>JAEIFJ010000882.1:0-273858 GCA_018903435.1 Leucophenga varia
AGTACCCTATATTGTAATCGGTCATTTTATTAATTTTTCTTTTATTTATTGAAGCTTTAGCTGTATTTTTGACTTAGTTGGACTTAGTTGGACTACATACATATTTTGAAGTATTGAAGAATTGAGTGGATAGATCGATTCGGTCCTGGGGTTAGTAGTAAGAGTAAATGTCAAAAAGTCTTTATTAGTTCGGTTTTTGAAGATTGTAAGTTGCCACATATGTATTCTGACTATTTTAATATCTATTTTCCGCATTGCAGAAGACAGGGTTATTCCCTAACAATGCATTGTTCTTTGATTCTAAATTTTCGCAATTTATGATAGACTAGACACCTAAATTTTTTACTCAAAGTCAGATCTTGATAAAAATACGCCTGATTTTCTGTCTGCCTGTTTATTTCAACAGGGATTCACTCGAAGAGTGCTGGAGATATTTAAAATTCAAATCTTAAACTTTTCTCTGCAAACTACTAAGTCAAGTTCGAAAATAAAAAAACATGCCCATTTTTAGGTATAGTTCTCTACAAACTTACCGCCCACTTTCGAATTTTTATATAAAAATAGGTATTGTTTATGAACGTATTTACTCCAAACTGGGTAAAAAACACATCAAATATCATTATATGGACACACCACCGATATGAAGAGGGTCGGGCCACTATAATATATAGCTGTATACAAAATTACCTTTCGTTTTCTAATATTTTCCAGAAAATTATATATCTGTATTTTCAGGGACCGTAATCATTATAAGGTATATTATAAAAATTACATGTTAATGTAATAATAATATTTAAATTTTTAACGTTTTTCTTCAATGGTAATCTTTATTTTTAAGTAATTTAAAAAAAAACTTACCCAAGATTATGGTACAGCCTTGCAAAGGACCATAAAGCTACACAGTAAAAAATCAGTTTGGTGTTCTACTTTTTTTTCTAGGTCCATTGCAAATGGGTGATTTAATTTATTTGAAAAAAATAAAATAATCATTATTTACGGTCCCTGGTGTTTTTACTTAAAAATTAAATACTAATATTGTGGGTTGTATCAGACCATCGAACCAATCTCATCTCGAAATTTTATCTAAGCCACTTATGATCACACATAAACTATTTAAAATGAGGAACGGGTATTTAAGCTGCGGTTCCACCGAAGTTAACTATTTTCTTTTAGACATATATTGAGGGTATTATCATTTTTTCAGAAAGTTTTTAACACATTAAAGGAGAAATTGTGGACCCTATAAAGCATATATATTATTGATCAGCACGACGAGACGAATGCGTTTCATTCGCTTAGTTTTAAAAATACGAACCTGAAATTCGAAACTTAAGCTTTTCTCAGCCCTCAGCAGCTCAAATGTTAAAATATTTATTTACCGATATTTTTTACCGATCTTTCAAGTGCACCTTGTATTTAGGTCTACCCATTTTAAAGTCATAGCCTTTCCGGTTATCAAACTCCAGCTAAAATTTCAATCCACAGTAAAATAAAAAAATAAATTTAAGGTCGCCCATGGGATCTAGGTCCAAATATCAGAAAACCCTTGAAGATAATTAACATTTTTAAACAAACCATTCCCAGGTAAAAATTTCAGAAAGCCCTTAAACATGTCAAAAATTTTGTTGAGGTCTTTAAGATACTTTACAATTACTTTACAAAATTTATGTATTCATCAAATATATTTCAAAGCCATCAAATGGACCATACTCATAACATACTTTCGAAAAATAAATGATTTTTGCGAAACCATATAAAAGCGTAAAAATTAAAGAGAGTTCGAAATGCATTCAAAAAAAAGAGCAGCAATGGCGATTATACCTAAGAGAGCCAGATGCAGTTGGGGGAGGTGCTGCATTTTTCCGCTAAACCCACTACATCCAATAAAGTTCTTCTAAGAGTGCTAAATTTTTATGTTGAGCTTCCAGAACACCAACAAATGCGAAATAAAAACTTAAAAGAGCATGAGACAAAAATATAAACATAAACGAATCGAAACGAATCGGTTCGGATTGATTTGTCACTGAAGCGTAGCATGCAGTTGCACATTTCGATATCTTCCGTTTGCACCAGAGCAGATTTTTCGGCGGCAATCAGGCGCAGAGTCGACACAGTGAAACAGACAGTGGAGGGGCTACAGATGTCAGTCGGCGTGTCGGTGATGGATCGAGTGTAGGGTTAAATATATCTTATTCTTAATGTTTACTTAAATAAATTTGCAAAAGAAAAAAACAAAAGTATCTGGCTGAGATACTTTACAGAACTTGTTTATTTCTGGTCGCACTCCGGCAGCATCAAACGTCGAATTATGGCAAACTCAACGAGGAGAAAGACAATCTTTTTGGATCGATGGGTATGTGGCTTTATATTTGCATTGATGCGTGTGTTTAAATATCCTTCTGATCATCATTCAATGAACGACCTACTCAGCCGGAGAAAAATGAAACTCTACATTTTAGGTCTTTGCCAATAAGTACGAGTATATATCGAAACGAGTATTAACAGTTTTTCGGAAAGTGTTTCACGGACTAAACCAGTCATCATCTATTTGTTTGCTTGTCTGTCTGTCTGTCTGTCGGTTGTCTGTTTGTGTCCCTGTACCCAAGAGGTAAAAGGGTATATTAAGTTTGTACGAATGTATGCAACACACATAAGGATCTTGATAAGCATTAAAAGGGGGCTCAAACTAGCTATGTTTGTCTGCCTGTCCATCTGTCCGTCCATCCGTCCGTCCATCCGTCCGTCATGCTGTCTGCCGTATAAAAACTATTATCTCGAGACTTAAAGAGATAGAGCTTCCATTTTTAAAAATTAGACTCTCCTGAGCCGTCAAGTGTGCACTTACAATCCCACATAAGGGATACCCCCATACTTAAGGCACTTAAGTCACTTGGTACTCCCCATACAATTGTGCCACAAAAATTTTGGGTTTTTGCATAAAAACGTCATTATTTCTTATTCTAGCATATCTAAATTTAGTATAAATAAAGTTAAATATTCCAATATTTGAAAATCCAATACAATAAGGTTTATTACATAGATAGGACTTAACTTAAGGTACATAAAGTTTGGGTACAGAGTATTTTGCAGTCGAACATACTCGACTTCAGGGCTCTTTCTTGTTATAACAATATATTCTGTATTGAAATTTAAGGTGAGGCAATCCAATTTATCTTTTCTTAAAATCAAGCCTTTTTTTTACAGAAAAGATGGTGATAGAAAATGTAACGTCCGTAATGTACCAAAACATAAAAATAAAAAATATTGTACTTTTTATGTATTTGGACTATTTTTTTTGTATAGAAATATTTTTAGATCCTTAATACGACTTCTGTTTTTTATCCGCAACAAAAAGATATACTATATATATATATATATTTTTTTTTTTTTAATGTTGACATCGTTGTTTAAGCCGCTTAAGATATTTAGAGCCCAATACAATTTAAATGTACTCGTACAATTGGAACGTACACAATGATTATTTGTTCATTATTGGTATTGATACCTGAATTTTTTTTTTGTCGGTAACAATTAGAGGATCTCAAAATCAATGGAAAAAATGGAATTTCTATTAAGTTTTTTTTTTTTTTTTTTTTTTTTTTTTTAATTATTTATTTATGTTGAGCATTTCACTGAAGAAACTTTAAACATATTTATGAAATCTAAAACGTGACAACAAGTTAAAGTATTAACTTTAAGTATAATAAGTTATGTTACTATTGGAGTCAATTGCCGCGTAGGTAGATCATCTGGGTGTAGTCTCTTGAGGCGCCTTCTGCATGTGTTGATAGCGAGAGCCGAAGCCAATGGGTTAATGTGATCACTAATTTTAATGCAGTAGATTTCACTACTCAGGGTAGTAAAATCTGTATGTAGGGTATCTCCCACTCGTACACACTTCCCTGGAGCATTTATTTGATTCGACTTTAACTCTTTTTTTAAATCTTAAAAATACCATAAACATTTTGCAATATAATCGTCTTTGTTTACGCTTAGTAAATGCGTTACTGCAATTGTAAAATAATTACCTATTAACTATAAATGATTTCATCCACTCATTTTTGTTTATGGCGGTTTGCGGTTGCCTCAACAATTGTCGCCGGAAAATAGCAATTTTATTCAAAACTAAATAAATTAGCTAATAAGCTATCAAATATCAAACCGCAAACTATAGTTTTGTCATTCAAGTAAATCAGAATTATCTATATTCGCTACCAACCCAAAACAAAAATTAGAAACGTTTTTTTTTTTTTTTTAAGATGACATTTTGTAATCTGATACTTGATCGCTTAGCTTAAAAAAACACACAAACCTTAAGATCCCATCCCATCAGCTAGTGCTGTGGCCAACAAAGTATTTAAGTGTGCGTAACCAAGAAGTTTGATTTCAAACAATTTGCGTGACAATGTTTACTAAATTTGATACGTCTGTATTTAAATTGTTTTAGTTTGTTGAAAGCGTATCAGATCACCATCCTAATTCAGAGCAACAAAGCACTATTATACCCGTTACACATAAAGTTAAGAGGGTATTATCATTTTGTCAAAAGGTTTGTAACGTAT
This sequence comes from Leucophenga varia, assembly GCA_018903435.1. Lineage (NCBI taxonomy): Eukaryota > Metazoa > Arthropoda > Insecta > Diptera > Drosophilidae > Leucophenga > Leucophenga varia. The sequence goes on from JAEIFJ010000882.1 coordinate 4,563, forward strand.
TAAAGGAAACATCTTAGACCCTATAGCACGACGAAACGAGTCGATCGAACCATGCCGTCTATCTTTCTGTTTCAAGGCGATTCATTTGCTTTAAAGAAACTGAAGCTTTTCTTGGACCTAGGTAGTATGTATGTTACAATCAGAATACCACACCCACTAAAAGTTGTAACCCCATACAAGTCTAGTGCCCATTTTCGATTTCTGAATGAAAATAGCTTTTATTTATGAATGTATTTAATGTTATTATATCATGTCAACACGTGTCTATACAAGAAATTTGGTAAGATTCGAGTCACTATAGACTATAGCCTCCAGCTTATTTTCGAGATTTTATACGTAAATACAAGGTTAATGCCGCCTCAATGCTGCGTTAATGACTTGTCCCTGTTCTCGATGACATACCGACGACAACCCCATACATGTTGTTAACGAAAATTTGGATGACATATCTTATAAGACTTCTTGGAGAACAAATCTCGCAAGATTTCTTGGATGACAAGTCTTGCAAGACTTAATGCATGGCATGTTTTGAAAGGCATCTTGAGTGTTTGTCATGGGTGTGACTTCTACCGCTTTTGTGTCAAAATATCGCATTATTTTGCATACAAAAGGTTTCTGTTTTTAATAATTTTATAGGTAAAAATTTCAATAAAAACAAATAATTTGCAAAAAAAAGTCGTTTACAATTTTACAAACGAACTTGTATGCACAACAGGCAGGCCTGCTGGCCAGTATCAATTGTAAGCAATCTTCAATTAATAATTTTCCCAAACTATGAACATTTCGCTTTATGAAATAGTTGTATAAACATATTGTGTATTATAAACCCTCCAACGGAAACACAACCGACGACATGTCACCAATCAGTCGTTAGTGACCAACTCATCAAAGAAAAATTTTTGCGCTGGATAATAAAGAATGAAAATTAACTTATATGTTTTTTTTATTGTAGAAAAGATATCTAATGTATGTATAAATGTTTCGTGTCACTCCTTCGAAACACTTTGGCCGATTTTTCAGAAATTTTGTGAGAATAGCTTCAGATAACCCTTTCAGAGTTTATCGATTAACCCAGTAAATACATGAACAAAATCAAAGTGTACGGTTAGTCGATTCAACGGCTCCAGTAAGATATGAGCCAGTTATATCCGAGATAACCGATGCGGTGTTTCAAAATGTACTTTTTAAACCTGATCAATATGTGTCACGGTATTAGCGAAATCATCATTATTTCTCATAAGTTCCGTAAAAGTCTTTCGAATTGTATTGACATTCACGGAACTCGCTAAGTAAAATACCCAAATACATAAGTAGTTTTGTGATTGTGAACAACTTCATAAGTATTACCACACTAAAAATAAACAGCTTCTTAAAAACATGCACACTACTAAGTATTGATCAACGTGTATAAACTTTTCGATATCGTTATTCCACACGATTCGATGTGTTTGTCTACTCGGTTATTCTTCACTGCGATTCATGAGGAATATTATTTCTAAGATTTTGTTGCTAATCAGTACATTATATGTATAAAGTTTAAAACAATTGTATTGAAATTTTATAAAAAAAAGCATATATTTAAACAAATTAAAAAAACTTTTTTTTGTACATTTTTAAAAAAGATTTAAGGTTTAAAATCATTTTAAATCGACATTTTACGCTTTAATATCTCGTAGTACTTCATGAAGAAATTAAGTTTTTCAATTTTGGATTCGAAAATGCGCTGCTCTGTCATTTCCTGATTTATATCATAGCAAAGAGCATACCATATGAGAAACGCATTGATCACAATTATCAAAAAGGAATAAGCAAGTGCGTAGACTGTAAAAAAAAATTATTAAAAATAAATATTTATAAAATTTATAAAAGCAGCAAAAAAAAAAAAAACGTACTTGACTCTGTTGCCTCAAATGGTGGCTTCAAAAAATTCCATATTGATTTAAACAGACTTGGCCTATGTTCTACTGTTTCTTCCAAAATAAGTTTAGCAATGCTCTTGTCCAAACAGATTTCCTAAATATAAAAATGTTAGATTTAATAAAGTATAAGAATGAATATTATGTAACACGAGCTTTTAGTATTTTTGTTTGTATGTGCCTTTACTGAACGGATCCTTTTGAAAATTAGTACATATATGTCACGTTTCCACTAGCGTTAGCGTTAACCCAATAAACGAATAAATATGTAGCATCAGATTAAAGCGAACACGAACGCTAGTGGAAACATAACATTAGTTTGTATCGAAGTTGTAATCCTTTAACATTGTCAAATTTTTCGTATGTTAGCAGGTGTAAACCCGTCTTAGCACATTGTTATGCTCTGTATTTACTCGACGACCTCTTGTCCCATAAAAGAATCTTATAATAACTGTTGTTGTTGTTGTCTATGAATCAAATAAAAAACATACCAATTTTGTTTCAGCCTTAGCAGTAATTTTCGATCCATGCTCTTTCTGTTCCTCTTCTTTTAGTTCTTCATCTTGCTGATCGTCTGTCATTTCTTCTTCTGCTCGTTCTTTCTCCTCTGTGAGTTCTGTAATATTTTCCGTAATCGGTTGCAAATCACATGAATTCGGCAATTCATCTTTTGTAGCTTTAGCACCTTCTCCGTATCCGTCCTCGTCGTAGCTAGAAACAACAACACCATTACGCATATATATTACTTCACATTTTAATGGTTTTGTATTCTCTTCAATATCGGCGTCCGAAATCCGCGTCGAAGAACCTCCTTTATCATCGTTACTCAATTCTCTAGTCATTTGGAGCAAGTATGGAAAGCCCGAAAAAGTGGAACGTTCCTCAATCGAAGGTAAAAAAGTTGCGCTTCACTACGAGTTGACCTATTACCATCAATAATGGTTCTGCTACCATCCGGATGTATAGTCATTTCACGCACAAAAAGCGAATACCTGCTTTCGTTCAATTAAAATATTTAAATACAAAAGAGTTTACGATTACTGAGATTAAACCTTAATACTTACTCTTCATCTGCAAATTTTTCGATAGCAAATTTGTTATCGCCTATTTTTCTGCAAAAAAAACAAAAGATAGAAAACCATTATTATTATTTTTTTCATAGAATTTTTTTTACCCTTACTTGGGTGGCATTTTGAAAAATGACTTGACAATTTTTTAAACGTGAATAGAGATAAAATATTTGTTATTTTGTCCGAAACTGCTTTGGAAAATATTATTTTTTGATTCAACAATGATCAATTTATTCCCAACTTTTCAAAGCTTACTTTATATTAAAATATTAGCAATGTAAACGAAATGTTAACATGTTGACATATTATGTTCGGGATTTTTAGGAGATTTAAATTTTTTTTTAATTTTGTAACGCTTAAAAACTGTAGTAAATACGGTACAATAGCATTTTGACAATTTTAGGTCAACGTAAATGACCATGTTTACTTAGATTGCGTACAGGTAAAACCATTGCTGCCATTCATCTATAACATTTGCAATCAAACACATAAGAACTTGGATTTTGCCAATCGACGCATCGAATCGGGATCTTAATTTACTTTGAGAGTTCAGCTGTTCAGCCTTCTATCAACACACCACAAAAATAAAACATGTATCTTATGTGATCTATGGACTCAATGCATATATTGTATAATCGGGCCTTATATCTTCAGAAATTTTATTAAACAATTGAATAGTCTATGCGAATAATGTCAATATCGTTTCCAAAAAAATTTCCTGATAAAGTTTATCGTACATTCATGATCCGCTTTAAAAGTAGAGGCAAAAAACTACATGCGTCTCGGTGACTGTACAGTCCTGGGTCCCAAAAAGGTCCTTTTAGTAACATACGTAAATAATTTTATGGCATTTCATTTCTCGTATCGGGCAATACAATACTATACTACTATATCATTTGAAAGGTCTTTTTCTAAAAAACGACGCTATGCATGATTAGTTTGGTTAGTGCGTTCAAAAGTTAAAGACGTGTAAACATGGAGTTCCCTAACGCTGAAATTCACGCTATTTGAAGTTGTCCTTCGTTAAAGGCAAACTCGCTAAAGAAACTTTCCGTGAGATTAATGGTGTTTTGGGGGATGGTTCTTTATCACTTCGAACCGCGGAAGAACGGATAAACCAGCCGGTGGAAGACCTGTGACGACAAATACCGATCAAATCATGCCGCATGATTTGACGCAAAAAAACCTTCTGGACCGAATCAACGCCTGCGATATGCAGCTGAAACCGAACGAACACGACCCATTTTTGAAGCGGATGGTGACTGGCGACGAAAAAATGGATCACATACGGCAATATCAAGCGAAAATGGTCGTGGTCAAAGGCCGGTGAATCGTCCTAAACAGTGGCCAAGCCGGGATTGACGACCAGGAAGGTTTTGCTGTGTGTTTGGTGGGATTGGAAGGGAATCATCCACTATGAGCTGCTCCCATATGGCCGGACGCTTTATTCTACCATCTACAGCGAACAACTGGACCGCTTGAAGCGGGTGATCGACCAGAAGCGTCCAGAATTGGCCAACAGGAAGGGAGTAGTGTTTCACCAGGACAACGCCAGGCCACACACATCTTTGGGGACTCGTCAGGTTTGTAGAAAAGTGGCTGTACGAGTTCTTCGCAAATAAGGAGGGCGTATTATGAAGTTGCCGTCTAGATGGAAACAAATTATAGCACAAAACGGCGCATATTTGAACTAAATCCGAAACCACGTTTTATAAAGCATTGAAGAAAGATCAAAAAAGCGAAAGGGACAACCTTATATTAACCTGTTTTTTTTTTCAAATATTGTGAAAATTGTTATGGTAATTCATGTGTACCGTATTGATTTGATAAGGATCAGGTTTGTTTCTTAATCCAGAAACATTTACTTTAGTTTAAACCATGCATATGATGGTTGGTAAAAATCGGGCCCAGCTAAGATCAGAGAACTTCTAGTTTTCAATAGCTATGCTATACGGAGGCCAACTGTGGTAGCCAAACTGGAATATCGCAAGCAACAGCCAGTGAAGCTGTCATGGAAAAGCCGAAGACAGCTTAGGCGAAAGGAAAGGTTTCCTCCAACGAGGTAACATACAGTGATAGAGGTAACTCAATGAAAGAAGCAGACAGCGAAAGTAAGATAGCTAAAACACGAGAAGTTAGCTAGTCCAAGTCTTTTTGTTGAAGTTAAAGAAAAGAAAACCCTCAGCGTTGTGGACGAAAGCAAAGAGGAAGGCAGGATTTCAAGTTATCATGCAGACTTAAGTGACATCCTGGTAACGGAACCGACAGAACAAGCTAGTGACGACAAAGACATGGATATCAAGGTGGCATTCATCGCAGCATTCGACGACGGCACATCATCAGTGTGCTCCTAAGTCGGTCAAACGTTAACGCGAATGTTCACAAGCGAAGAAGAAGATAGGCTGCTTCAGTTTAAAGGAGAAAAAGCAGATCCGTCGCTGGTTGATACTCTTTTCAACAATGCAGATGTTGCAGATAAACCTGCATCATAGTAAAGCAGCATTTGCTTCATTTATGCATCGACGATCCAAAGGCTTTGCAGATATTGTCCTCATCACGGAGCCATTGATAGTCGCTAACGGATCTGTGGTTTGAGGACACCAACGCATAAAGTTCTTTATGCCAAAGGTAATAATTAGCACGACAGCCGAATCAACAACACCTGGCTTGTGATGGAGGTGACGTAAACGCTCATCACTCGTGTTGGGATAGTACTTGTACGAATGAAAGGGGTGAGTTGCTTTTAACTACCTATTGAACACTAATATTGAAATTTGTAATAGGCGTAATGACCCCACCTTTATAATTAGGTCAGAAAAGACGTTCTAGACATTACTCTGGTGACGGATGAGATCTCAAATGACATTTTGTCCTGGAAAGTGACAACAGATCACTGTTTTCGGACCAGAGATATTTTAAATTTACCCTTAGGGGTTTCTGCCCCAAAACTATAAATATTTTGATCGTTGGAAAACAAGTTGGGGCTACTTCAAAAAAGATCATAGATAAAACATTGTCGAGAGATCCTCAGTCCACTCCACTGAGCAAAGTGACTTATAACCAGAAATAAACACTCTTGGTTGACCCCAGATGTAGAGAATCAAATGCTGTAGAAAAGCTTTTTAACAAGCCGAAACTGATATGCACAGATACAGAATGGTCTAATTTTAAGTCAGAACTAAAGCCAAAAGAGAATCGTAGCATACTGTCTACAGCTGTATTGATTAACCTCTAATACCTCAAGGTTGCGACAATTTTTAATCAAGACCGATAACGCTATGTATCCAGGGTGGTGTACGGGCGGCTAATAGTATCACCACAGCAGGCGCAGCTTGACTTAAAAGGCGTTTAAAGAAACGGTCCCCTCAACCGATAAATAACCAAACTAAAAGCTCACAACAACCATGTATAAAACGGCTAGAAGAAACAGAAGTATTCCATTTGGCAGACAAATAAGAGCAACTAAACAATTTATTGACACTCTTGACAAATTTAAGGCTAATATCAACGCCATCCACGAAATGCGATGTACTGGAATTGAACACCTAGAAAAAATAACCTGCGACATCTACTACAGTGGCCATGAGAGTTAACGCATATTCGGATACTGGTTCGTGGTTAGTATCAAAGCTTAATTCTTCAACATAAGCTTAATACAGGGTCCGCCACGTAACTTTTTTTTTTTTTTGCAATAAAAAACAAAACGGTTCATCCGATCATCAAATTTATTTTTTCATATTAAAGTACAATCCTTCCGGTTACTTATGGAATATAAGTTCGTTCAAACATTTCCGATTGTTTGCGGCCGTATTTCGGCAATGGCGACGCGAATGTTGTCCTTCAAAGCTTGAATTGTCGCTGGCTTGTCCACATAACACTTGTCTTTGACGGCGCCCCACAAATAATAATCCAACGGTGTCAAATCACAGCTCCGAGACGGCCAAACGACATCAGAATTTCGGCTGATAATTCGGTCTCCGAAAACAGTGCGCACAAGATCGATCGTAACGCGTTCCTCAATCGTATACACAACCATTTTCGTTCAGCGGAAGGATAAAACTAACTTTCTGTACAATCAGATGTGACATCAGTGTTGCCACACTCGAAATAACCACTAGTTCAAAAAAAAAATGTTAGATGGCGGACCCTGTATATGTGCACGCCCCGATATTGTTGTAAAATTTTTCTCACATGACACCACCAATAAAAGGCTTATCGACTTTGCCACGGTCTGTAAAATGGTCATAAGAAGCACCAGATTTTTACACACATCCACAAGACAACTTGGTGCAGTGGCGTCCCAGCCGAACGCACCCAAATAGACCACGTGCTGAACGATGCCAGACATGCAACCAGTGTGACTAATGTACGAGCAAACAGAGGTCCTAACATCGACTCGGACCACTATCCTGTTCTAGCCAAAACTATGCCAGAGCTCTTGCAAAAAGACGCTTTGGTGTGGTGGCACAATAACCGCGACGATTGGAAGAAGTGGATTGTATTTCTTACACTTTTTCTACCGTGCCACTATTTTGAGGATTTGGAGGACCAAATTCGACAACGGACACAGCGTCCCACAGAAGAGTTATGTGTTGGTACTACAAAACCTCATGAGAAATGCCAACTATAACAGACTCCAAATGGTTGAACGCATTTACAAAAATTGCCGTTTGGAATACAAAATGTACATTAGACGTCGTGATTTTTCTGATCTTGCAGGCACAAGATAGAAAATATTGGCCTTCGTCTCTTTGCGTCAATAAGCATCGGCAGAGGGATCATAAAAGGCCGTAATAGACACCGGTGCCACGCGAAGTTTCATTTCCGAGGAGCTAGCAAAAAATTTGGTCAAATAGGCACGCTATACGACGAAGAAACATCCGTCACGCTGGCAAATGGCACTCCATGCCCAATAAATCGTTCAATAGACCTGCCTATTCAGTTTGGTAACAAGAAGTCAACTATTAATTTTCTAATGCTACCAGATGTTACTGATCATATTCGTCTCGGAATGGACTTCTTAGTTTTAAACGAAGCCACGCTTCCAGGTAATGGAATCGCAGTAACATTACAACTAGATACACCAATACAAAATACCGCATCAAGTGGTCGAGCCAGTTTAACAACGTTCTGCCTGTTCTCTGTTCGGTTAAAAAGGCACTACAACCCAAATCAAAAATTAAAAGCATGGTAGTCCACCTTCAAAAATTGAAACAGAAAAACGCACAATCCAATAAAGCAAAGTCCAGAGCAGAGGTACTATGCCAAAGGAAACCAACCAAACCTCAATCATCACCTACGAACAAGGCTCCAAGACAAACATCGCAAGCTCCAGCTAAGACTGAAACGCTACCTCAACCATCGTTTACGACCAAGGCAGCTGCCTAAGTACTATCAAACTCAACGAACCCGCCGTTAAAATCGTTGTCAGACCGACAAAAAACAACAGCGACCAGAAGAGCAACAACGTAAAATCAAGAAGGCAACGTTCGAAACCTACAGAGCGACCCCCGCACCCTCCAGAGACAATGAAGCATTGCACACCGCGGATAGATGAGCCGAAATCGAAAGTAACGTTGGAACCGAAACTACGTGGACAGCCTCAGACCGAAGTTTCCGTTCCAGTGGTTGTGCCTAAAGCCTTGGATAATCAAAGAAAATCATCGCTACCGCAACGAAGCGAGACCACCAGTAAGCCGGTAGAATCAGTGAGCGTATCAACACCACAGGCCAAGTATCCTCTACGCTGGATGAAATGCGAAGTTGCGACGTGGAACCAAGCCCTGGCTCAAAAGCTAACCGAGAAGATGGACCGATTGGAGCGAGACAGAACGCATACAAGCTTATGCAAATCAGACGGAAAACTGTATAGACTTCGTATTAGGCCTGATGGACGTATTAACATGATGTCTTATATTTTTCCACTACCGAAGGAAGGGAGGAGTGTGACAAAGCAGTAAACCGCTCCATCACAAATTTAAAGAAAATATTATTTTAAATGCATTGCATTTTATTTGTAAACAAAAATGTAACCGATCCTCGTAATGACGAAAATAACCCTAGAAATAATCCCAGAAATAATCCCAGAAGCTCCTAATAAATACCAAACCGTGGGTAAAACAAGGACGTGAAGCGCCACATTGAAAACGGTCACACTGGAAAAGACAGCTGGACGGAAGCCGAAATAAAACTCTCTTCTCTACGGACAGCGGTCCAGGTCGGTCGTGCGCGCATTAAAACGGGAGTCGAAATAAAACTCTCTTCTTTACGGACAGCGGTTCAGGTCGGTCGTGCGCGCGTTAAAGCGGAAAAGTTGAAAATAAAAGCAAAGTCAAGTAAAAGAGGTTAAAGTCAAAGTAAAAGTTAAGTCAAAGATGTCAAAGTCAAGTCAAAGTAAAAGTCAAGTCAAGGAAAGTGGCAACAGAGGAAAAGAATCGCAGTCAAGTGACGTGAATTTCGGATTAACTCTATTTCGTTAACAACGTGGTTGGTGTAGACACACCGACATCTTACTTTTCATTAGTTATCGCGATCGGTGCACACGCACTGATTCCTGTCAAGCAGCATTCGCGGTTGGTGTAGAAGCACCGACGCCCTGTTCGCTTTAGTATTACCGCGTTCAGTGCACACGAGCCCACTAATTTAAGGCCAAATAAATATTATAAACAAATGATAAAATAAATTTAATAAAATTGTAAAAAATAATTGTGTTTATTTTATAACCTTTGTAATCGAAGTCTTGAGCTAAACCAGAAAAATAAATATTTCTTTTGCGAACCTTGGACATTCGGCGAGCGAAACCTCGGCTAGTAAAAACACTTAGTTACAGTGCCCATTCCACTTTTTGACCAGAACACATTTTGTAGAAAGACAAAGAAAGGCGTGAGCTGGAGGAAGTTGAGATAATGTGCGACAGAAATGAGGCTCGAAAATTCTATAAAAAAATCAAGCGCTTGACCGAAGGTTATAAGCCCGGAGCTTCGTTCTATATGACGAGGTCTTACAAGCTATAAAAAGGCTTAAAAATAACAAAGCGGCGGGCGCAGACGAACTTCCCGCAGAGTTATTTAAAACCGGCGGCGAAGAGTTGATTCGATGTATGCATCAACTCTTATGGACTGGTGAATGCATGCCCAGCGATTGGAACGTAAGTGTGCTCTGTCCAATCCTTAAGAAAGGAGACCCCGCAATCTGCGCAAACTATCGCGGTATAAGTCTCATACAAATCGCGTACAAAATTCTATCTGGTTTAAAGTGCAATAGGCTGAAACCGTACGTAGCAAGCACTGTTCAGTCACCAGGACCTGATGGTATATTTCCACCACAGCTGAAAAATATTAACGAACATGCTGTGAATGTTTAAGATGCAATTACGTACCCAAACAATGGAGGGAAGTAAATCTAACTTTTATCCCAAAGGCTAGAAAGGCATCACATGTACATACAAAAGTCTGCACACCTATTAGTCTCTCCTCTTTCCTCCTTAAGATCCTTGAGAGACTTTTGGAAAATTATTTTAAGCAAACCATCAGATCTAACAGACTGTCCGAATCCCAACATGCATTTAATAAGGAATAATTAATAGACACCGCGCTTCACTCTCCAGTCTCGATGGTCTTTAGAATGTAAAGAGTAAACGTTGGTCTGTTTTCTTGATATAGAATATAACACTGTATACTATAAAAACGTTCATAATGGAACTTGCTTTAGACAGTTCGTTAGTAAATTTCACTAAATTGCAGAGTCGTCAACGCTCAGCTAGGCAGGCTCAGGGCGGAGTTCTGTCGCCTCTATTTTGGAACCTAGTAAATGATAAAATGCTTCGTCTCATTGAGGAGGCAGGGTGCCTTGTTACAGCGAATACTGATGACGTTGCAATATTCATTAGTCGCAAATTTCCTCAAGCGCTTTATGACCTTATGAACAGAGTACTAAAAATAGTTTCATCTTAGACAGAAGCCTCTGGCCTGGGGCTCAACTCTAGTAAAAAACGTGCTTTTTTAGGGCTTATTTTAGACAAGTACATCCTTTAAAACGATAATTCGGAAGCAAGAAAAAAAGCGAAAGGTACCAAATGGAGGATTTCGCCTTCCAATGTATATTGGCTTTATACTGCCATCGTAAGACCCATACTCTGGTGGCCTGCACTACTAAAGAACACAATCAAAAACAATCTTAATAAGGTACAAAGGTGTGCATTAGTGGAGCTCTTCGAACAACGCCCACAGAAGCACTCAATACCATGCTACACCTACCACCATTAGATCTAATAGGTAAGGAGAGAGCCTCAATCTCTGCAATAAGGTTGCGAGGCAGTAATTTGTGGGGTTCCTCAATTGTAGGACGCCTTTTAATTCCATCTAATACCGACTATTGTGACCCAAGTATCGACTTCAAAAAGAGTTATGGTATCCTCATCCCGTCTAAACAAGATTGGCACAGCAAGCCTTGGAAAAGGGAGGATTCCGCCACTATCTTAACTGAAGGATATAAACTAAATATACAAGTATGAGAAGGCGTTTATGCACCTGACCTTAGGATAAACATGTCTTTTGGACTTCCTGACCACTGCAATGCTTACCAAGCCGAAGTTTTATCGACAAATGGAGCTATGCTGGCTAATTCTTATAACCCAAACAAAGATCTGTTTTCAGATAGTCAAGCGGCCCTTAAGGCGCTGGATTTTTTGTATTTTGAACTGTAAAACTATAACTGAATGTCGCAAATCTCTAAATGAGATGGCCCTACTATACAGCATTCACCCCTATGGGTACCTGGACTCAGCAACATCGAGGATAATTGCATTGCAGACGAACTGGCTAGATAAGGTACAACGACCCACATCCTTCCTGGAATGGACTCTGTTCGAATACCACTAGTTACTTGTAATAAAATTTTGTCAGGCCTATTTTCATGTTAAACAAAACAGAAAGACTTAGTCATATAGTTCTTATATATTGAACAATGTCTTTCCAAATTTGTGATAATTTTTATTAAAAATGGTACTGTCATAAGTATAGTATAAGACTATATTCAATACGTTTTTCATGAATACTACAGTACTTAACTAGAATTAGTTATGGAAAATTGAAAATTAGTTATGGAAATTTTAGCTGTTACCAAATGACATAATATTTCAATTATTAATATTTAATAAATCATTTAAAATGGTAAGAATGGCGTAATACTTTTTTAAACAAAAACTATTTTATATTTTAAATAAATAAATAAATTTTTGTTATAGAAGTCTACGATTACCTTTGTTGTTTTATTATTAATTAACGTGTCTTGGAGTGAGAGAAGCAATCCATTTACATGCGAACTTTTCTTTAACACAGATCTTGAGTACATTGTAGTCAGAGGAATTGAAATGACAATTTTGGACCTTTTAAAAAAAAATTGTATAAATAAAATTATTCTTAATGAAAAGGAATTACAAATGCAAATGCGGAGAGGACTTTTGTGCGGCATGAATGTAACAGCGCTCAGCGACTTAATTGTGAATGCTTTCGATGCATGTCAATTTGCCGAAAAATGCGTTCGCATTGAAGAGTACACTGCGTTTTATGCAAAATTTGATTAATTTACAATTAATTTAATGAATTTAATTTAAAAATTATAATACATAAAAAACGGAATGAGGTTTATTAGGGTTTAAGATACACACTATGTTAAAATACAATACAAATTTTAATTTTAAAAAACACTTTTATCATTTTTATCATCATTTGAACATGAACATTGTTTCAGTGAGAATTGAAACATTCTCCCCAATTTAGGAGATGTATATCTTTGAGAATATCTAGTGATGCCCTAATGAGAAACCTATCTGGAGTTGTTTTAAATAAAATAGAAAAAGTTTTTTAATTTACAAGAATGAATTTCATATTTACTTATTCATTTATTTAGGGGTACAAACCGGTTCATAAACCGAAATTTGCAGAAAAGTTGTTGTAGGTTGATTCGAACCGGCTCACATTGTCTTTTATGTTAATTTGCTTTTCTTTTTTTAAATATATTTTACCACGAATTGTGCAGCCAAGCATGGAATGCAATTGTGTTGCTAATTAATACGTATACTATGCAACACTACATAATGCTGTACAGTTGTTTTGTACAGGCTAATTTTTTTATTAACATTCGACTATTTTGAAACACTGGATAGTAGAAAAGTTAAATCGAAAGAATGACACCGAATATAATTGAAGGAAAAAAAATCCACGGGTGCGAGAATGTTCAACTTTATTCAACATTCTACGTACAAATCTGCGAAAGCTAATGTACTCTGGATATAAACTATTCCATTTTTTTGTTGAAATTAAGAACTCTTGGTAAGAATTGGTTCAAAGATGTAAAAGAGTCTTATTTTAAAGAAAGTACACTTCAAAATATCTAATTATTAAATTAACTATAAGTATTACTTACACTCTAATAGTGGAAAGAATACCCCAATCAACATCCGTTGGAGGCCTTATTTCCATAATTCCTGGTCTAAATGGTTGTATTTTACAAAAAAAGAATCACATAAAACATAAATTAAATTACAATAATTTAAAGTTCAGCATTGAGAATAGATATTTTTATATAAGTTAAGGAAGAGTTTCTGTACACATAGTTTTTTGTGTACTGAGACAGCCTAAAAGGAACATAATTGTGCGTGACGCGAGAGGGACCATTTAAAAAATAATGATTGAAGCAAAAGGAGAATCGATGTCGCCACAGATAACTTTAACCGAGAGAAAAGAATTGCTTTTGTACCGACTCAATACGATCTTGATGAACTCCATAGTGTGGGTTCCAAACACAAGATGTAAATTCCAAGATAGAGCACACAAGTGCAGTTTTCGTTGATATACGGGTCATCAAACTCTTTAACCCAACGCTTTAAAAATCAAGAACATATTTTGCTTTGTTGATCATTGGGTGGGACATTAAAGCCTAACTTTAATCACAAAAATTAAATTCTGATAACTAGACATAACTGCATAACTGTATAAGACGTCTTTAACAAACTTGGGTTCCAAACGATATTAAAAGTCATTTGGAAAATTTTTATTAAGAAAGTTTGCTGTACACCAAGTATGCAATGAGTTCAAATAAAATTACAGATATAAAGCGAAGCATGAAAATAAGATAAGCATAATTAAACAACGAAAGCTAGATGTTGGTAGGTTAAAGTCACAGCAGACTGTCGCTACCTTCTCAACAAGGGCCTCACATCTACCCCGAGAGAATCCCCCGGCCTCCGCTTGTATATACGATCAGTGGAAGCGTATCTCAAACTCATTAGCTACGACAGCCAAAGAGGTTATTGGCTATACTAATCTTTGAAGGCAGATATGGTACGATGAGGAATGTCGCATCGCTACTGCAGAGAAGAATATGGCACGACAAAGAACTCCGCAGGCGGGAGCAATACGAGCTGTTGTTGAGCGATATAGGGCGAAACAGAGAGATGAAAACGCCTGATCAGACGGAAGAAACGAGAACTAGAAAGGCGTGAAGTGGAGGAGATTGAGATGATGGGCAGCAGAAGCGAGGCCCGTGGTTTTTCTCAAAAATGCTTGATGACTGAACCTGGGTGTCCTGTGCCCAGTTTTTCAGAAAGGAGATCCTGCAGTCTGCGCAAACTATCGCAGAATAAGTCGACTCTCTATCGCATACAAAATACTATCTGGCGTAATATGCAATAGACTGAAACCGAAAAGAATGTCGTTCCGTCCGGGACTGACGGTCAACGAAACATGACGAAGTACTTCGAATCCACTCGCAGGCAATCTGCACGTCGGTCAGACGGTCTTTTGAGTACAGGTCGACGGTCTTGTAGGAACTTCAGCTTTTGAGGCTGTAGAAAACTTTATCTATTTGGGCTCAGATGTAAACAACAACAACATCATCAGTCAGGAGATTAAACGAAGAATCACCGCAAACCTTAGCTATTTTGGCCCCGGTGTGAAAAAACAACATCATCAGTCGAGATTAAACGAAGAATCCCCTTATGAACCGGCGTTTTTTGGTCTCGGAAAGGATGCGAAGTAGAGTGCTGTCCAGAGAAACAAAAAATAAACTCTACAAGACGCTGATAATACCTGTCCTGGATGTATGGCCCAGAAGCATGGGTCATGACAGAATCGGATAAGTCGGCGTTGTGCGTATTTGGGAAGAAGTACTTCGAAGAATCTTTGGTCACGTCCGCCGCTGTGTTGGGAAGACCAGGTCCTAGATGACATCCTCAGGATCGGTATCCCGAGATGGTATATTGGGGCACTGGATTACAACCGCTGGTGCAAAATCTTACGTGCCCAGCCAAGAAGTCGGCTGAAGCGCAATATATGTATATATATATATACAGTCCTAGTCAAAAGTTATTACACATGCAAATTTTTTTGCACATTCAACAGAAACAGCTTCTGACTACTGTTGCTATTGTTGTCAGACAATAATATGTGTTATTGTTGTAAGCCTTGATCTATCCTGAAGCGATCGAAGTCTAATTGGAAAACATAACGGTATATCGAACCGAGATCCAAGCAAATGAAGTAATGAGTAAAGGCAGTCAAAGTTACTTTTTTTGTTTGAAAGCTACCTTCGTGGAGTATCTTTACAAACTCTGTGACATGATATTTTTATATAAAGGGTGGTTAAATTTCAAGGACCGATGTTGATTTTGAATAAAACCACGAATTATTTAGGAAATTATTGACATTTCTTTTTATTATGATATATTGGTATGACTCAATTATGTATGGAACAAAATATCGGCCAAATGGCCGCCACGGCTTCGGCGGCACACGTCCATCCGATGGTCTAAATTTTCGATGACGCTGAGGCATAATTGAGGTTCAATGTCGTTAATGTGCCGAATTATCTCATCCTTTAGCTCTTGGTTTATTGGCGTACACCTTTTCTTTCAAATAACCCCAAAGAAAGAAGTCCAACGGTGTCAAATCACATGATCTTGGCGGCCAGTTGACATCGCCGCGACGTGAGATTATTCGGCCATCAAATTTTTTGGCGCAAAAGAGCCATTGTTTCGTTAGCTGTGTGGCAAGTGGCACCGTCCTGTTGAAACCACATATCGTCCACATCCATATCTTCCAATTCAGGCCACAAAAAGTTTGTTATCATATCACGATAGCGAACACCATCCACAGTAATTGCCTGGCCTCATTTTCGAAGAAGTACGGCCCTATGATGCCGCCAGGCCATAAACCGCACCAAGCAGTCACTCTTTGTGGATGCATTGGTTTTTCGACAATCACTCTTGGATTCTCATTCGCCCAAATGCGGCAATTCTGCTTATTGACGAATCCACTGAGGTGAAAATGTGCCTCATCACTGAAGATGATTTCCTTCGAAAATTGATCATCCACTGTTGCCATTTCTTGCCACCATTCTGACCATTGACGACGCTTGAAATGGTCAAGACGCTTTAGTTCTTGAGTCAATTGAACCTTGTAAGCGTGTAAATGCAAGTCTTTATGCATAATATTCATCAACGACGAGCGTGAGAGGTACAATTGTTGGGCACGTCCACCACGTTGAGGTGAACGGCTCTTCAGCCACACTATTGCGAACAGCAGCAATATTTTCTGCAGTACGAGCTATACGAGCATGCACTGGTGTTTTCACATCTCCTACAGACTCGGTTTGCTCAAATTTTTGCACGATTTTTCCGATTGTACGCACATTTGGACGATTAAATTGACCGAAAAAAATCACGAAGTGCACGATATGCATTTTGGATTTGAACGCCCATTTTCATAATAGGCCTGAATAACTTTAACGGGTTGCTCGATTGTGTATCTTTCCATGGTTCAAATTGAGTTAGTCTGAAGTTGAGAAATGTCAAAAGAAATGCAAGAAAAACTTGACGTTTAGGTGTGGTTCACATTCAACATCGGCCCTTGAAATTTAACCACCCTTTATTATAGCAGGTACCCGCGGTTTTGCTTGCGTTTTTTTTTGCTTCTCTTTTGGTGGCTAAATATAAATTGTTCAAAAATGTGGGTTTTATTTTGAAATTCCCTAAACACGACTAACCATCATTCAAATGCGCCCAGTTTCAAGTCTCTACGTCTATTCAATCCAAATGTATGACTTTTTTTCAAGGCTCTCATTAGGCCCCGGGTCAAAATTTTCTAAAATTCCGTCTAAGTGCTCACCTGTAATAAAAAAAAATTTGTAAAAAATCTTTATTGGGTCCACATATGGGTCCCAGGTCCAAATTCCGGAAATCCCTAGAACACCTTGAACGCTAAAAATGTTTTTTAACCATCTTTCAAATGAGCCCTGTTTCAAGTCTCCATGTCTATTCACTCCAAAGATATGGCTTTCCGGTTTCAAGGCCCCCATTAGGCCCCGGGTCAAAATTTTCCAAATTCTTTCCTTTCTGACCACATCTTTGATGAGAACAACAAAACAAAAAAAAAAATAGTTCAAATTGGTCGAGTCATTTTCGAGTTTAGCGTTGTTAACGCACAGCTATATATTTTTATATATATAGAAGATAGAAGATTAAACGTCATCAGCATCATAAGCTCTTTCCCTTTGGGGAGCATCAAAAGAAACATTTATTGTCTTGGACAAGCAATTTTTAAACAATACTCTTTGAGTTCTACTCTATAATGTAGGATTGCAACCAATTAACAAAGATAAGAGGCAATCCTAAAGATTATAATTTAAAAATAACGCTTAGGACACACAAACAATGGCTTTACAAAATTCTGCATACAAGAGGCGAACAAATTTAGATGTAGAGTGCGTATGTAGACTTGAAACAAACAATGTTTTGTAACATTCATTTATGGTTGTTAAAAAATAACGTTTGTTTTTATCAGGGCTGCAAACCACTAAAAAAATTGACAGTGGTTTTGGCCAGCGCTTCGCAGTGCCTTTAAACCACTGGTTCAGCTCACGAACCGGTTTTTGTTGGTGTCGAACTGCGTTTCGGTTTAACTAGTTAAATTAACATGTACTACTGTCACCAAAAACTAGTTGGAACTAGTTTTGTAAATCAATAAATCTTTATCTATTCTTCCTTATCAATTCCCTTTTAAAAAGTCCGCTCTCGATAAAATACACCTACATATGCCACCGCTTCAGAGCTCGCGTCGATTCACGTTGAATGTATTCAATCGACTCAAAACGGTTTCCTCGGAATAGTCTTTTGAGTTTTGGAAATAGCCAGAAGTCACACAAAGCCAAATCAGGTAAATAAGGTGGTTGCGGAACGAGGAAATAAATATTTATTTTAAAATAATTACTTTTTCATACAAATGTTCGAAAATAATCTATAAGTTTGTATGGCTATAGCTAAAAATGGGCGTGGTCCCTTGGATTTGATATTGCATGTCATTAGAAGTGTTTTTACCCAAATTTGAGTGAATAGTTAGTTTAATAAATAATACCTATTTTTATACAAAAATTCGAAAATGGTCGGTAAGTTTGTATGGGGGCTATGGCTTAAAATGGGCGTGGCAGCTTGGATTTGACATTGGAAGTATTTTAACCCAACTTGGAGTGACTACATTCATAAATGTGTTAAGAACTATTTTCATTCAAAAAATCAGGAAAAGACGTTAAGTTTGTATGGGGCTATAAATGGGGGACTGAGAAAAGCTTAAGTTCCGAGTTTCAGGTCAATATTTTTAAAACTAAGCGAATGAATCGCAGACGGTCGGACAGACAGACAGATGGACATGGCTAGATCGACTAGATATACACTTTATGGGGTCTACGACGTCTCTTTTAATGCGTTACAAACTTTCTGACAAAATGATAATACCCTCCACACTATGAGTGGCGGGTATAACAATATCGTACTTAGCACTTCTTTATAGATCCGAATGAGACATTCAGATTAATTTCTTTTCCTCTAATTTTCTCACGGAGAAGTTCGAGTTTAAACTTTTTATTTTTGTTCTAATTCGCAGAGATGAAGCTAAGATCGAAATTTTATTGATTTTGATATTATCAAGTCTACGAGGACTTCTTTTTCAATATTTCCGGAAATACTTCGTCATAAACCAAAACAACATCTTAACTCAACTTAATTTTATAATATCTCAATATATATTAAAGTTCTTTGAAATAAATCGGTTCAAACGAACCACGTTCGCCGCTTATATGGTTCGGTTTTTTGGGTTCCCGTATTAACTGGGGGTCCCGTATTAACTGGGGGTCCCGTATTAACTGTACATTTATGAAAAGTATATGCGTAAAATAATAATTGTCTGAGTTGGCAGGTTAGCAACGAGTTTATAAACATAATACCCAATTCGACTAGTATATTCAGCTCAAACATGAGATTTTGAGCAAATTGCAGTTAATTGCCCAAAATTTTACAGCCAATCTAATAATTGGTATGGACAAGCATATGGAGAAACTAAAGCAGGTTTTTGTGAGTTAATTAGTACATTTTTTTTCTTTGGATTTTGTTTCAAATCATTTTTATACCCGCCTTACATAGTGTGAAGGGTATTTTTAGTTTGTCTGAAAGTTTGTAATGCATTGAAGAAGAAGACGTCGTAGACCCACTAAAGTATATATATATATATATATATATACATATATATTCTTGATCAGCTCGATGAGACGAGTCGATCTAGCCATGTCCGTCTATCTGTTTATTTTAACCTCGATTTACTCGGAGACTACTGAGATCGAGTTGTTTCCGAGTAAATCGAAAATGAATGTGCCGCGCCCATTTTTAGGTTTGGCCCCATACAAAATGACAGCCCATTTTCGATTTTTTGTCTAAAAATAGGTATATAGGGTAAAACACTTCTAATGTCATCCAATGTCAAATACAAGGTACCACGCCCATTTATAGGTATACATAGGTCCCAAACGAATTTTTCGCAGACCGACTTGAAGACCCAACCATCTCTTTCAACCCTTTTTTATAACTCGGTATCGAAGAAAATTAGAGACATGGTATTAGACGCATTTGAAAGATGGTTAAAAAATATTTATTTAGTTAGCATGTACACTTTTCAGAAGATTGTTTATTTTAGTAGTTGCGCTTCGTCGCAACTTTACATTTTGTCAAACTGCGCTGCATCGCTAACTTTAGTCACTAAATTTAGATTTTCACCATGCCTTAATCACTAAGTTTACAACACTAGCTCTCTCTTTTTCTATTTATATTTTTCTTTAAAAACTTACGAATTCTTATCTCTTGTATTACCAACTACGATAGTGAACAGACGCGCTTTCCATTGTACTCGCTTATCATAGTACTTCTTAAAAAACTAAAGAATAAACCGATTGTAACATAATAACAAAAATATATCGGTGATCTTACCTACCCATGTGTGCGGTCATAACCAAGCTAAAGATCTTCTTCTGAGGATTGCTACGACAAATATTGGAATGAACCAGGCAACAGGTTTTTACCACCCTTATCTCTACGCTCAGATATAAGTTAGCGGCATTCAATTGCTTTACAATTGCTTTTTCACATCTGCAGGCAAGACAAAAAAAATATAAATCCAGCGTTCAATACGCGGGGTTCATAAAGGCAAAATTATTTTAAACATATCGTAGAGTCGAACATGGTCCTTCGAGCCTACCTTAGAACAGGTCTATTGATTGATTTTGCTCCACATGGAGAGCCTTTGGAATTTTGCATTTTTTATATGCTTACGTGCATGTGTTGGCATTACATTTAATACATATGTATATTTTTGCAAATAAAATGCACTCATCACTGAGTATATTAATAATCAAGTTAAGTATCGGCACAATTGGAATTTTTTGGATTGCAATATCGCAGAAAAAAGTCCGGTCACATTGATTGAGTGAAAAGTGTAATCAAAAGTGCAGCAATCGGAGTAAAAAATAAGAAAGAACGCTGAAGTAGAGCATGCTCGACTGCAAGATACCCAGTACCCAATCTTTATGTACCTTAAATTAAGTCCTATCTTTGTATATACCTTATTGTATTGAATTTTCAAACAAAAACTTGAAAAATTGGGTAAATTTATATGGGGGCTACACCTAAAATTTTGTTGGTCCTACCCATATTGGGATATTTTATTGCGACTATCATTGTCATAATTAATACTAAGTTTGAACTTCCTAGAATAAAAAACAATGACGTTTTTATGCAAAAACCTAAAATTTTGGGGTACATTTGGTGGGGGTACCGGGGGTACCCTTAAAATAGGTCTAGAGAAAAACCGTTTGCAAGTGAACACTTGACGGCTCAGGAGAGTCTAAGTTTCAAAATGGTGACCCTATCTCTTGTAGTCTCCGAGTTAATCTTTCTCATACGGCAGACAGCAGGACGGTCAGACGGACGGACAGACGGACGGACGGACAAACAGACATAGCTAGTTCGACTCCCCTTCCAATGCTGATCAAGAATATATATATACTTTATATGGTCTATCTTGGCTCCTTCTGCCTGTTACATTCATTCGCACAAACTTAATATACCATTTTACCCTTTGGGTACAGGGTATAAAAAGAAGATATATTATATAGTATATACTATATAGAATTTAATAATTAAAAAAAGAAAAACAAACAAGCAAGAACGTTAAATTCGGTAGCACCGAAGCTCAAATGCCCACCACATGAAACTTTATTCATTTTCTTGAAAAAATAAAAGAATAGAAGGTGAGTTTGTATGGGTCTATATGTTATAGTGGCTCGATCCTTGTCATATCGGAAGCATATTCATAGGATAACAGTAGAAGTGATTTTACACAGATTGGAGTGAATATATCCATAAATAAGAACTATTTTCATACAAAATCTGAAAAATGTGCGCTTGGTTTGTATTAAGGGCTATATCTAAAAGTGGGCGTGGCACCTTGGTTCTGCCATACAAACTGCCTAGGAACACAAAAAAGCTTAAGTTTAAAGTTTCAGGTCAATATCTTTAAAACTTTCCGAGAAAAACGCATTGCAACAGACAGACGGACAGACGGACGGACAGACAGACAGACAGACGGACGGACATGGCTAAATCGATTCGTCTCGTCGAGCTGATCAATAATATATATACTTTATGGGGTCTCCGATGCCTCCTTTAATGCTTTACAAACTTTCCGACAAACTGATAATACCCTTCACACTATGTGTGGCGGGTATAAAAAAGTGCGGCTAAGTAATATAAAGAAGGTGTTGTGGACTAGTACACAGAAAAAATCTAATACTCCAAGACGCGTCTGTTTTGTTGTGACTGCCGGCGAATAGAAATAATAAGGCGATGAGTTTGCAAACAATAAAAAAGAAAGGAGATACTGCGTTATTTGTTAAACTGCATTGCACACTAAATGTATCTTATAACATATAAACTATTGTATAGCAAATGACACGTGCCCTCGTTAATTTTTTTTTTGCATATACAGATTGTATTGAAATTAAATGCAAACATACAAACACACGCATTACATTGCTTTGCATTTTGCTCCATATTCATACGCATAAGGAAAGTGATCGTACCAGCAAACACATTAAATACAAATTAATATAAAAGGTTGTCAAATATCTCCCTTCCGGCTTTTTGTCTTTTGAATTTCGCGGCTTTGTACAAAGTGCCACTGCGTTCAAAAGTTATAGACGTAAACATGGAGTTGACTTACGCCGAAATTCGCGCAATTTTGAAGTTTTCCTTAGTTCGAGGGGGGTTTTATAAAGGGGGTATTATGAAGTTGTCATCTAGATGGAAACAAATTATCGAACAAAACGGCGCTTATTTGAACTAAATCCGATCACTGTAACACTTTTTATAAAGCATTAAAATAAGAGCAAAAAAAAAATGCGGAAGGCAGATATTGGCAACCTTGTATTTGTTGCGCAGATTTCAGCAAACAAAAATTAATATTTTCTAGTTGCAATAATTTGTTATATTCGTTTAATTATATACTATATTTATTATATTATCATGCATATAAAATCAAATTATATTTATAAGTTTGTAACGAAAAAAAAAAAATCTGTAGAAGAATCTAATAGCAAAAATAAATTTCATTGAAGACATTTTCAACGAAAGATCAGTTTTCATAAACAGAAAATCAACATTTAAACCAAGAAATAACTTCGAGAAATACAAATTCTTGCACAGTGGTCGATTTCATAGGCCAAATTCTTAAAAGAACAATAAAACAAACTGTAAATTCATTTTTGCTCTATTCCATTCGTACGCGCGACAAATTTTGAAAGAAGAAAGACGTGGACTGTGAAGTGAACGAAGTATTAACTTTATCCCTTCAAAAAATTTAAATTTTCATATTAAATCGTGTTTAATCGCCGTAAATTATAAAAAATGTTGAAAAAATTGAAAGACTATATGAATAAGCAATTTTTATATGATAATATGTAGAACTATTGTTTTAAAATTATTGTCTTACCAATGGCCTGTTGGGTGGTGTATTTTTCTTTTTATTTTGAATTAAGTTATAGAAAATTTAGTGATCCCCGTCTCGCCCTCAAATGAAACATGTTTGTTTATATTAGCTAATGTTTTCTAAGTCTATAATTTTTTAGTTCAGCCGCAACCTTTTGCTACTCTCTGTGTTATTCGTGTTATTCCACCAAGAATTTTTTGTGTTCTCTTGCTTATATGTACGTGTACGTACAAGGTAAGGTGTAACATTGCTGCAATCCTTATCGTCAGGGTATAAAATAAATGTGGAAATATTTACGCTCCCGATGTTATTCAAAATGCATTAGTTTTAATAGGAGCGCTCTTTAAAGAGCCTGCTGAGGCAAAGATGTTAAGATGCATTGAAAAAGCTTACGGGTCGCTAAAAATCAGGACTTTATCAACCGATTACTATTGAGCTCAGATCCTCTCATCACTGGTCAACGAAAATTGCCTTGAAAAATAAATTGATTTTATTAAAATCAGTTTTTGATTTACTTGAATAATTATTCATATTACACAATGCAAACAATTATTTTTTTCATTTGTTAACATTAATTACATATCTATATATATAAAAATAAGTCCAAAATTCTGTTGCTGATCGATGGACGCGGAAACTACTGGACGGATTTTCACGAAATTTTGCATGTGTGTTCGTATTCACACAAGGATGGTTTAAGGCAAAAAAATTGGAAAATTTTGACCCGGAACTTGGACCTGAGACCCATATGTGGACCCAAAATAGATTTTTTGACGAAATTTTTTTTTTTTATTACAGGTGAGCACTTAGACGGGATTTTAGAAAATTTTGACCCGGGGCCTAATGGGGCCTTGAAACCGGAAAAGCCATATCTTTGGAATGAATAGACGTAGAGACTTGAAACAGGGCTCATTTGAAAGATGGTTAAAAAACATTTTCAAGGTGTTCAAGGGATTTCCGGAATTTGGACCTGGGACCCATATTTAAACCCAATATAGATTTTTTTGACCAATTTTTTTTTATTTTTATTACAGGTGAGCACTTAGACGGGATTTTAGAAAATTTTGACCCGGGGCCTAATGGGGCCTTGAAACCGGAAGAGCCATATCTTTGGATTGAATAGACGTAGAGACTTGAAACAGGGCTTATTTGAAAGATAGTTAGAAAACATTTTTGGCGTTCAAGGTGTTTAAGGGATTTCCGGAGTTTGGACCTGGGACCCATATGTAGACCCAAAATAGATTTTTTGACCAATTTATTTTATTTTTATTAGAGGTGAGCACTTAGACGGGATTTTAGAAAATTTTGACCCGGGGCCTAATGGGGCCTTGAAACCGGAAAAAGCCATATCTTTGGAATGAATAGACGTAGAGACTTGAAACAGGGCTCATTTGAAAGATGGTTAAAAAACATTTTTAGCGTTCAAGGTGTTCAAGGGATTTCTGGAATTTGACTTGGGACCCATATTTGGACCCAAAATATATTTTTTGACCAATTTTTTTATTTTTATTACAGGTGAGCACTTAGAAAATTTTGACCCGGGGCCTAATGGGGGCCCTGAAACCGAAAAAGCCATATTTTTGGAATGATATGTTTCATTTTTCAAAAATAGTTATCATAGAATAGCGGCTAGTAATAAATAAAAATTCGTTATCATCATTATCATTTTATTACCATTTATTTCTCATAAATTTTGCTACTTTATTATTACTACTGTATTTATTATTATTTTGATTTTGTTTTTTTTTTTTTTTAAATTATTTTTCCATTAATATAATATTAATATTATTATTATTGTTTATTACTGATTATGAATTTTAAAAGCTACTTTGATAGCTCACTTTGATATAGGCAGTAGAAGTATTTTTGGCCGCTGTTTTCATACAAGACCGACCACTGTGCCTTGCAGGAAAAACAAAATATTTATACAACATTTTACACAACAAATAATTTTGAAACATATACTATACAGCATATTCTGTGTGAGAAGTTAAACAATATATAGTTTGGTTCTATTGTCTTATAATTTATAAATTATATGTTAAACGTTATATACCGAACAATATAATCAATTTTATTATTTGCTATAAAAATATATATTTGTATACACATATATTGGGTGTCAAAATATACGTAAACAGCATTGCAACCCAACGAACATATTTAACAAGAATTAAAGCATAATATTGTATACCCAACATTTAATAAAAGGTTTACTATTGCGCATAACAAGGATATTGTTGAAGTTATTTAAGACAAATAAATTTTGTATACCTCTGGAAGACTAAACATAATTTTTGTTCTTTTTGGTGGTTTTCATCGTGAACTAGATTATCTTTTGAAGTACCATTTTTTAATTTTTCTTTTATATTGGATTGTCCCAGTAGGATTAATTTTTTCGCTTAAGCAATTGTTTCCTATTTTCGCTTACTGTGCAAGACATTGGAATTCAAATAGAATCTCTCCTTTTTAACCTTATTATATAACCTTATTATATCTTATTATATAACCTTATTATATCTGCATATATCAATAACTGTCTTTATTCAATAGCCCCCATCATAGCATTTGAAGTATAATGTCGATTATCAACAATTTTTTACAAAAAGAGCGTTCAAGCTTTATGAAGATTTGGCAAACGCATTTAAGGACGTTATGCTTGCAAAAGAGGACAAAGTGGCTCTAGAGTTGAAGAAGAAGCCCAAGCCTTTATTACTACATCAGAAGCTCGATATTTTGAGACAAAGGGGAAATTTGAAAATATTTAGGAGCTCCAAACCCCACATAGCTATGAAGCGTGGCCCGCATTTAGGGGGATGAACTCACTGCCGTTTACATAAATCATGCAAATCGCGCACGCGCGCAAAAACTGTATTATTTGCAAAACAATACAAAGGGCAAAGCAGGTGCTATAGTCAGCATGGCACGCTCTCAAAGACAAATATGAGAGCCAGCGTTTGCTAGTTGATCTCCAAGAAATCATCATTTGCTTGTTTTCAAAAGCAAAGATGTACCATTGCAGCCCATAAGCCTCCTTCGTCTAAAGTTATGTGGAGCAGTGTTACTAACACGTTTAGTGAAACACATTCTGGCTAACGTTCAAAACTTTTCACATGAACTATGCTTGCGACAGATTCCAGCATAGTGTTAGCTTGGCTAGTTAAACGTATCGCTCAAATACGACAAAACGTTGGAAACGCACCTTGGAGAGACGTGTCATTGAGAGACAATCTTGCTGATCGCCACACTCGAGGATGTACCACAGAAGAATGGGCCAATGGCTGGCCAAACCAACGAATGAATGGGCCTATTCGGAATGGAGTAGTGTCACGCCTACGGAAGCAAGTAAAGTCGAAGTTCTGCACTTTCAGATGGACAACTACAACCTATTCGAGGAATTTACTACTTACTCAAGAGCTTTGAGAGAAAATTCTCAAATGCTGCGATAATTTAAAGCTCGAAAGATGAAGTCAACCCACCCAGAACTAACTCAACAGGAACTTAACCTTGCCAAGCGAAGTCTTTTAATCGCAGCGCAAAAATATTGTTACCCAGAAGAGTATAAAATGCTCAAAACACATCAAAATGTGTTCTCTAAAAGTCCTCTCGTCTCATTAAATTTGATCCTTGATACAGAAAGTCTCATGCGAGTTAATGGTCGTTTGGCTAATTCCACACTCACGTATGATGAACGAAATAACATTTAATGCCAAACCAATCGCCTTTGTGCTTCTTATTTCTCCAATTCCTGCGTATGACTCCAGCTCAGAGCTGTAAGACATCAGTAATACGTAACCAACCTGAAGAATCAGGTAAAAGCATGTATTCGCAGCTGCAAACCTGTACTCTCTATACCGGTAAAAGGTTCAAACTCGGAACAATATTTAAAAATATGCACCTAGAACGTCCGATCCCTTAATAGGATGGTGTAACTGAACAACTGATTGACACTCTTGACAGATTTAAGGCTTATATTACAGCCATCCAGGAAATGCGATGGATTGGAAACAGACACCTAGAAAAACAACCTGCGACATCTACTACAGTGGACATGAGAGTCAACGCATATTTGGATGTGGCTTCGTGGTTAGTAGGAAACTACGTTGTCTTGTCTCCAAATTTACAGCAGTCGACGAGCGCCTTACCTCGATACGCATCAAAGCTAAGTTCTTCAACATAAGCTTAATATGTGTGCACGCCCCGACATTGGATAAAGACGATACGAAGAAAGATGAAATTTATGAGCGGTTAGAACAACTTTACGAGCGCTGCCCCAAGCATGACATCAAAATAGTCATCGGTGATTTTAACTCCCAAATTGGGAGAGAAGAAATCTTTCGCCCAATCATCGGACAATTCAGCCTACATAACACCACCAACAGTAATGGAGAAAGGCTAATCGACTTTTCCGCGGGCCGCAACATGGTCATAAATCGTTCGCCTCTGTATGATGACGCTGAAAAGCGTTGTCAGGGTCGGTAAATATCTTTCCGAACCCTTTGACACCAAGAGAGGCTTCCGACAGGGAGATGCGTTGTCGTGCGACTCTTCAATCTCTTGTTGGAATATATACTACTCAATGCCCACACGTCGATTTGACGCGCAACATTTTCTTAAAGAAAACTATGCTGCTCGCGTATGCCGATGATATCGACATAGTCGGCAAAAATCCACGTACAGTGAGCTGGGCTTTCAACGACATCGAAGAGAATTCCCGCAAG
This sequence comes from Leucophenga varia, assembly GCA_018903435.1. Classification (NCBI taxonomy): domain Eukaryota; kingdom Metazoa; phylum Arthropoda; class Insecta; order Diptera; family Drosophilidae; genus Leucophenga; species Leucophenga varia. The sequence continues at coordinate 32,633 of JAEIFJ010000882.1, forward strand.
ATGGGACTAGTGGTGAACGAAAGTAAGACGAAGTTCTTGGTATCCTCTCGCAAATCAATAACACGACCTGAGAATTCTGTGACTATGGGGAATTTCACTTTCGACGTTGTTGAAAACTTCGTCTTTTGGGCTCTCAAAACAACAAGAGCAATAACATAGGCCTAGGAATTAGACGAAGAATTACACTGGCTAACCGATGCTACTTTGGTCTCGGTAAGTTTTATCCAGAACAACGAAAATCAAACTCTACAAGACGCTGATTATCCCAGTCCTGATGTATGGCGCAGAAACATGGGTCATGTCAGAGGCTGACAATTTGGCGTTGGGAACATTTGAGAGAAAAAATTCTTTGTACAATTTATACATTTATATTCTCTATACGGTCCTCAATGCTTTGCAATAAAGCAGTTATCAAAGGCTACGTTTTTGTCTGCTTTTCCACAAAAGCAGTTCATTTAGAAGCAGTTTCAGCTCTATCGGTATTCAGCTCTACCAGTATTCTAATCTTCGTTTGACAGATTTGTAGGGCGCCGCCCTTTACCCAATAAGATGGTTTCGGATAACGGTAGCAATTTAGTTTGTGCTACCACATCCAACTTCGTCACCCAAAAAACACAACAGTCAAGGGTTTCACTGGAGCTTTATACCTCCGAGCGCTCCCCATATGGGTGGTTAATTGAAGCTGCGGTAAAACTTTTTAAGCCGCATTTCAAGGGTGCTTGAGTAAACTGATTCACGTTTGAGTTCTCTTCGTGGAGACAACCACAGCGTTATCTGTGTGAACACGATTTTTGTGGTAGTAACGGAAGAAGATCCGTGTTTATCCAGGAGAAGATAATAGGATTCGTATAGTAGACGTCCTTACTCAATCCGGTGTCATCACACTAGCCATCACAAAGTTGGTGCTGTTGCCCATGGGCACACCGCAACTAAAATAGTTAGTAGTCCATTCAGCACTTAAGAAAGTAAAATTATTAATTTAAGCTCCCCTCAGTTTTTTCCTTCTCATTTAATTTTCATTTAACACTCTTCTTATTCCATTTGTATTCTCTACGCTTGGTTATGAGCCATTAATCTGATAACCTCATTCACTATTTGGTTACCAACTTTACTAATATTATCTTCTTCTTAACAGGGATTTAAGGAGTGTAAGATCTGCCACCAGCAAAACTCGCAGAGGTTCTGTAAATATTTCATAAAAATGACATTGATCGCGAGACCTCAAACTGCACGACGACTTCAGTACTACTTCAGTACGATTGCCTCGCACGATTTCATCAATTGGGTTTGTGTAAATCAAAAAGCGGTGTGCGTCCAAAAAACCAGGGGACCTACGTCGTCGATTGAATCGTCATAACAGAAATCGTTCAGTCGTGACCAGCCAGAAGCGTCGTTCCCGTCAAAAGGCTCGTGGTCCTATCAATCCACGAAAACGATCGGGATCTGATGCAGTTGCCAATAGGCAAGGCAGGCGGCAAGTTAATGTGTACAATTTTCAGAATTTGTTTATTTTGGTAGCTGCGCTGCGTCGCAACTTTAAATTTTGTAAAACTGCGCTGCGTCGCTATCTTACAAATTAGCAAATTGCGCTTCGTGGCAAGCTTAAACACTGCGTCGCTAACTTTAGTCACTAAATTTAGATTTTCACCATGCCTTAACCACTAAGTTTACAACACTAGCTCTCTCTTTTTCTATTTATATTTTTCTTTAAAAACTTACGAATTCTTATCTCTTGTATTACCAACTACGATAGTGAACAGACGCGCTTTCCATTGTACTCGCTTATCATAGTACTTCTTAAAAAACTAAAGAATAAACCGATTGTAACATAATAACAAAAATATATCGGTGATCTTACCTACCCATGTGTGCGGTCATAACCAAGCTAAAGATCTTCTTCTGAGGATTGCTACGACAAATATTGGAATAAACTAGGCAACAGGTTTCTACCACCCTTATCTCTACGCTCAGATATAAGTTAGCGGCATTCAATTGCTTTACAATTACTTTTTTACATCTGCAGGTAAGACAAAAAATATAAATCCGGCTTTTAATACGCGGGGTTCATATAGGCAAAATTATTTTAAACGTATCCTCCTCTACTTCTTTTTGGATAAAATAAAGATAACGCTCTTTTGGGTTCCATATTTAGTTGACAATTAGAAGCATGAAACTAAAAAAGAGAAAACGTTAACTTCAGCTGGACCGAAGCTCACATACCTGTCACGTATTATTTGACATAGATACATCTTCGTGTTCACATTTCTATTAAATTTTATTTTCAAATGCTAATCGATTTAAAACTGTTCTTAAAAATTTAGAAATTCGCGGTCCCATCTCAACCAATTTGAGTAGGTATAAGTAGCATTTGAACTATAATTGAAAGCATTAGCCTTATAAATGATTTTTTATACCGTGTACCCAAAGGGTAAAAAGGGTATATTAAGTTTGTGCGAATGTATGTAACAGACAGAAGGAGGCAAGACATACCCTATAAAGTATATATATTCTTGATCGCCCATACAAAACTAACCCAAAATTTTGGGGTTTTGCATAAAAACGTCATTGTTTTTTATTCTAGGAAGTTCAAATTTAGTATTAATTATGTCTATGATAGTCCCAATAAAATATCCCAATATGGGTAGGACCAATAAAAATTAAGGTATAGCCCCCCATACAAATTTACCCCAAAATTTTAGGTTTTTGCATAAAAACGTCATTGTTTTTCATTCTAGGAAGTTCAAACTTAGTATTAATTATGTCTATGATAGTCCCAATAAAAAAATCCCAATATGGGTAGGACCAATAAAGTTTTAGGTGTAGCCCCATACAAATATACCCCAAAATTTTAAGTTTTTGCATAAAAACGTCATTGTTTTTTATTCTAGAAAATTTAAATTTAGTATAAATTATGTCTATGATAGTCCCAATGAAATAGACCAATATGGGTAGGCCCAACATAATTTTAGGTATAACCCCATTCAAAGATTTACCTGATTTTTTAAGTTTTTCTATGAAAATCAAATTCAATGAGTTATGGAAGTAAAATAGAACCTAACTTAAGGTACATATAGATTGTACAGGGTATCTTGCAGTCGAGCATACCGATTTCAGCGTTCTTTCTTGTTTTCTTATACGATATTGACAAAATGTTGTTTGTTTGTATGGGGCTCTACCTGAAAGTAGGCTTGGCGCATTGATTTTACCATACGAAGTACACAGGACCCCGTAGAGCTTAAGTTTAAAATTTCAGCCCAATAAAAAAACTCATCGAATAAATCGCGCAGCAACAAGCAGAAGGACGAACATAGCTAGATCGACTCATCTCGTCAAGCTGTAATGTATATTACTAAAACGCTGTGCTTTGCACTTTGTTTTACAACATGATTTGTCAAGGTTTGGCTTTTTAAGTGAATAGTTCGCTATAAATTAAAGCATGGATGCAAACTGGATTGAGCCGAACTAATTTCAAGAAAACAATGCTTCGGCTTCGAAAAATGGGAGCATCCGGGGTGTAAACCGAGTTGACCAGAAGAGCCAATATGTCTCACGCTAATTTACACCATTTTGCAATTTTAATCGGATAGTGGAAGCAACCCAGAAATAAAAAATGTTCCCAACATCTCATGGTAAAGGACAGTGCGATGGATTGGGTGAAACTTTAAAAAGGTTAGGGCGCGAGAAAACCTTTTTCCCCCCCCAAAAGAATTTTAAAAAGATTCAAAACCCTGTGACTATTCAAGAGATCCTACAGTTACATAGCATTATACCAATTGCAAAAAAACACCGTCCTAGCAAAACACTTTTCTCTGCAATACGAACACGAAACAATTTTGGCCAAAGCCCACAAAAATTTCAATATATATATATATATATATATATATATATATATATATATATAATATATATAACGGGTGATTTTTTTTTTGAAGGTTCGATTTTCATGCTTTAGTATTTGACAGATCACGCGGGATTCAGACAAGGTGTCAAAGAGAAAGATGCTCAGTATACTTTGACATTTCATCATGAATAGACTTACTAACGAGCAACGCTTGCAAATCATTGAATTTTATTACCAAAATCAGTGTTCGGCTCGAAATGCGAAAAATCCGCTTTTTTATCGACAAATTTTGTTCAGCGATGAGGCTCATTTCTGGTTGAATGGCTTCGTAAATAAGCAAAATTGCCGCATTTGGAGTGAAGAGCAACCAGAAGCCGTTCAAGAACTGCCCATGCATCCCGAAAATGCACTGTTTGGTGTGGTTTGTACGCTGGTGGAATCATTAGACCGTATTTTTTCAAAGATGCTGTTGGACGCAACGTTACGGTGAATGGCGATCGCTATCGTTCGATGCTAACAAACTTTTGTTGCCAAAAATGGAAGAACTGAACTTGGCTGACATGTGGTTTCAACAAGATGGCGCTACATGCCACACCGGTAAGTTGGCCACCAAGATCATGCGATTTGACGCCTTTAGACTATTTTTTGTGGGGCTACGTCAAGTCTAAAGTCTACAGAAATAAGCCAGCAACTATTCCAGCTTTGGAAGACAACATTTCCGAAGAAATTCGGGCTATTCCGGCCGAAATGTTCGGAAAAAGTTGCCCAAAATTGGACTTTCCGAATGGACCACCTAAGAAGCAGCCGCGGTCAACATTTAAATGAAATTATCTTCAAAAAGTAAATGTCATGGACCAATCTAACGTTTCAAATAAAGAACCGATGAGATTTTGCAAATTTTATGTTTTTTTTTTTTTTTTAAAAGTTCTCAAGCTCTTAAAAATCACCCTTTATATACATACATACATATACCGAGACTAGTGAAGCATCGGTTATCCAGAGTTATTCTTCGTCTAACTTCTAAGCTGGTGTTATTGCTCTTTTTTTCTGATCCAAAAAGACGAAGTTTTCTACAACCTCGAAGGTAAATCGCAGAATCTTAATGTCGTGTTGATGATTTGCGAGTGGATACCATACACTACGTATTACTATCGTCTCACCGCTAGTCCCATTTTTGCTGGAACTCTCTTTTAATATTTGCGAAACTTCACGTACGCGAGCAAACATAGTTTGTTGTAAAAAATATTGCTCTTCATATGGGCATTAGCGTAGTATATACTCCAACAGGAGATTGAAGAAGTCGCACGACAACTCATCGCCCTGTCTGAAGCCTCTCTTGGTGTCAAAGGAGTCAGAGATTTTTACCGACCCTGAAAACGTTTTGAGTGTTTGTCAGCTTCATCATACAGAGACGAACGATTTTTGGGGGATACAAAGTTCAGTCAGTGCTTTGAAGAACTTTGACCTCTTGGGCGAGTCGAAAGCGCCCTTGAAGTCGACAAACAGATGATGCGTCGATTTGCTTTTCTTGGTTTTCCCCAGGATCTGACTTTGCGTGAATATGGAGTCGGTGAAGAACTTCTTCTTCGGTCTAACACCGCCTGGTATTTGTGCACATACTTGCTACGTACGGTTTCAGTCTATTACACAATACGAAAGATAGGAATTCTAGTAACTCGGATTGGTATTGCGCACATAGATTTCTACATGGTACGGTTTCGCCCCTTACACAATACGAAAGAGGGAATTCTAAGTAATTGGTATAAGACGATTACACCGCGATAGTTTGCGCGGTTGCGGGGTCTCCTTTCTTAAGGATTGGACGAGCACCCTCCGTTCCAAGCTTCCCCCTGGCGGCGGTTGGGGGGTCCCTTCTTTAGGATTGACGAGCACCCCTTCCAAGTTCACCTCCATTTTGCATATCTGCTGTAGTTCGCTTAGCCCACCAACATCTAGATTCTTCTGTTGGATGTAGCTCGCTTAACGTGCTCTATCTAAGTTTGGTACGTACCTGGGCTAGAACAAGATAGTCGCGACCCGAGGTCTATTTCTTTTGGTATGAATCTGGGATTACCCTGCCTTGTTTTGTGGCGTGAACCGGGAGACCACCTGGACCAGTTGCTTTGTGGCCGTTCTACGGCCTCGATCCGGTGCCACTTAGCCCCTCTTTTCGGTCCCCGAGGTGTAGTCCTTTTGTTTTTTTCATGTTGGCCAAGTCCCGACGGTTGGGTTGAAGATACATACTCTTTCCTAATTTGGGGGTTGAAGTCACCAGTGACAGTTTTAATATTATGGTTTTAGGCAGCGATCATTAAGTTGTTTTAAGTGCTCATAGAATTCATATTTTTTACCGTCTCGTCTTATCCAATGTCGGGGCGTGTAGCATTTCTATCTTCTTATCTTGTTGGTTTCATGTTGTTTTTTGTTGAGGGGATCCCCAGCGCAAACCAATCCATCCCCTGACGCAGTGTCTTTTGAGACGCCTCTTACGTCAAGCTTGAGCATGCTTGAGGTGGTATTCTTGACAGCCCTCACACAGTTTCAGGAATAATTTAATTTTTTTATTATTTAATTTCAGTTTTGATTCATCTGTCAGAGATTAACAAAACTTAATTCTTAAAATTCGAGCAATTTATTAAAAAAAAAAAAAGAAAAAATATAAAAAAATAAAAATAATAAAAATAATAATAAATATATATACTGTGGGCAAAAAAGACACTCCAGGAAAAGTGAGAAAGTCCGCTATGATGCCTGGCGGGCCGAAAACACGGTCAACGCATAGGCGATCATTTGAGGAGCTGAGCGATCATCGCAGTTGAAGAAGATCAGAGTTCGAAAAATAGACGGATCAATGCCAATCAATGCTACGGAACAAGCAAAAATGATGCAGCTGTAAGCGAAAATTACGCAGAAATGAGCTCTGATTCTGAGGGTGCGGAAGGAAGTGATAAAATGGTCTGGCAAGCTGAGTGCGTTCAAGACCAGAAATCAACACTAAAGCGTAAGTCAATTATTTCATCAAATGTTGATAGAAAGAGATCTACAGTTGCGAACGGTAATAAAACTTCAAATGATCTCAGCATGAATAACGGAAAGAATGAAAGTGGTAATATTACTAATGACCTATTTAATCCTACTGCGAGTTCATCTTCAAATTTGTCAACAAATATGTTTGCACTATTGGATGACAAAATAGACATGCACTCAACTGCTGCATCGAATATTCTTAATTATGAAGCAAGGAAACATAAGCCATCACCTCTTTTCATTCCATCCGTTATCAATACAAAGGAACATGCTGCAGCAGCTCAACGATTGTATAGGCATTGGCTTGTTTAGTTACAAGTAAAATGGTTAAGCTGCTCGATCAAAATAAAGTAATGTACCATACATACCAATTGAAGCAGGAGAGAGCTTTTAAAGATGTAATTTAAAATTCGTTGCCAACTGAATTTATTGAACAGGAGCTTGAGAAAATAATCATAAAATTCGCAACATTAGAAATGCTACTAGCAGATTTTCCAAAATGCCACTACCAATGTTCTTTGTGGACCAAGAGCCTAGTAGTACCAACAAAAGTGTGTACAACATCGAACGATTATGCAGCGCAGTTGTTAAAATTGAGCCTTTAAACAAGTTTAATGACTTAGTACAGTGTCATAGATGTCAAGAATTCGGTCACACAAAAAGTTATTGTACCAAACCATTTAGATGTGTAAAATGTGCTATGCATCATCGCTCCGAAGACTGTAAAAAAGAAAAACTGCACCAGCTAAATGCGTTTCACTGCGACAAACCTCATACAGCTTCATATAAAGGTTGTGAAGTTTACCAAACAACATTGGAGACGAACTGCTTCATCAACTACCCGAAAAGTTCAGGAAAAAACCCTAAATAGCATACCGAGTAGAGTAAATTTGAGAAACTACGTAGTTTCCGGCAGTAATAGCTATGCGGATATTGTAAGAGGAAGGACCACAAATAATGCAACTAGCAGTAATGGTAATCAGATGCCACATAATTCAGACAATGCATTTAATGAAAGGCTACAGAGACTTGAATTGATAATGGAAAATCAAATGAAACAGACTAATAAGTAGATTGAACAGATATCAAACATACTGCAAATGGTCACGTCTCTTATTAGTAATAATGTACCCAAGCCTTAAAGTAGTTATATGGAATGCAAATGGCGCTTGCCTACTTTCTGAGACACATTTCTCTAATAAGTCATATTTTAAGATACACGGATATGAGCTTGTAACAACCAATCATCCTGGTGGCATGGCGCGGGGTGGATCTGCAATTATCAACTATTACTGGCCGCCTCAAAATTGCAGCAGCATATTTGCCGCCTCGTTTTCACGTTTCTCAAGACATGTTTAAAAATATGTTTCAATATCTTGGTAATAATTTTATAATAGGAGGAGATTTTAATGCTAAACATCATTGGTGGGGAGCTAGATCTGACAACCCTAAAGGAAAAGAATTGCTTAAGTGCATCAACGCAATGAATCTATCTGTCCTCAGCAATGGTTATCCAACTTACTGGCCTACTGATCCAAACAGACATCCTGATTTGTTAGACATAGCAATTCTTAATGGTCCTGACAAAAAGAAGGTTACATATAGAAGACTTTCAAGATCTGTGTTCTGATCATTCTGTAGTAATTATATATATTAATATCCCGGTTAATCCGAAAATATAAAAACGTAGTTTACTCAGTAAGACTACAGATTTGGCATTGTTTCGCTGTTTTTTAGATGGAGAGATCAATCTTAACATAGAAATTCAAAATGAACAGGATGTAGATGATACAATTGAATGGCTTAATAAAAAAAATTCACGAAGCTGCAGATATTGAAACTCCCTCTCGAAAACAAAGCAGATATCCCTCCTATACAAATTATTCGCTGTTCTCGAATGAAAGTAGAAATTTATTAAGAGAAAAAAGAAGACTTCGAAATATATGGCATCAAACACGTTATCCTCGGGACAAAACTGCTCTAAATAAAATCTCTTAAAAGTTAAAGGAAAAACTTAGTAATTTAAAAAATGAAGCTATTGGAGACTTTTTGATAAATGCTGAACCAAACGGGCTAGAATATAATCTATGGAATGCTACAAAGTACCTTAAACATCCCGCAAGGCGTATTATTCCAGTCAAAAACAATAATGCAGATTGGTGCCACAGCAATAAGGAAAAAGCCGAGGCATTTGCCTCACACCTCGAAAATCAATTCAAAAACTTTTCTTTATGTAGTCAAGCTGAAGAAGAAGCTGTAGACAATGCTCTTGATGCCCCCTGTCAACTAAGTCTGCCTTTAGCACCAGTAAGACTTCATGAAGTTATCGCTGAAATTAAAGTGCTTGATACCAAAAAATCGATGGGATACGATGGAATTGATGCGTCAACCATAAAAGCGCTTCCAGTAAAAGTCATTTTGTTACTTGTCTACATCTTTAATGTATGTTTCAGGCTTAGCTATTTTCCAAGGCATTGGAAATGCGCAGAGATTATACTTATCTCTAAGCCTGGCAAACCTGAAAATGAGCTGTCTTCATATCGACCTATTAGTCTGCTGGGAATATTCTCGAAAATATTCGAAATAATTTTCGCTCGAAGAATGCTTCCACTTCTTGATGGATTCATTCTTCCAAATCATCAATTTGGCTTTCGGCATGGTACGCCTGAACAAATACATCGGATTGTAGCTGAAATACTTGAAGCCTTTGAAAACAAACAATATTGCGCAGCAGTATTTTTCGTGTTTGGCACAAGGGTCTACTTTATAAAATAAAGCAGTCGCTACTATCTCCCCAGTATCATTTTCTACGATCTTACCTGGAAGATAGACATTTTTATGTACGATGTGGAAATACTCGTTCTGCAATCAAAGATATACATGCAGATGTACCTCAAGGCAGTGTACTGGCACCTTTGCTTTATACGCTTTATACAGCCGATATGCCTGGCAGAAACTGTAGTCAAGTCACGATAGCTATGTTACATATGCAGACGATACCACGATTATTTTTTAGAGCAAATTCTATCTCAGAAGCTACGCGTATACTACAGCACCAACTGCATCTTATTGAGACATGGATGCAAAAATGGAACATAGCAGTTAATACGGAAAAATCAGCTCACATACTCTTCTCACTCAGAAAAGGCACAAATCTCCAAACGTTTTTCAATAATGTATTAATTCCCATGTGTGATGCTGTTAAATATTTGGGCGTAATACTAGACAAAAGACTAACATGGAGAAATCATATTGTTGCAGAAAGAGAACAGCTTAAACTTAAAACACGGGGCATGCACTGGTTGCTTGGGTGTAGATATAAACTCAGCTTAGAAAATAAAATTTGGCTATATAAAGCTATCCTTAAGCCTGTGTGGACTTATGGAATACAGCTGTGGGGAACTGCAGCTCGATCTAGTATTAATATCTTACAAAGGTATCAAAACATTACACTTCGTAAGATAACTGGAGCTCCATTGTATGTTCGAAATGAAAACATACATAAAGACCTAAGACTACCAACGGTTGTAGAGGAGATTGAGGAGATATGGAACAAAATATCGGCCAAATGGCCACCACGGCTTCGACGGCACACGTCCACCGCGATGGTCTAAATTTTCGATGACGCTGATTCATAATTGAGGTTCAATGTCGTTAATGTGCCGAATTATCTCATCCTTTAGCTCTTGAATTGTAGTTGGCTTATTGGCGTACACCTTTTCCTTCAAATAACCCCCAAAGAAAGAAGTCCAACGGTGTCAAATCACATGATCTTGGCGGCCAGTTGACATCGCCGCGACGTGAGATTATTCGGCCATCAAATTGTTCGCGCAAAAGAGCCATTGTTTTGTTAGCTGTGTGGCAAGTGGCACCGACCTGTTGAAACCACATATCGTCCACATCCATATCTTCCAATTCAGGCCACAAAAGTTTGTTATCATCTCACGATAGCTAACACCATCCACAGTAATTGCCTGAGAGCCTCATTTTCGAACCAAACAGTCACTCTTAGTGGATGCATTGGTTTTTCGACAATCACTTTTGGGATTCTCATTCGCCCAAATGCGGCAATTCTGCTTACTGACGAATCCACTGAGGTGAAAATGTGCCTCATCACTGAAGATGATTTCCTTCGAAACTTGATCATCCACTGTTGCCATTTCTTGCCACCATTCTGACCATTGACGTTGCTTGAAATGGTCAAGAGGCTTTAGTTCTTGAGTCAATTGAACCTTGTAAGCGTGTAAATGCAAGTCTTTATGCATAATATTCATCAACGACGAGCGTGAGAGGTACAATTGTTGGGCACGTCCACCACGTTGAGGTGGACGGCTCAACTCGTCGCGAACAGCAGCAATATTTTCTGCAGTACGAGCTATACGAGCATGCACTGGTGTTTTCACATCTCCTACAGACCCGGTTTGCTCAAATTTTTGCACGATTTTTCCGATTGTACGCACATTTGGACGATTAAATTGACAGAAAAAATCAAGAAGTGCACGATATGTATTTTGATTTGAACGCCCATTTTCTTAATAGGCCTGAATAACTTTAACGGGTTGCTCGATTGTGTATCTTTCCATGGTTCAAATTGAGTTAGTCTGAAGTTTAGAAATGTCAATAGAAATGCAGGAAAAAAACTTGACGTTTAGGTGTGGTTCACATTCAACATCGGCCCTTGAAATTTAACCACCCTTTACATCCAAATATTTTGGCAAGAAACCTTCTTAACCTAAATACGCAGCGTAGACTAAAACGAACTCATCCCTCGGATCTTCCAAACCGTCAATCGTTATGAGGTACTTGTACTGGGTCTGTTCAGTATTAATTTGAATATCTCCCTAGCCATACCGCATCCTTAATAAACTATATTGTCAATTTGTTATGTTAGTTATAAAATTTGATTATAGTCCAAAATTGGACTGATTGCAAATAAAGTAAACAATACAAAAAAAAAAAAAAATTTTTTTGAATTTTTTCGTAGTTTTTATTATATACATAACGCCGTTGAATGAGTTTATAATTTGCCATATGCCGATCCACTAGGATATGCAGATTTATTGGTTACAATATTGAAGAATGGAAGTGTTCTAAATTATTGTGATCATGTGCAAAACTTTGATGATTCAATGTGGAGAAAAATTATCGCAGAAACTAGTGATCGTGTTTTCTACGTGCAACCGACTGATGTTCTTGCATATCAGTTCTATGATCTATATTGTACGAACGATGATGTTTCGATAGTAATAAAAAAAGAAGTCTGGAGATGATGATGGAAGCGCAAGTTATACTTTACTGGAAGTTTCAGAGGCTGCACGATGTAAACGACCAATATTTCTACAATGCAGCTTATATATTCAACAAAATAATGAATTCCAAATAATTTCGAACTATAAAAATTATCAATAGAAGACGCGTGGAGGAAGTATACACAGTTTTGGCAACAACTTTAAAAGTTTTTTTTGCGAGAACCTCAATTCTGTTTGTTAAATAAGACGTACGAGGAATATATTTATAGAACCATGGATAAGACACAACAGTATGACAATAATATTTACGCTTTTACTGTGGACCAAAAAAACTTCAAGGATCATATGTCCGTCCTGGAAAAAACTTTTAATAAAAGTACGGACGATAAAAATCCTGAATTTGCATTGCGTTCCAGCTACTTTAAAGGTTATTATTTTATGGATAACTCATATAGAGTAATTGTTACAATGAGTGGTAGAATTCGATCCAATAGTTTTTGGGCTATGAGCTTGGACAACAACTATCTCGCATTTCGGCAAGGTTATCATACTATGTGTGCTTTAGATGTAATTGAAGTTCCTCGTCGACATGTTGCTGCAAATTATTTAAGTTCTGAAAAGCAGGTCGGTGCCAATTGTCTATGGATGCCTGTACAGTGTTCAACATATGGAAAATAAATACACATTAAACGATGTATTCCAAATTTTTATTTCTTTACCCGGACAATATTTAAGAATATTAGAGCAAAGCATAGGCTACGAAATGGTACCGTTACTATTTTTTGAAGTTAACATATTCTGGTTGAGATGTTTGGTTGGTTTTATCATTGCAAAGTTGTGGTTTGAGTATTTTTCGTCTAAATAAAATAAAACAAGAAAAAACGTTAACTTCGGTAGAACCGAAGCTTAAATACCCGTCACACGAATCTTTAAAGAGTTTATGTGTAATCATTAGTGGTCACCTAAGTTTACACACAATATTAATTTAAAATTTTGAGCTTAAAATACAGATATGTATAACAACATATTTCTCGAATATATCTGGAAACGGGCGGTAAGGTTGTATGCAAGAAACACCTGAAAATGGGCGTGGCACCATGATATTGGAAGAGTTTTTACCCAATATGGAGTAAATACATGAATAAATAATAACCATTTTCATACAAAAAATCGAAAATGGTCCGAAAGTTTGTATGGGGGCTATACCAAAAAATGGGCGTGGCACATCTGATTTGACATTGGATGACATTAGAATGTTTTTAGCCAAATTGGAGTGAATATATGCATAAATAATTAGTATTTTTTTACAAAAATCGGAAAAATCGGAAAAAATGGAAAGTTTATATGGGGGCTATGCCTAAAAGAGGGCGTGGCATTTTGGTTTTGACACTGGATGACAAAAGAAATGTTTTTACACAATTGGGAGCGAATACATTCATAAATAATTACAATTTTTATACAAAAAATCGGAAAAAAACGGTAAGTTTGTATGGGGGCTATACCTAAAAATGGGCGTGGCACTCTAATTCTCGAACTCATAATAGTCGTTGCCGAGAAAAGCTTAAGTTCCAAATTTCGGCGTAATATCTAAATATCTTCATCAAAAAAATTGCGAAGAAATAAACAGACAGACAGACAGACAGACAGACGGACAGACAGACGGACAGACAGACGGACATGGCTAAATCGATTCGTCTCATCGAGCTGATCAAGAATATATATACTTTATGGGGTCTACGACGTCTCCTTCAATGCGTTACAAACTTTCATACAGACTGAATATACCCTTCACACTATGTGTGGCGGGTATAAAAAAGGCGCTCAACATTACTTAAAGATCAGTTTATTCCATATCTAAATGAAAATAGGGACAATATTTATAACTTCATGCAGGAACAAAAACATTTTTAGAGCAGTGTTTGGTCAATTTAATAAACGGGACAGCTTGCTCACCGGATCTAGATCCGATTGAAAATGTTTAGGGTATACTGGCAGGGCGTGTCTATAAAGACAACACAGCCTATGACAACATAAAAATTATTTTTGTAAAAAGGCTAATGCCAAGGATCAACTTTAGACTACTAAGTTAACTAATTTTTATACCCGCCACACGTATCTTGGAATGTTTTTAAGCAAAACAAAGTGTCTTATAATTGTAAAAAGCACTGTATAAAACCTATAACACGGTCCGACAAAAAAAAAAATTTAAAAAATTTTTTTGGATGGGACTAAGTGTATTTTGTAGATACAGGTAAACAAAATTTTTGGCATACTAGAATTTTCTTTTTGCACATCGAGATTTTGAAATAACGGTAAAAAAGATGATGTATGTTATAACATTTCCGATCCTATCTTTGTGTATTTTAAAGGCAAACTCAATTTTTTTTGTTTTTTTTTTCCACAATATTCGACTTTATCGATGATTGCTTGCACTATTTTGTTTGAAAGCTACATCATCAGCATGATTAGCAGTGGTTCTGATAGAACTTCGAGATGGGATAGGTGGGGGTCAATGGTCTGATACAACTCCAGTTTAGACACAATATTAGTATCAAATTTTAAGATTAAAATGCAGATATAACAATAATTTTCTTGAAAATATCAGACAATGAGAGGTAAGTTTGTGTAGGGCTATACGTAATAATGGGCAGATCCGTTCTATACCTAAGGTGTTTACATAGGATGGTATTAGATGTGTTTTTACCTAATTTGAATTTTTTTTTTTTTTTTCTTCGGTTCCTGAAACCCTAATGGGTCATAGGGCGTCTATAGCTGCTCTCCACCTCGTCCTGTTCTCTGCAAGGGCTGCAAGTTGACTCCACCCTGGTATGCGAAGTCCTTCTCGTCGCTCCCTTGACACTGTTCTCCTCCATGTTTCGCGGGGACGTCCTCTTCTTCGACCTCTACCATCAAGAGGATTCCATTGCATGGCTTTTCGTGTGATGTTGCCCACGGGCTTACGAAGTGTATGCCCAATCCATCTCCACTTCTGATGCATGATCCTTCTGCTGAGCGGCTCGATGTTAGCCCTGCGGTGCACCTCCTCATTGGGAATTCTATCCGTCCAATGAATTCGGAGAATGCTCCTCAAGCAGCGGTTAACAAACACCTGAAGTTTGTTGGTGATGGTTGTGGTT
Organism: Leucophenga varia; assembly: GCA_018903435.1. Taxonomy (NCBI): domain Eukaryota; kingdom Metazoa; phylum Arthropoda; class Insecta; order Diptera; family Drosophilidae; genus Leucophenga; species Leucophenga varia. The sequence goes on from JAEIFJ010000882.1 coordinate 47,887, forward strand.
ACCTTCCAAGTGCAACATCCGTAGAGTAGCACAGAAAGCACGATAGATTTGAACAGTCTGACCTTAAGAGTTGTACTCAAATCGTTGTTTCGCCAGATGGGAGACATCATACCGTAAACAGCTCTGGCTTTACTGATCCGGCTGCAAACATCCAGCTCAGTTCCGCCTTCTTCTGCAAGAATGCTGCCTAGGTACGTGTAGTTCTCAACCATCTCGATTTGTCGTCCGTCGATTACAACTCTACTCGTGGTCGGTCCAGTAAGACTGAGGCTAAGGGTTTGTGTTTTCCGCGTGTTAATTTTTAGTCCAGCGGAAGAAGATGCCCTCTCAAGCGCTGTGGCCATTCGGGATAAATCCGTCATGGTATGCGCGAGAAGGCAAATGTCGTCAGCGTAGTCGAGGTGCTGGAGTTTGTCAGTCATCGTCCATCGTATTCCGGTGTTCGGGAGTGGTTGCAGCGCCGACAGCAAAACATCCCCTATTACTGTTAGAAACAGAATTGGTGAGAGGATGCAGCCTTGGCGTACTCCGCTTTGGATGTCGAAGGGTTCAGAAAGACTTCCTCGATGTAAGACATGACATTGCGCGCCATTGTACGTTGCTTTGATTATAGCGATAATCTTTTCGGGCACATTCCTTCGGCGTAAGGCAGCCCATATACAATTCCGGTGAACACTGTCGAATGCCTTCTCGAAATCGACGAACAGCAGGTGCAGATCCGACCTAAACTCTGCACACTGCTCGATGATCATCCTCAACGTGTTTATATGGTCGGTGCACGATGAGGAAGGCCGAAAACCGGCTTGTTCGTCTCCGATTGTCGAGTACAAGTGCTCTTTTATTCTCTCCAGAATGATTTTCGCTATAATCTTCGAAATCGCAGGCAGCACACATATGCCTCTCCAGTTGTCGCATTCCTTTGGGTCCCCTTTCTTCGGTATTTTGACAAGTATTCCTGTCGTCCACTCAGTGGGAAAGGCTTCGTTATCCCATGTTGTCCGAATAAGTGGATGCAGGAGATCAGCGGCAAGGTTGGGGTCCGCCTTATACAGTTCCGCTGGAATACCGTCAATACCAGCTGCCTTGTTGTTAGGAAGCGACTTGATAGCAGCAATCACTTCGGCGCGACTGGGGGCTTCGGTTCTTATTCGGGAATTGATGTCCATGCGGAGCAAGTTTTCACCAAATGGGGGGGCATCCTCGTTCAGAACATAGTTCAGAACAGTGGAGAAATGCTCCCTCCACCTGGCTAGTTGCTCCTCATCCGAGCTAAGTAGGCGACCGTTTACATCCTTCAATGGGTGGTTTGTTTGAAGGTCCCTGTCGACCAATTTCTTGGCGACCTTGTAAACGGTGGCACTGTCACCTTCATGTGCTGCCCTCTCTGCTTCTGTTGCCAGTTCGAGGATGCGATTTCGTTTATCACGTCTTACGCTACGCTTGACTTCTCTTTGCTTTATGCGATATTGCTCTTGGAGATCTCTTCTCTGCTCAACTGAGGTGGCCACAGATAACTGTGATTTTAGCGTTATCCGTTCGTTGATGCTTCTCCAGGTCTCTTCAGACATCCACGGTCGGTGTCCTCGTGGTGGTCCGCCGATAGCTTCCTCTCCTGCCGCGCGGTAAGCTTCCTTGATCCCAACCCATCGGTCTATCGCCGATGCACCGTCAGGGACAGTAAGGTGGCTCGCACGGTCCATGAGCTGCTGCCTGAAGTTAGCCTTAACTTCAGGAGACTTCAGTCTATCAGTACAGAGTCTGGTAGCACGCAGTGTGGTGTTCGGTCGGCTCACTGCGGCAGTACGAAGGCGCAAAGTTGCCACCATTAGATAATGGTCTTGAGAGCTTCCGATGTCTGCACCTCTCCTGTTTCGGACGTCCATCAAACAGTTTCTAAATCGACGGGAAATAGCGAAGTGGTCAATTTGATTGGCCACCCTCCCGCCGGGAGATACCCAGGTGATTTTGTGGTGGAACTTGTGCTGAAACATGGTTCCGCCAATGACCAGCCGATTGGTGTTGCAGAAGTCCACCAACCTCTCGCCATTGTCATTGCGGTCGCCGACACCATGCCTCCCCATTACATGGTTCAGCAAGTTGTTGTTCCGACCCACCTTGGCGTTAAGATCGCCCATCACGATGATAATATCTCCTCTTGGTATGCTTCTATAGGTGGTCTCGAGCATAGCGTAGAAACTGTCCTTCGCGTCCTCAGGTTTCTCCTCCGTTGGTGCGTAGCACTGCATTATGGTTACGTTTCTGACTCTACTCCGGAAACGGGCCGTTATCAGTCTGTCTGATACCGCATTCCACGACATCAATGACCGTCTAGCGTCTGGTGATAGCAGAAATCCTACACCAGCATAACGACCTTGTGATCCTCCTGAGTAGAGGAATACAGTGCTACCCGACGGGGAGCGGGCCTCACCACTCCCAAGCCATCGTGCTTCGCTCACTCCTAAAATGTCGAGCTTGTATCGCATAAATTCATTTTCGAGTTGTAGGAATCTAGAGCTGTTAGTATCTTGCTCGAGATCTTCGAGAAGAGTCCTAACATTCCAGAAACCAATCGTTGTCCGGGTACAATATCCAAAGGTCGTTGCCGAGTATCCAGTCCGTATCCGAGGCTCTATTGACGATTCGTTGGCAATATTAATGTTTTATCGAGGTGTTGGTCGCCGGCCGCTCACCTCTACCTTGGGTTTTAGTAGTCCAAGGCCTACAAGAGTATTGTGCGTACTCCCCCACCTTCCCTTTCTGCTACTCCGCACGGTTGTGCCTCGCATTGCCCGGTTTACACCTCGAGGAGGTAAGGGATAGGAGGTTGATGCTGTAGAAGTTGTTGCTATAAAAACTACTATCATCTTAGCAGCCAATAGCAATATTTTCCTTCACGAATAAATTTTATTGAAATCTATCTTTCAAAGACAACCCAGCAAGTTGTTTGAGTAAAGAACAATTGACAATTACAATTGACAATGCGTTGGGGCCATTATGGATAAGGAATAAAGGGATGGGGATGGGAAAAGAAAATAAACAAAAAGTAAAAAAAAAAACATGAGTTATTGTCTCCCATGAGGGAGATCGAGCGGGTGAAGCCTTTTGAGCCTTCTTATACTGGTGCTGATGTCGAGTAGGTTGATGGCGAGGGTGTTGGTATGCATGTCGAGCCGATTTATATAAGATGTTCTTAATCTTGTTATTTCTTGGTATACCCAAGGTACCCCGAGTTCCTCGTGTATCTCTTGGTTGGTGTGGTACATGTGAGCGTTTGACATAATCCTCAGCGCCTTGTTTTGAAATATTTGAATAATAGAACAGTTACTCCTGCTAATAGTTCCCCCAAATTGGAATACCGTAGGTCCATACCGGTATTATTATTTTTACATAGACTAGAAATTCGCTCCTCAGCTTGAGAGGTGACCTTCGTCCGATAAGCCATAAATGTCTTTTTAACCTTTCATTGAGCTGTGCCTTTTTGGTGAGAAGGGTAGGACGCCAAGTTAACCTTCTGTCAAGATTCAAGCCCAGATACTTGGCTGTAGCGCTGCATGGGATTGTGGCTCCGTCAAGATGAACTTGGGGACAGTCACCCCTTCTTAAAGAAAAGTCATTTGAGTGGACTTCTCAGGGTTCGCTACAATGTTCCACCTCTTGAGCCAAGTAGAGAAAATGTCGAGTTGCCTTTGAAGGATTCCAGAAGCAACCTGTGGGGAAACGTCGGATGCCAAGAAAACCGTGTCGTCTGCATACGTAGCGACCAGCAATTTGTCTTCCTCTATAATCGGCAAGTCGGCTGTATAGAGAGTGTAAAGGACTGGTCCTAGAACACTTCCCCTAAGGAACTCCGGCTCGAATATCTTTTATTTGGGAATTTTCTTCCCCACATCTAAAGAAGAAACTCCTGCGCTCAAGGTAGGACCTAATACAGGTATAGTGTGGAGCTGGTAGGATCGTCTTAAGTTTGTGAAGCAGACCAACATGCCACACCCTGTCGAAGGCTTGCTTTACATCTAGAAAGACTGCCGAACAAAACTTCTTCTCCTCAAATGATTCCAGAATCTTCTCGACTAACCTGTGGCACTGTTCCAGCGTGCCACAGCTTTCTCTGAAACCGAACTGTTGATCGGGGATCGAACCGGCCTCTTCCAGAACTGGCCGCATTCTACGCAGGAAAAGTCTCTCAACAACTTTCGAGAGTACCGACAGTAAACTTATTGGACGATATGAGGCGTGATTGGCTGCAGGCTTCCCAGGTTTGCGTATGAGAATTATTTCGGCGCATTTCCACTGGGTGGGAAAGTGACCAAGCTGGAAGCATTTGCAATTGGGGGCAACGCTTTGATGGCACATTAATATTGTCGTATCCAGGCGATTTAGACGATTTGAGATTGCCAATTTCGCTGATCACTTCATCCATCTCCACTACAGGGATAGTGGGCGACATTTGACAGGTCACGTCAAGGAAGTTGAGAGTTTCCTCTACCTCAAGTTGGGAGCATCTGTCAAATGGAGAGAATGTTTTGTACAGGTGATCGGCGAAGGCTGTAGCTCTTTCTGCATCCGAGCGACTCCAGAAACTGGCAGAATCCTTAACAGGATCCTTCCTCATGATAAGTCTTTTGATGCCCTTGGTTAGTTGCCACAGGATGTGTTGGAGGTTGCCGGGCTCAACTTCTGCGAGGAACTCCTTGCTGAGACTAAATAGTAATTCCTTGACATTCTTATCGGCTCTATTATAGGCGGTTTTGTCCCTTGGGTTGTTTCTCAGCAACCAGAGCTGCTACTTCAGAAGACGAAAGGTGAATATCCCTGCGAGGGGTGCGGATACAGGAACTGCGGAGAGGAGTGGCAAACAAAACAGCGTTGTAAATTTGGATGTTTAGATGCGCAACCAAATCGTCTATATCATCTCCAGTGATAAGCTCAGCTGGATCCAGATTCCTCTCAAGCCAGGACTGTGTAACGCTTGAATAATCTTTTCCTCGACGAATTAGTGCTTGCTGACACGTTAACGTAAAGTTGAAAAGCACAATGATCAGAGCACAGATCAAGATTGTTATTGGTGACGATTTTATGTCTCTATTCTCGTAGAGATGGCAATATCTAACACGTCTGGGATCTTATTGATATCTGTGGGCCAATAAGTGGGCTCTCCAGACGAATGCCAGTTGAGTCTGCTGTTATTTATACATTTAAATAGCGCGCGACCTTTAGGGTGGTTAACACGGGAACCCCACCATGAATGCTTGGCTTTGAAGTCGCCTCCAACAATGAAACTAGGTCCAAGGTTATCCAATGGTTGTTGAAAATGACTATGCACAACGGTGTGGCGAGGTGGACAGTAGACAGCCGCAACTGTGATATCTCCCGTCGGACAGACAACTCTAACCTTGGCACACTGCACCCAGGGTTCCTGATAGGCCGAAGCTCCACGTATTTGCTTCCACTCCTGATAATGACTGCCGCATCACCCCGGGCGGTACCGTTGAGATGATTTACAGCTATAACATCATATCCACTGATGAAGAAGACGGATTTGCTCGTAAAATGTGTTTCTGATACCAAAAGTATGTCAAAAAAGTTGGTTTTGAGAAAATGCTTGACCTCAGGCCTCCTCTTAAACATGCCATTCGCGATCCATAGTACGATATGGAGACTTAATTGCATAGTTTATTCATAAATGACGTGAACAATTGCATCATGACTGCAAATTGATTTACCATTTTTCAATCATGGTTTCCAGACGGTCCAGTCTGGGACTTAGTTGATTTATAACTGGGGGGAGATGCTGTTGGTTGCAGAGTGACCAAGAGGCCAGAAGTTCCTATTCCTTGAGACACAGGAGTGGTTCTTGGCTTTGGTGAATGCAGCTCTTTCGCTTTCTTATAAACTATACAGCCTTTGTATGAAGCAGCATGGTCTCCTTTGACAATGGGCGCAACAGGCAGGTTCATTCTTTCGTTTTGTGCACTCAGCTGAGCTGTGGTCTGCGCCACATTTAACACAGTTTGGTGGTAAACGGCAGTACTTCTGTGAATGCCCAAAAACCTTACAGCGGTAGCATTGAAGAATGTCTTTGGACTTATTCGGTAGTTCGATCGTGAAAAACCGCCATGGTGACAACAACAGACACATCGAAAATTGTAAAAACTTATAAATTGGTGGAAAGTTATACACTGAACTATTATATATTTTTATTTTTATTTTTTTATTTTGTATGTATATATAAATTTTAATATTTTATTAAAATTATTGAGAGATGTAACATTCCATAAATTCTACATATTTTCATACAAAAACTAAAAAAAATGGGCTGTGGCACCTTGGATTCTACATTGGATGACATTTGAAGTATTCTTACCCATTTTGGAGTGAATACATGCATAAATAGTTATTATTTTCATACTAAAATTCGAAAATGAACGTTGAATTTTTATGGGGGCTATATCTCAGAGTGGGCGTGGCATTCTAAATTTAACATACAATCTACCTAGGACTGATACAATCTAACTGAACTGAACCACTTCGCAACAGACAGACAGACGGACGGACATGGCTTAATCGACTCATCTTTTCAAACTGATCAATAATATATTTACTTTATACGGCGTCTCCTTTAATGCATTACAAACTTTCTGACAAACTGAATATACCCGCTTACACTATGTGTAACGGGTATAAAAATATACATAGTATGACATTGCCGTAAATGTTGCGAAATCTCTGACGTTCGTCTATGGTCCTAAGATGCATCTTCAGTTTAAATTTCAAGTGTATACCGCATCATCAACTCGCCCAAAAATCAGTTGTTTGAAAAAATAAGAACCTTTGAATTGCCCCTCAACACAAATACATTTACTTATGAAGAAAGCTCTAACAAATGCACATTCTGTAAATTAAATACCCGGAAATGATTTAAAAACAAAAAAAACTTTTTCAATTGAATCCATTTGATCCGATACAAGGATTTTTGAGAACTGGAAACAGTTACAATAAGCTAAATCTGACGATTGTGGTTGTAGCTCAATGGTACTTATTATGCATATTTCTTTTAAGAAACCATTGTGTAAAGTAACATCGCTTCTTATTGTGAGATATGGTTTCACCACTATTATTGGCACCCTATGAAACTATGTTTCTTTTAATCAACAAAAGGTAGGAAGTTGCGTTCTTCAAAAGATATTGGGTGCGCAACTAAATAATTTCGTATTTGTTACTAACCTCATATCTATTTATGTAGTCAATATTTTGACAGTGACAGCTATTCTATGTTAAAGCGCGCCAAAAAATCAAGAACATTTGATATGTCACAGTGAATATTAGTAAACACACAAATTTTTTTATTACAGTCAAAATGTCAAGTTACGTTCCAACAAAACAGCATTTGCGGGGAGGTTTGCTTTTGTTCTTCAATTTAAAGAAAAGTGCAACAGAAGCACATCGTTTACTCTCAGAAGCTTATCCTGAATATGCTTCAGAGGTTAGAGTATGTCAGCAGTGGTTTGCACGATTTAAAAGTGGTGATTTTGACACAGAAGACAAAGAGCGACCAGGTCCATCAAAAAAGTTTGAAGACGAAGACTTGGAGGCATTACTCGATCAAGATTCATGTCAAACTCAAGAAGAACTTGGAAAAACATTGGAAGTCACTCGACAAGCCATTTCTAAACGTTTAAAAGCAGCTGGATACATTCACAAAGAAGGAAATTGGGTGCCACACGAATTAAAGCCGAGAGACGTTGAGAGACGATTTTGCATGTCTGAAATGCTGCTTAATCGCCACAAAAAGAAATCGTTTTTGCATCGTATTGTCACTCGCGATGAAAAGTGGATTCATAACGACAACCCTAAGCGTAAAAGATCATATGGAAAGCCAGGCCAACCAGCCAAATCGACACCAAAGCCGAATATTCATGGTTTGAAGGTAATGCTCTGTATTTGGTGGGATCAGAAGGGTGTGCTGTACTATGAGCTGTTAAAATCGGGCCAGACAATTACGGGAGAGCTATACAGGCAACAATTGATACGTTTGAAGCAAGCAATAGCCGTAAAACGACCAGAATGGGCGACCAGACACGAAAAATTGATTTTCCATCATGACAATGCTCGGCCACATGTTGCAGTACCGGTCAAAAATTATTTGGAAAATGCTGGATGGGAAATTCTACCTCACCCGCCTTATAGCCCAGACATAGCTCCTTCTGATTACCACTTGTTTCGGTCGATGCAGAATCACCTTTCTGGAATACGGTTCACCAATGTTGAAGGTATTAAAAAATGGCTTGATGATTTTCTCGTCGCAAAAGATGAGAAGTTTTTGGGATGGAATCCATAAATTGCCTGAAAGATGGGAAAAAGTTACCGCTTCCGAAGGACAATATTTTGAATAAAATATTTTTTCACTTTCATACTTAAATAAATACGAAATTATTTAGTTGCGCACCCGATATATTATTTGATATTTTGTCTATTGTTTTTGAGAATAGAGTAATTGTCTATCGCTTTTATAATTTGAACTCCACCCATTCTCTTTAAACCTTATGTTAGTATATATTAGCCCTTAACAGGTTATTATACCCTGTACCCAAAGGGTAAAAGGGTACATTAAGTTTGTGCGAATGTATGTAACAGACAGAAGGAGGCAAGATAGACCCTATAAAGTATACATATACTTGATCAGCATTGGAAGGGGAGTCGAACTAGCTATGTCTGTCTGTCCGTATGAGAGAGATTATCTCAGAGACTATAAGAGATAGGGCCACCATATTTGAAACTTAGATTCTCCTCAGCCATCAAGTGTTCACTTGCAAACGGTTTTTCTCTAGACACATTTTAAGGGGTACCCCCCATACAAATGTACCCCCAAAATTTTAGGTTTTTGCATAAAAACGTCATTGTTTTTTATTCCAGGAAGTTCAAACTTTGTATAAATTATGTCTATGATAGTCCCAATAAAATATCCCAATATGGGTAGGACCAATAAAATTTTAGGCATAGTCACCATACAAATATACCTAAAAATTTTAGGTTTTTGCAAAAAAAACGTCATTGTTTTTTATTGTTGGAAGTTCAAACTTTGTATAAATTATGTCTATGATAGTCCCAAATAAACTATCCCAATAGGGGTAGGACCAACAGAGTTTTAGGCATAGCCCCCATACAAATTTACCCAATTTTTTCAAGTTTTTGTTTGAAAATCCAATACAATAAGGTATACGAGGTGTGTGTTCAAAAAGTATCGCATATTTTGTGTTTTTTTTTAAATTATTTATTTATTCATGAATATCTATTTTGTCCCCTTTAAAGTAATCCCCTCCCGATAAAATACACCTATGCCAACGTTTTTCCCATCCTCGAAACATGCCAAATAGTCCCTTTCCGGTATAGACATCAGCGCCTTCTTCGATTTAGCTTTTTTATCTCCTCAATCGACTCGAAACGCGTTCCCGGAGTGGTCTCTTGAGTTTTGGGAATAGCCAGAAGTCACACGGTGCCAAATCAAGCGAATACGGTGTTTGCGGAACGATATTGGTTGGATTTTTGGCAAAAAAGTCACGAAAAATCAGTACAGTTTTAAAAAAATCATCATTTTTGGTACCAACCGAGACTTGACACGTTTGAGGATCAAAACATCCTTCAAAATTGTATTATTTGATCCTTTCGATATGCCAATTTCATCAGCAATGTCTCTCATAGTTAATCGACGGTGTGCAAGCACTAATTCTTTTACTTTTTGGATTTGAGCATCGTCCGTTGAGGTCGATGGTTGATCAGGGAGCTCTTCGTGTTCAACACTTTCGCAACCTTCTTTCAACAATTTATACCAATCAAATGTTGTTGATTTTGGTAGAGCTCGGTCCCCATAAGCCTTCTTCAACATTTTTATTCCATTTATTCCATTTAGAAAAAAAAAATTTGATACAGGTTCTGTGATCCATTTTTTGAATAGGTAAAAATCGAAGACGATCCAAAACACGTGCAAGCAAAGCAGCTGTCAACAATTAAGTGAACATTCAAAATGGCCGAGCTTGTCGGCATAAATGAGAGACATGAGTACCAACATAACGCCACAAAAAAATCGAAATTCGAATATACGTAACCCGGGAAATTCAAAATTCGCGATAATGTTTGAACACACCTCGTATACAAAGATAGGACTTAACTTACGGTACATAAAGGTTGGGTACAGTGTATCTTGCAGTCGAGCATACTCGACTTCAGCGTTCTTTCTTGTTTTTTTTTAAATTGTTGTCCAAAGAGTCTGTTCAGTTGCGCGCATAAGTTTAATACCTGTGAGTATTACTTTCCTTTAGGCACCTCAAGCTCAAAACGAAAAAAAACAAGGAAAAACGTTAACTTCGGTGGAACCGAAGCTGAAATACCCTTTACACAACACTTTTAATAGTTTATATGTTCACCAGGTGCTTAGATTAAATTTCACGATGAATTTGGAAAAATTTGTATGGAGGCTTTATGTTATATTTGCCCGATCCTTACCACATCGATAGTGTTTAGGCGGACATTGGAATTGATTTTACCAAATTTGAATTGGATTCATTCAGAAATAATATATATTTTCATACAAAACTCGAAAATGGGCGGTAAATTTTACAGATGCTTAATCTAAAAATGGGCGTGGCGCCTTAGATTTGATATTGGATGATGTAAGAAGTGTTTTTACCCTATTTGGAGTGAATATGTTCATAAAGAATACGTATTTTCGTACAAAAAATCGAAAAAAAGTTGTAAGTTTGTATGGGGCTATATATAAAATGGGCGTGATGGGGTGGCACCTTGGTTCTGACATACAAACTAACTAGGAGCAAAAAAGCTTAAGTTTCAAATTTCAGGTCAATATCTTTAAAGCTTCCCGAGTAAAACGCATCGCAACAGACAGACAGACGGACAGATGGACAGACAGACAGACATGGCTAAATCGATTCGTCTCATCGAGCTGATCAATAACATATATACTTTATGGGTCTCCGATGCCTCCTTCAATGCGTTGCAAACTTTCGGACAAACTGAATATAAAAACATTGACATTATGGTCGTGTAAGCAACTAAGTGTCACTCCTGCTGGTATTTATCTTACAAGTGCACCACCTTAAATTGCAGCAGACTTGTCTCTAAATTGCAATATATCGTACCAGATGATGCCTCTGGTTCGTTTTGCCATGCCTCATAGTTTGTAACGCTCGAACGATGGAATGATTCATTTGGAAGACAGTCTTTTGACATGTTGCAGTTATTCTTTTTAAATTGTCTTTGCATAAAGAGGAACATCGTTATCCGGTTAAAAATAATTCATTTTCCAGGTTTCTATACTAAATCTTCGAAAAGTGTTTTTCCCATAAAAATACATGGGAAACTTCACCTTTAAAAATTATCCGATTAACAAAAAAATAATACGTGGGTTCTTATTTTCGATATAGAATAATCCAAAGGGGTGTTTATCAGAAGTGTATAATTAAATTAGCCCGTGAAGTGACCGGGCTGTCAAGAATACCACCACAGCAGGCTCAGTTTGACGTGAGTCGTCCAAAGAGACTACCCATCAGGATGAGGTTGGTTTCGCAGGGGTTTTGGTGCCCTCAACACCGGAAAACAACTTGAAACCATAAAAACACAGGATAAAACGGCTAGAAGAATCAGAAATACTCAAAAACCAAAATCAAAATTTTACAATTTGAATAATGTCGTTCATCTCATAAATAAATTGGCTATTTGAATATGTTGGAATTTTTTCAGTATGACAATGCAAAAGACTGCTTTTTTTTTTTTTTAAAGTTAAGCCACGTGCTTTGCCAAATAGTGCGTTGGATTTTTCCGAGAGAGCCCCCATCTTTCAACATAAAATACGTATTTAAATAAAAGCCAATAACTTTGAAGTAAAATGGATATCGTTTGTACAGGTATAAAGTTTAATTTAAACCAACCAACTATTTGTAAATCGTTGTGTCGTCCAAAAAATTCGTTTCCTGTTTCTACTTCTCTTAAGCTTTCAGTTGTGTTCCCCACCGATTCCCATGTTAATATTTATATTGATCATATTTACATATCTTAAGATTCAAATGAATCCTAAATTAGCTGCCAGTAGCCGCCGTTTCATAGAAATATGTTGATCGGAGTGCAAAAGATATTTGTGTCTGTTTTTATGTTTTTCGTGGTAGGTGCTCTTTTGTGTGTTTGTTATTGTTTATTTGTGTTTTAAAGGTCAAATTTGTATTTTTCGTCTTCAACGAAGTGGTATACACTCCGTTTCATTTGAATAGCACATGGCAAGGTGCATTTCATTTCTCAAAAGCTTTTTAAACAAATGAAAGTAAAGATTATTTCATAGCTTTAATTTATAGTTAAAGTATTCATTTTTTTATTAATAAGCGAAACAAAAATTTATTGAACATTTTTCAAGTTACAGGGGCTTAAAAACTAAATAACGAAAAAATAGTGCGTATATAATGATTCATTTGAATAGCACACTTTGTATTAAACTACATATTTTAAATAGTAATTTCAAAATTAATGCTAGCTAATTTTTTTCATTTAATATTTGGTATGACCCCCTTTTTTGACCCTGGCATTGAATCCACCAATTTTTTGGGATTCTAGGCGTTGTTTTTGGCCCATTCCTTTAATAATTCATATTTTAGCTAATCCTGGCTAGATATCATGGTTTTACAGATGGTAGTGTCTAGCCATGCATATAAACAACATCAGGTGATAGTTGCACTAGGTAGCGACCGTTCCAGACGGGCCAGGACATCGTAATCCCTGCCTTGCACTTGGGTTCAATATGTGGTTGAATCAGAATTGGCTCCTTATTCCAAGAGTATCGGTACCTAGGAAAATATTATGCATCAGAATATCAAAGTAATCACTTCTATTTGTTGATTCTTCAACAAAATCAAGGTTTCCAACATCGTAGGTGGGTTTTCAGGCCCTAGAATATTGTTAGTGCTGAGCTTAAATGCGGTTTTTAACTTAGAGACTAATGTATGTACGCTAAATACCATGTTTCCAAGCCTAAAGACTTCTTAACACCCGGTATTTATTTAAAAGTCCAAACTCATTATTTTTTGGCTTTTACGGAATGACTTCCTTAGTATCTACTTGTAGATCATCAACACGACCTTAAGATTCTGCGACTATTAGGAATTTCACTTTTGAGATTGTAGAAAACTTTGTCTTTTGGGATTAGAAAAAAACAAGAGCAATAACACCAGCTTAGAAATTAGATGCTTCTTTGGTCTCGGTAAGCAAATGAGGAGTAGAGTTTTATCCAGAAAACGAAAATCACACTCTACAAGATGCTGATTATCCCAGTCCTAATGTAAACATGGGTCATGACAAAGGCGGACAAATCGACGTTCGGAACGCTTGAGAGAAAAATTATTTGTAAGAGTTGACAACGAGTACCGTATTCACATGAATCACGAGCTGTACCAGCTATATAACGACGTCGATATAGTCAGTCGCATTAAGTACAAACGATTGCACAGCGCTGGTCACGTGCTTCGAATAGATGAACTGGCTCTGTCGAGAGAAGTGTACGCAAAAAAACGTGAACAAAATCAGAGAGACACGACAGCGAGGACAACCGCCGATGCATTGGAAGGATCAGATTCCTGGGGACATCCAGAGGATTGGGATCCGAAATTGGTACCGAGTGGCATTGGACCATATCAGCTGGGTTAATACCTTAAGTGATGCCCAGGCTTATAATAATAAACTGTAATGGCCATACATACATACTTTCATAGAATGACATTAGAAATGTTTTTAGCTCATTTGGAGTGAATTCATTCTTGAACTATTTCACACTAATTAGAAATTGGGCCGTAACTTTGATTGGCGGCTACATTGGTTAGGACATTGAATGACATTAAAAGTATTTTTACCCAATTCGGAGTGATTACATTCATAAATAATAGGTATTTTCAAAAAAAAAAAAACGAAAATAGAACGGTAAACGTGTATGGGGACTATTCTTTTAAATGGGCGTGGCACTTTATTTTGAACTGCTTAGGACTGAGAAATGCTTTAGTTTCAAACATCAGGTCAATATCTTTAAAACTAAGAGAATGAAACGCATAATTACAGACGGCCAGACAGACCGACTCGTCTCGTGCTGATCAAGAATACATAACATAATAATGTTATACTCTATAGGACGTACGATGTCAAATGAATATGGATTTATAGTTTCGCCTTCATAATCAGAACTGCTGTCCGTGTTAAAACGATCAATGTAATTATTAACTATAAAGCACGGATCTTCTAGAAGTGCAATAACATCTTTAGGCATTTCTTGTTTTTTATGTTGAGCTGACCTTTTGTTTAAAGAAATGCTCGAATAAAGTGAATCGGAAAAGTCAATTGGTCTTAAAAACACATGCATCATTTTATTAGTCCGAGAGTTAAGAGAAGCGTGCAACTTCCTGTCTCGTTAAATTTTTTTTTGTTTCTGAAACGTTTTCACCAAGGCCCTTTACATTTCTATCTTTCTTTTTAAAAGTGATCCTGCTGCCCCATACGATGAATGTGGTCGTCCCACTTAACTTGCTGATGGTGTTTTCAAAGCATTTTTAATCATTGAAATTAATTAATTAATTGAATGTTTAAATACTTTACTTTAAAAAATACGCCAAAATTCCAGGGATGCCACATTATTAAACTTATTATTTTATTTAATATATTTGATATATACTGTTTGAGAATATTTGGTTAAAATAAGAGTTTATTTAGAAACATTTTTTTAATTTATGCCACAAAATTAAGCTTAGTGTTCAATGCACTATAAACAAGAAAAAACGTTAACTTAGATAGCACTGAAGGTCAAATACCCGCCACACAAAACTTTAATTGGTTCTTGTATGATCATCCCCACCCAACCTCTTTGACGTAGATTATGTTCCTCAAAGCGGTTGGGTGGGAACAACTCAAGTTGGGGCTCAAATAAGACGCATGTATGTAAAATTTTAGGCTTAAAATGTATATAAAACAATCATTTTCTTGAAAAAATAAAAAATGGAAGGTGAGTTTGTATGGGGTCTGTATGTTATAGGGGTCCGAGCCTTGCCATATCGGTAGCATATTCCTAGGATGAAGTCATTTTACTAAGATTGGATTGAATATATTCATAAATAAGAACCATTTTCATACAAAAACTAAAAAATGCGCGGTAGATTTGTATAGGGGCTATATTTAAAAATGGGCGACTTGGTTTTAATATTGGACGACATTAGAAGTGTTTTTACCTAATTTATAGTAAATACATTCAAAAATAAAAACTATTTTCATACAAAAAATCGAAGAAAAGTGCTAAGTTTGTATAAAACCTAAAAAGTTTAAATTTTCATGTCAATATCTTTACAACTTTCCTAGTAAAACGCATTGCAACAGACAGATGGACATACAGACGGACATACAGAGGGACATAGTTAAATAGATTCGTCTCCTCGAGCTAATCAATAATATATACATACATATATATGTAAGAATGAATTATTATTTATTCTTTGGTAATAATATTTTTAATGTTTAATGTAATCTAAAAATAATGATGAGATAAAATAAATTGACAACTTCAACGACTTTTCTACTTGACGACATTCTCTTTTTCGACTTCTCGACACGACTGCAACTTTGCCACTAACTACGATCTTTTCTCTGCTGGCGATGACCACATGGGCACCGCAACTACTCGTCACTCGGTGTATTACTTGTTACATTCGGCCGTCCTGATCCATGTCATCTGTCCCAGATGATAACAGGTCTTCATTCTCGTTCACATATTTCCACAGCTTCATATTGTCGCAACTTGTCGACGTAATATTTGGGCCTTCTACTTGCGCTGCTTTTCTAACGTCATATCTGCCATTACGCTTTATCTTTGTTATTTCGTAAGGTCCCAAAAACGAACTTGCTAGTTTTTTACTGGAAACAAATTGAGTGCGCTTAATTGCAACTAAATCACCCTCTTTATAACCATATTCTGGTTTTCGTTTTTTATCAAAGTTTACTTTATAAGCTGTTTGGGCGCGTTGAATTTGTTGTTTCGCTTCTTGTCGTATTTTCTCTCGATCAGCTTCAAATTCTTCTATGGCCTCCCGATGAAGAAGATTAAGTAACTTATCGCTGGTTTTGTTCTGCATTTAAACTCCAAACATTAATTCAAATGGTGACTTTCCTGTTGAGGAATGTGTGTGACAGTTAACTGCTCTTTGTACTTCCGGCACAAACTTATACCATTCCGAAGGTTTATCTGCAGATAGTTTCGATATTATTGATAAAATCGTTCTGTTTACGCGTTCGATTTGTCCATTGCCTCTTGCAACACCTGTTGTAGTTAATATGTGTTCGACATCGTTTTTTCCAACAAATTCTTTAAATGCTCCCGACGTAAATGCAGCTCCACGGTCGCTAATTATACGTGTAGGGTTACCAAAAACTTTAATCCACTCTTCAAACTTTTTCAAAACTTCTTCGCTCCCCGTTGTTTTTGTAGTAAAAAGCCAAACGTACTTGGAGAAGCCATCAACTATTGCGAATATGTACTTATAACGCTTTGAAGTGATATCCATCGGACCTAGGTGATCTACATGTAGTGTCCACAAAGGTTTGTCACCCTTTTCGATACAGTGCAACTCACCTTCTTGCTTCCCAACTTTTTTGCTATGGATAATGCATCTAACGCAATTACTGACAAATTGAGTTACTTTATTTTCCAAATGTGGCATCCAAAATTGTTGTCCTACGGCCTGCATTGTCTTTTGTACAGCATAATGACCAACATTATGACACTCAACTATTATTTCATGCTCCATCGATTTAGGTACAACCAACAAGTCATTACCATCAACGCTTTTATAAAGAATCTTTCCTTTAATCTTAAACCCATCGTAAGGCTTATTTTTCAAAATCTCTGATATAGCGACAATATACGGATCTTTCTGTTGGGCACATCGCATACGTGCAGATATTTCTGAAGATGCAACGTAGATAACAGGATAACGACTTAGACAATCCACATGCTTCATCTTATCTCCAGCTCGGTGTTCCACCTTAAAATCATAGTCTTGCAAATATAAAATCCACTGTGCCACTTCACGTGGGACGTCTTTTTTGTTCACCGTCTGTTTAAATGCAGCACAATCGGTTATCAACGTAAAGTTTATACCTAGCAGGTAGTGACGGAACTTTTTAGCGCCAAATAAGCAGCCTTTACTTCCAAAATATAACTGTGTCTTGCAGCATCACTGGGTGAAGTCTTTTTACTCCAATAAAATATCGGATGTAGGTTTCCATCAAATCTTTGTAACAACGCAGCACCAAAACCATCTTTTGAAGCATCTGTATGCAACTCAGTATACGCCTCTCTACAGTAAATTCTCAAAACCGGTTCACTGCTAAGTTCATCCTTCAACTTATTAACAGCATTCAATTCCAACGCCTCCATCTTAAACGGTACATCCTTTTTTAAAAGATTTGTTAACGGTCTTACGATCTGAGCATATCCCTTAATAAATTTTCGAAAAAAATCCAGTCAATCCCAAAAATGATTGCACAGCTTTAATGCTCTTGGGTATAGTAAAATGTTTAACAACCTGTGTCTTCTCTTGTCCTGGCCAGATCTTGCCGTCTTCAACTGTATGACCCAAGAAATGTATTTGATTTTGTAAAAAGCAATATTTCTTCCAATTCATTTTAAGGTTATATTTCGCAGCCTCTTTCAATACTTGCTTTAACTTGTAGATATTTTCGTCAACTGTTTTTGCGTACACAATTATGTCATCCATATATAATTGCATTACATTTTGATCAATGAGATTTTGGAAGACACTGTTTATAAAACGAATAAACGCAGCGGGTGAATTACAAAATCCAAACGGAGCTCTATTGAATTCGTACAGCCCCTCTTTAGTAACAAAAGCAGTGTATTTTCGACTGTCTTCATCTATAGGCACGTGAAAAAAGCTGTTCTCTAAGTCTATTACAGTAAAGACCTTAGCATCTTGCAACTTTTCCAGAACATCGTCCATCAACGGAACAGGGAAACAATCTTTTATCACCATGCGATTCAATTGACGGAAGTCAACACAAATTCGATAGTTTAAGTCCTTCTTTTTTACTACGACGACTCTGCTTGCCAAGTTAGAAGTAGACTTTCGCACAATACCGTCCTTTAGCCACTGGTCAACTTGCTTCTTTACAGCTTCATTTTCTACAGGCGGGTGACGACTTGGTTGGTGACGAAATGGTGTGATCTTCTCAGCCGGTACAATCTTCAATATCACTGGACTGCTTGCTGTTGATTCACTCGGTTGGTAACTCTCAATCAGTGGACGAATTATCGGCACGTACTGCTGTGGTGTATTTATATCAGTATCATTATCAGTATTATTAAAAACACTTATCTTATTTATATCAGCGTGATGAACCAGCGGTGTTAACAACGAAAATTTAAAGCCATTTTCATCTGACGTAAAACAAAATTTGCTCGTAAAATCATAACCAAGTAAAACGTCGTACTCGATTTTATCGTCAGGCACAACGACAAATTTGTGATGTATTTTGATGCCATCAACCTGTACGGTTCCCGTAAATACTTCAACTGGAAGCGTGATGACATTTCCAAGACCACGTAACACTGTTTGACACTTTTGCAGCTCGGCATCAGTCAACTTCTTGTGAAATGATTTTTTAATAATCGTATCATCAGCGCCTGTATCAACTAGGCATCGTACTTCAACATTATTTATCCAAATAGTTTTTAAACGTCTGTCATCAACAATAATGCGAACATCTGTTGTACCCCTCGGACAATTTTTTAGAGATGTGACCTTCATCGTTGCATTTAAAACATTTTGTTTTATTTTGACAATCTTTTCGCATGTGCTCAACTGAACCACAATTAAAACAACGATTAAATTTAGTATGAGTGGCACTATTTTTTTGTCACCACTGTGTTGTGCTTTTTCATATTTCTTTTTGTCGTACATTCTTTCATTTGTTTTCTCGCTCATACTTTCAAATACGCTGTATTTCTCCCTCAATTCGTCAAGCGATTTACATTGATACATTGCGTACTTGTATTCGTTTTTCACATCGAGACCGTCTACGATATAACGGATAACGGAGACAATGTCTACACTACCAAGCGACGCAATTTTGTTCATTTGCAGTGTGTATTCCCGAAATGTTTCTTCTTTGCGTTTTTTTCTTTCGCTTAATTTTTTGTGTAATTCTGCACTTCCTACTGTTCGTCTAAACTCAGCAACGACTTATTCGCGTAATTCACTGTATGTGCTCACAAATACAGTCTCGAGAAATAATTTGGCTGTATTAGTCATTTTTGATCGTGCATGTACATATTTTTGCAAGTCACTCAATTGGTATGCATTTGCATTTTGTTCAAAATTATTGAACCAATGTTCAACAGGCACCGATTCACCATCATAATCACTGATTATGCTCGCGAAACTTTCAATTGATATATTCGGTTTATTTCTGTTCGCTTCGTCTGCGTTTATTTTCAGAGTAAGCAATTTAATAATTTCTTCAATATTTTTGCTGTTTTCTTCTATTTTCTCAGCCATTATTGCTAAGCTATAGTTTTCTACGTCCGCACTGTTCGACACTTCAACTTCGACTCTCTTAGATTTACTCTCATTATCGCGAATTTCCTTTTGCGCCTTCGATCTTGTTAAATATGTTTGTCCCTTTTCAACCAACTTCTTTTCAGCATTTATTGAAGCGCGCGGCGATTCTCTAGTTTTTACGTTTGTTTGTTTTTGCACTGGATATTTTGATTTTTTTCCACTCATGTTTTTTTTTTTTTTTTTTTTTTATGTTTTTTAGGTTGAGCCCCCAAATGTAAGAATGAATTATTATTTATTCTTTGGTAATAATATTTTTAATGTTTAATGTAATCTAAATACGATATAATGATGAGATAAAATAAATTGACAACTTCAACGACTTTTCTACTTGACGACATTCTCTTTTTCGACTTCTCGACACGACTGCAACTTTGCCACTAACTACGATCTTTTCTCTGCTGGCGATGACCACATGGGCACCGCAACCACTCGCCACTCGGTTATTTTTAATAAATATATATATATACAATATATATACATATATACATATATATATATATATATATATACATACGTTATGGGGTCTCCGATGCCTCCTTTAATGGTATAAGAAAATCCTGACGGGGAACTGATAATACCCTTCACACTATGTGTGGCGGGTAAAAAAACCCTTTAAAATTTAGGAAATAATAGCGTTGAGACAAACAATAAACTTATTCAAATAATATTTAAGATTTTCACAGACTAACAGATTAGTGGTATATGCAAACATATTCATTGAATGTCATGTGCACTATGGTGGATTATACATTTTGTTTCATCATGCCGCATCCTACCAACTTAATTTTCATTTAGGCTTAAATGAAGCAATCAATATGCTGTACTCACTTATGCAACCAGCCCCATTTATTCTGTCTGTCATAGTCTTTTCTATTAATGTAGGAACGTCGACATCGTTTGAAAATATAATAAAATTGTTCTTTCGTATGCAGATTGCCAAGAATTGATTCACTGTTAAAAAACAAGGAAAATGGTTAATTCGAGATGGGATGGTGTGATATCTCGCAAGTTTGTACACAATATTAAGCTAAAAAACAGATATAACAATAATTTTATTTAAAAATATCAGAAAATGAGAGGTAAGTTTATATAGGGCTGCACGTTATAGTGGTGGTGTGTACATAGGATGATATAATTTATGTTTTTACCCAAAGTGATGTGAATAAATTTATAAATAATACCCATTTTCATACAAAGATTCGAATGGTGTGGCATCTTGATTTTGAAATTTGATGACATTTGATACATTCATAAATAATTAATATTTTTACAACGTCTCCTTAAAAGCGTTACAAACTTTGTGTAATGAATATAAAAACACAACACATTTTTTTTTTACGTTTTTTTGCTTTAGTTACCATTCTTACCCATTCTACCATGTGAACATGGTTGCTAAATTTTTTAATACATGTTTAGAAATTAACTTTATGATATTAAAATAAAAAAAGAAAAGACTTTCATTTAGATAAACAAATATTTATTAAATACTTCACGAAGCGATACGCCGCGGCGCGCCGTTTGTCTAAAAAAATTTGTTTAAAAAAATAACTAGGGAATATTTTAAAAGGTTTGAAATCGTATGTACTATATACATAAGTTTAAACATTAATTGAGAAAATTTTATTTTGTTTGGCTTCAGGTTTAATTGAATTTAAGACAACTGCCTCGGTTTCAATCTCGGACCATAAGTATTAGAGCTCGGACCGATTCGGTTAAAAAACATGACAAAAGACAAACATTTTTTTTATACCCGCCACACATTGTGTAAGGGTATTATCAGTTTGTCGGAAAGTTTGTAACGCATTAAAGGAGGAATCGTAGACCCAATAAAGTATATATATTCTTGATCAGCTCGATGAGACGAATCGATCTAGCCATGTCCGTCTGTCTGTCCGTCTGTCTGTTTATTTCAACGCGATTTACTCGGAGACAAATAGAGATATTTAGCTGAAATTTGAAACTTAAGTTTTTTTCGGCAACGACCAGGTCAAGTTTGAATATAAAAGTGCCACGCCAATTTTTAGATATAGCCCCATACAAACTTTCCGTTTTTTTCGATTTTTTGTATGAAAATATTTATTATTTATGCATATATTTACCTAAATTAGGTAAACACACTTCATCCAATGTCAAATCGAATATGCCACGCCCAATTTAGGCATAGCCCCTCATACAAACTTACCGCCCATTTTCTAATTTTTATATAAAAATGGTTATTATTTAGAATAACACACATAATATCATCCAATATCAAAGCCAAGGTGCCACGCCCATTTTTGGCATAGGCCCCACACAATGTGAGTTGTATCAGACCATTTACCCCGTCCCATTCCATCTCGAAGTTCTATTTAAGCCACTGATGACAACACATTAACAATTTAAAAATACGTGTGACGGATATATAAGCTTCGGTTCCACCGAAGTTAATGTTTTTCCTTGTTTTGAAATGAGGTAGTCTTGTAAAAATGTGATTAAAAACTTTGATTTTCAGTTACCTTCGGAGGATTCTACAGAAGTTAAGTGTTATGTTTGGTGGCTCTATTTTTACGGTCGTCGAGATAATCAGTTGCACACGACAGACGGAAAGAAAGATATAGCCAGGTCGACTTCTGCTTGCAATGCTGATCAAGAATATTAATGGTGATTTTTAAGAGTAAAGCTTTTTAGGCTAGCAGCTGAAAAGTTTTCAGAATATTCTGCCATATTATCATAGAAAGACTTAGAAAAACGAGCAACGATTGCAAATTGTTGAAATTTATTATCAAAATTCGTGCTCTGTGAAAAGTGTTTATCGTTTGTTACGACCATATTATGGTCGTGGTCGTCATAATCGAACTGGTGAATCAACAATTCGTGCTGTTATCACCAAATTTCACATCAAATTTACTTTGTTGGACATTAAACCATCTACTCGCATGCGTACAGTGCGTACCGAAGAGAATATTGCAGCCGTAGCGGCCAGTGTTAGTGAGGATCGTAAAATGTCAATCGTGAAATGTCAAAGCTGAATGACTTACCACATGTATGGACTATGAAAATCTCTTATAGTTTCCGAAATAACTCTCTAATACGACAGACAGCAGGACAGATAGACAGACGGACATAGCTAGTCCGACTCCCCTTCCAATTCTGATCACAAATATTTACACTTTATACGGTCTATCTAGCCTCCTTCTGTCTGTTACATACATTCGCATAAACTTAATATACCCTTTACCATTTGGGTACAAGGTATAAAAATCACCCGTTATATACTTTATGGAGTCGGCTATGCCTCATTCTGCATGTCTACAAACTTAATAAACTCGTTTACGCTTCGGGTACAAAATAGAAAAACGGGGCACACATTTATGACAATTTCATGTAATTATTTTGATTTTAATGTGAAGGTCACACTGCTACTATTTCCTTCTTTTACGCATAATTGTCGATTAAAAATTCATATGCTTGTTGATAGCAGTTGTCATTGTGCAAAAATTAACACAAATTTACAAATGTAATATATAGACTAATGGGCAAGTCATTTCGGTGCCAAACGATAGAAGGAGAACATTGTTACATTTGTAACTTCGTCCTTTTGCGTGATGAAAGCTCTTTTTGAAATTTCAATTAATATTTTTTTTGTGAAGTGAGTGATGCAGATTTAATATCTTGTGGATGTAGATAAATGGAATAAATTAGTGATGCCCAACACAACAACGGATTCAACCGATACAGAGAAGCCTATTGTATTGTAACTCGAAAATAAGTAAGAACACAATTTGCATTGCATTATGGCGCCTGGTATTATGTTGTGTCCACGTTTATCACTTGAAAAAATTAAAACGATCCGAAAAAAGTAGAAGTATAAAATATGCTTATAATAGTCCCAATGAAAAGACCAATATTGGTCGAACCAAAACAAATTTTAGGTATAGCCCCATACAAATATAACCCATTTTTTAAGTTTTTGTATGAAAAACTTAACTTAAGGTACATAAAGTTTGGGTACAGGGTATCTTGCAGTGGAACATACTCGACTTTGAAGTTATAAGTGCTTGCCTTCAATAAGTTTGTTTATACTTAAAAGAGCTTAAGAAGTCAAAATTAAAAGAATGTTGGAAAATTATGGTTCCACAATCTGAACTCAGCGAAATGATATGCAGGCATTGTTTGAATGTAAAGGCTTAGAATATCAATACTGGAGTTGGCTGAGAATGAAGCGAGCAATTCAGATTCATACGTCAAAAACTATGAAGAAACAAAGCCGATAAACAGTTTACAAATTTTATTTTTTACAAATTTTTTTTTATACCCGTTACACATAGTGTAAACGGGTATATTCAGTTTGTCCAAAAGTTTGTAACGCATTGAAGGAGGCATCGGAGACCCCATAAAGTATATATATTCTTGATCAGCTCGATGAGACGAATCGATCTAGCCATGTCCGTCTGTCTGTCCGTCTGTTTGTTGCTATGCGATTAATTCGCTGAAGATATAAAGATATTGGGCTGAAATTTTAAACTTAAGCTTTTCTCGGCAACGACTAGGTTAAGTTCGAAAATGAGAGTGCCACGCCCATTTTTAGGTATAGCCCCTATACAAACTTATCGTTTTTTTTAAATTTTTTGTTTAAAAATTGTAATTATTTATGAATGTACTCGCTCCCAATTGGGTAAAAACATTTCTCTTGTCATCCAGGGTCAAAACCAAGAAGCCACGCCCATGTAACGGGTACTTCAGCTTCGGTTCCACCGAAGTTAACGTTTTTCCTTGTTTTTTTTTTTATACCTGTTACACTAGTGTAAACAGGTATATTCAGTTTGTCGGAAAGTTTGTAACGCATTAAAGGAGGCATCGTAGACCCTATAAAGTATATATATTCTTGATCACCTCGACGAGACGAATCGATTTAGCCATATCCGTCTGTCTGTCCGTCTGTCTGTGTGTTGCTGCGCGATTTATTCGCTCAGTTTTAATGATATTGGGCTGAAATTTTAAACGTAAGCTTTTTCAGGTCCTGTGTAGTTTCTATGTTAAAATCAATGTGCCACGCCCACTTTTAGGTATAGCTCCCATACAAAAGTACAGCATTTTTTCAAGTTCTTATATGAAAAAAGTATTTATAAAGCGAATGGCTTCAAATATGGTTAAAATGTTTCTTATACTATGCCAAATCTTCAGTTTAAAATTGGTCCAAATCGAGTATATTTTTAAGAGTATATTTAATTTGTTTCGTATTTTGAAATAAAATTTAATACAAATGCTGCAACACGAAGGTTTATCAACGTCAAATGATGTGTAACAGGTATATAAGCTTCGGTCCAACCGAAGTTAACTTTCTTTCTTGTTTTAATTTATATGAAAAATTTTATTTTTTTGGAAAATTTGGTTTTAGAATAACTTGATTAACTTTGTCAATTTATGTCGGATTTGTCCCATTAAACATTTGTTTTACTCGTAATTAAGTAATTTTTAAAACTTATAAAGATGTAGCTTTTGAACAAAATAGTGCAAGCAACCATTGATAAAGTCGAAAATTGTGGAAAAAACCAAAAAATTGAGTTTTTCTTTAAAATACACAAATACACAAATGCACCATTGGGAAGGTGCTTTTTTTCCTTCCAAGGACGTATTGAAATGCGATGCAAGATTTATTGTTTAAGACATAAAGTTGTTAAACACAATAAACCTCGAAAAATCAGTTTTTACCGTTATTTCAAAATCTCAAAGTGCAAGAGAAAATTCTAGTATGCCAAAAAAATTTTATTTAACTTTACCTACAACCTACACTTAGTCCCATCCAATAGGTTAGGTTAGGTTAAAATGGCCGCCGCGAATTCTCGCGACGTCACCTAGACCAAAAAGGCCCATTGTGATACCATATGATCTCTATTATTCTCCTACTCGAACCAGCTCGATTTCCTTATGAAGGCGGCTACTGCACCAATCTTGACTGATGCAATCTCCGCCAGACTATTAAGAAACGGCCTACCAAGTTCGGTAAACCTTATTCTTCCAAGGGCTGGGCAGTGGCAGAGAAAATGTTCTACTGTCTCCTCCTCTTCCTCGTTTCTACAGCTCCTACAGAAGTCATTTGAGATTACCCCTAGTCGGAAGGCATGTCTTCCCCCCAGGCAAAGTCCCGTGAAGGCCCCCCACCACCACGGATAGGGTCTGTTTTTTGGGGGCCCAGGAGCGGGCCCCCCCCAAAAAATTTTAAAAAATTTTTTTTTTGCCCCGTGTTATTATTGGATTTTTTATTATTTTTTGTTTTTTTAATATTTTTTTAGGTTTTTTATGTTTTTTTTGTTGGAGCCCCCCCACCCAAACATTATTTTCTTTTAAATATAAAAATATGTTTTTTTTTTATTGAAAAAAAAAAAAAAAAATGGGTTCAAACAGTGAGACACTGAGAGAAAAATAGAAGAAAGAAGGGATAAGGAGAGGGATAATAATAGATTAATTTAAAATTTATTTTAAAGTTTTTTTTTTTTTTTTTTTTTTTTTTTTTTTTTTTTCTTTTTTATTTTAAATTTTGAACTGTCATGCGACACAGACGTGTTTTTCAATCGCTCCGTGCTTTCGCTAATCAGTAAATAAACTTACAAAAATAAATTACTTAAAAGTTAAAGTGCATAATTAAAAACATTGCCTTTTACTGCAAAACTAAAACAAAACAAAAAAATATAATAAAAACAAAAACAATTAATAAAAAATGATGAGCGAAGCTCATCAACAAAACAAAAAAATCAGTGGCTGCGAGAAATGCATATTTTTCGTTTGTATCGCCATGCAACAACAAAAACCATTCATCAAACTCCAACTTGTCTGTTACACCAGAGCCGCCAGCTAATTCTTCCTCATCTTTACGTCAAAGTAATATATCATGGAGTGCTCAATGCATCACGCCGACTACTCCACTGCCTCCTATCGAACCAATAATAGCTTCTACAACAACAATTACAACACAAAGTGGATATACAACATCGACAGCTTCTGCGCCAACAACAACAACAGTATTTTCATCAATTGCCTCGATCACGTCATCTTCATCCTCATTGGTCACGCCAATTCAAAAATCACCTCATATAAATGTACAGTACGTCAACAACAATAACAACAACAACGATGTACCTTCGACTTCTTCAATTATTTTACCAGAAAACGTTACTTCACCAAAAACAAACAATGGAAAGCACACACACACAAATCTGCCGTTAAAGTTGAAAAGGAACAGAGAAACACATTCTCCAAGTAAGCAAACACAACAAAAGCAAAACAATAACAAAAAACCAAAGAACAAAACACAAACAACATTACAAAATTATTGGCTCAGCGAACCTAACACAACAAATCGATTCGAACTGTTAGCAGATGACAAGTGTGACGAACAAAACTCTATGCAACCTTCAGCTCATTTATTGCCAAAAGTGAATAAACCACCTCCAATTTATATTCAGGGTGTCGGCCAGATTAAAGTTTTATATGATGCCCTTAAAGAAGTGGCTCAAAAAAACTTTGAATTAAAAGCGTTAGCTAACAACGAAGTAAGAGTGCAGGCCACAGATTCTACTTTTTATAAAAATATTATAAATATGTTGAAACAGAAAGAAACCAAATACTATACGTATAAAGCTAAGGAAGATAGAAACTTCAAAGTCATTTTACGAAATATGCATCCTTCAGCTGATATTGAAGAAATTAAAGCTGAACTTCAAGAGCTAGGTCACAATGTTAAACATATTTATAATATTCAACAACGAACCACAAAAGTGCCTCTTCCATTATTTTCAATAGAACTTCAAAGCGAAGAAAACAATAAAGATGTATATAAAATTTCTCATCTTCTACAGACAAAAATTTCATTCGAGGCACCCCATATTAAACGCACACTATCCCAATGTGCAAACTGTCAGAAGTATGGGCATACCAAAAATTATTGTACTAGAGATCCAGTCTGTGTCAAATGCGCTGGTTCCCATACAACAGTAAACTGCACTCTAAATTTCGACAAAGGTCAAACCAAATGTGCTCTATGCAGTGGTAACCACACTGCTAACTATAAAGGCTGCGAAGTCTATAAAGCACTAAAAGTTAAACGCTTTCCCCAACTTAGAGAAAAAATAGTATCAAATAAATATGTAGATGCGCGGGTCTCTCCCCCCTCCAAGTTCTAGTATAAGAGTGACACCCTCCATAAGTTTTGCTCAAATAGCTAGTGGCAATAAGTCTAATACACAATATCCAATTAAACAAACCATCCCCTCCCAACTTATTCAACCCGAAACACAACCCACTTTTCCATCTTTAAATCAATTACCACCTAACATAGATTCCACTAACAACTCCTTACCATCCAACCCAAATTCAACTGAACTTAATGACATGCAAGAGCTAAAACTTATGATGAAGCAATTGATGCAACAAATGTCAGCTATACTCAATATAGTGACACTTTTAGTATCCAAGATAAATTCGTAGATATGTGCTCAGATACACTACGAATTATATTCTGGAATGCTAACGGGCTGAGGCAACATATACTAGAACTAAAGCACTTCCTTTATGAAAATAATATTGATCTGGCACTTATTTCAGAAACACATTTTACATCTAAACATTTTCTGAAGATAACAGGCTATACTTTATATAATACAAATCACCCAGACGGCACAGGGCATGGGGGTTCAGCTATTATAATTAAAAATAAAATTAAAAACTATGAAGTTGAACATTTTAGCCAAGATTATATTCAAGCGACTATTATTCATGTGCAAGATAGAAATGGGCCCCTAACAATTTCAGCATTGTACAGTCCGCCTCGACACAATGTCTCATCAGCTCAATATAACACATACTTTAAATCTTTAGGGCCAAGATTTATTGCTGCTGGTGATTTTAATGCAAAACACATAGCCTGGGGCTCAAGACTTACCAACAAAAAAGGTAAAATTCTTCTAGAAACAATTTATACCAATAATGCCAAATATATTTCAACAGGCGAGCCTACCTACTGGCCAACAGACCCGCGCAAAGTGCCAGATCTTATTGATTTCTGTGTTATTAAAAATGTAAATATTAATAACTTTTCGATAAAGTCGCGCTTTGAGTTATCTTCAGATCACTCACCAGTTCAACTCGATTACATCGAAACGCTTGCCACATACAAGCCGACGCCCAGCCTCTATAACCCAAAAACAGATTGGCAAGCATACAAAGAACTCCTTAACATATACTTACGTTTGGACATTGCACTAAAATCTCCAAATGACATAGAGAGCTCCGTAATTTATTTTAATGATGCCGTAGCTGAAGCGGCAATTAACTCTACTCCGCATTTAATTCAAAGGGATACTAAAAAATTATTTACACCTGCTTCAATTCGAAACCAAATAGAGAATAAAAGAAAACTTAGGAAAATCTGGCAAACTACTAGAAGTCCCGAAGATAAAAATAGACTTAATCGGGCAATAAGGGATCTAAAATTAAAGCTCAATCAGAATAAAAATAAAAATATAGAAAATTACCTGACTAATTTAGGCCCAACCAGAGATACAAATTTTTCCCTATGGAAAGCCACTAAAAAACTCAGAAAATCGACAACCTTTACCGCACCATTAAGGAAACCAGATGGTACTTGGGCTAAAACAGAACGCGATAAAGCGACCCTACTAGCTGACTTTTATGAAAATGCCTTCTCAAATGACACACAAACCTGTTATAATAATTCAGAAACATCAAGAAACTCACAAAATATCAAAATTAGATATGTAAGTACTAAGGAAGTTAAAAATATGATCGACAATATTAAGGCTAACAAGTCACCTGGCTATGACATGATAACTGGAATGTTGCTTAAAGAACTTCCTATAAATGCTATTTATTATCTGCGGAATATGTTTAACGCAATAATAAGACACAAATATTTTCCCAAGACGTGGAAGGTAGCAGAGGTCATAGCTATTCCAAAACCTGGTAAAGATGCCACAAGTGCAGCGTCTTACCGTCCGATAAGCCTTCTTCCAATACTATCAAAAGTTTTTGAAAAATTATTCCTTAACAGACTTCAACCCATTCTTGATAATAGCTACATCATACCTGACCATCAGTTTGGGTTTCGGAAACATCACTCAACTATTGAACAAATTCATAGAGTAGTTAATAAAATTTCTAGAGATCTAGAAGATAAAAAGTATTGTATAGGAGTATTTCTTGATGTTGAAAAAGCTTTCGACAAGGTATGGCACATTGGTCTATTGTATAAATTAAAAAAACTACTTCCACCAGATTTTTACCACATGCTTAAAAGTTACATATCTGATCGACACTTCTATGTAAAAGTTAAAGACGCTCACTCTACAATAAGGCCAATTAAAGCAGGTATACCTCAAGGTAGCGTTCTTGGACCACTCTTATACGTCCTTTTTACACAAGACTTACCTATCCCAATAGAACCCTCTTCTATGATAGCAACTTTTGCAGATGACACAATTCTTCTTTATTCACATAAAGACTTAGCTGTAGCCTCTAATAAGCTTCAAAACATACTTGATAACACCAAAAAATGGTTTGACAAATGGGCCATAAAAATTAACGAAAACAAAACTACACAAGTTATCTTTACAACAAAAAGAGCTTTCGTGCCCATTCCTTTAAAAATAAACAATATAGACATACCTATTGAGAAATCGGCCAAATATTTGGGAATTCACTTAGACAATAAACTGACTTGGAAGTTGCACATAGAAAAAAAGCGAAATCAAATGAAAGAGAAATGTCGTCAACTGAGCTGGCTTCTGAACAAAAAATCGAAGCTCTCTATGAGCAATAAACTTCTACTATACAAATACATCATAAAACCAATTTGGACTTACGGCCTTCAAGTTTGGGGCACATCCAAAACATCTAACATCAATATTATACAAAGGCAGCAGTCAAAAATACTACGACAGATCACAACAGCGGAATGGTATATTTCCAACGCTGATATACACAGAGACCTGAAAATAAAGACTGTCAAAGAAGAAATAGTAGCAGTTAGTAGAAGCTACCACATCAGAATCCTGGCTCATTCTAACAACGAAATGTGTAACTTACCCATACTAGAGTTAACTAGTAGACGACGTCTAAAAAGAATTCGACCAGCTGACTTACCGAACTATCAATAAGCGCAAATTTATTTAATTAAGAAACTGTTATTCACGATAGATTCATAGATCTATTTTTTGTTTTAATTATAATTTAAAGAAATTGTTCTTTTAAATTAATTAAATTCCTATATCGATGTTATAATATGTACTAAATGTTGTTGTAGACAGATGTACAAAATTAATCATAGGAAAATAAAAAAAAAAAAAAAAAAAAAAAAAAAAAAACAAATGATACGAGTGGCTTATGGTAGCTAAAATATGATACAAATGCTTTGGTTTCGATGTTGTCAACATATCTTTGAAATACCGCGTCAATTGTTGTTTTTGATCGTGTTGTTGATTCAGTGCGATTGTTACACATTTTTAAACTGAATGTTGTATTGAGATTGGTTTTTTTTTTTCTGTTGTATTGAGATTTGTTTTTTTTTTCTGTCGATATTCACGACACTTTTCTGCATTATTTTTCGGCATAATTGCGGTAAATATTTAAAAATGAAAATATTTACGAATATAAAAATACGTACGCAATACAGCACACGCGGTTGCTATTATGAGCGTCGTAACGCGTGTATTACACAGACGTACTAACATACACACAAACATTCGTAGGACGCTTGGTCTAAGCAAGTATTAGGTAGTGTAGTATAGCTATACATAATGCCTTCTCGCTCACCGTAGCTCCGTAATACGCAGGCGCGCACACATACGTACTAGCATACATACAAACATACATACGTATGACGCTTGAACTAACACTAAAGCAAGTATTAGGCAGTGTAGTATACATACTACAATACTCACTCTACTAGCGTGGCTCAGCAGTACGCAGCCACACACATATACGTATATCAACATATAACGCTTCGTAGCCAAGAGTGGGGAGGCTACGAAGCACCGCACAAAGAGGAGACGGAGAATAAGGAACGCTATATAACTCTGTTCTATCTCATTCTCTCGCAGGCTATATACTATAAGATCTATATGTATGTCTCTTTTTAGTGTCGCTTTTTCGTTTCATCGAGTCTCAAATCACTCCCAACGATTCTAAAGAAGTTTTCACTTCAAAAGATCCTGTGTGGCAACGGAAATATAAATTTTCAATTTTGTCACAAATGTACAAATGTGTCACGCGTAGTAAAGTTCACGCACAATTTAATGATGGCTAAAGGGCAGTCAAAGGACCCAACAATTTGTTTTCAGCAAAAACAGCAGATATTAAATTTAAATTTAAATTCCGTTGTGTAGCTTACTTCATTTGACGACGGTGGTTGCGGAACGATATTGGTTGCATTTTTGGAGAAAAAGTCACGAAGAACCGACACAGTTTTTCAAGAAAATTCACCATTTTTGATACCAATCGAGACTTGAAACGTTTGAGGTCATCTTTCAGAATGGTATTAATTGATCCTTTTGACACGCCAATTTCATCAGCAATGTCTCTCATAGTTAATCGACGGTGTGCAAGCACAAATTCTTTTACTTTTTGGATGTGAGCATCGTCCGGTGAGGTCGATGGTCGACCAGGGCGTTCTTCGTCTTCAACACGTTCTCAACCTTCTTTGAACAATTAATACCACTCATTTGTTGTTGATTTTGGTAGAGCTCGGTACCCGTAAGCCTTCTTCAACATTTTTATTCCATTTATTCCATTCAGAAAACAAAATTAGATGACACTTCTCTGCTCAATTAAATCAGACATTGTAAAAATCGAAAAATGCACTCTTGGTCGTTTGGTAAACACAAGCGTAAATATGTGACTGATAATTATGTTGGCATGAAATTTGGCCCAGATGTTATTAACAGTCCTGCCAACTCAAGAAAAAAAGCACTTGCCTGAAATGTTTAGCCCGCGAAGTTTAAATTGAAAATTCTCCTTACTTTTTGCCCACAGTACTATATATTCTTGATCAGCACGACGAGACGAGTCGATCTAGCCAAATCCGACTGTCTGTCTGTCCGTCTGTATTTATGCGTTTCATTCGATTAGTTTTAAATGTATTGATCTGAAATTCGAAACTTAGGCTTTTCTCAGTCCTAAGCAGTTCAAGTGTTAAAATCAAGTTCAAGTTTAACCCCCATACAAACTTTCGTTTTTTTTTTTTCGACTTTTTGTATGAAAATAGCTATAATTTAAGAATTTTTTCACTCTAAATTGGGTAAAAACCCGTCTAATGTCATCCAATGTCTAAACCAAGGTACCACGCCCACTTATAGGCATAGGTCCCAAACGAATTTTCCGCCCATTTTCTAATTTTTTGTATGAAAATTGTAATTATTTCTGAATATATTCACTCCGATTGGTGTAAAAACACTTCAATATATACTCTATTGATATTATAAGGATCAGCCCATTATAACATATAGCCCCTCATACAAAGTCACCACTATTTTTGTATTTTTTTTTTTTTTTTTTTTTTTTTTTTCAAAAAAAAAAAAAAATATGACCACATTATTGTGTCTTAGCTTTGATTGTATCGGACTATTAACTCCAAGCCAACCCTTCTTCAAATTTTACCTTAGTCACTGATGATCATAAATAAATTAAACCAAGATAACGGGTATTTGAGCTTCGGTTTCCGTTTTTCCTTTTTTTTTTTTTTAATTTATGTATTGAAATATTTCGTTAACCTGATTCACTTTTACTGACAATTTACTGCACAACAATAACTGACTAAAAAGTTATTGGTTTTGTGTAGTGTGACAAAGTAAATTGTGATTATATCCCTGTTAATTGAGTCTACTGTTAAAACAACTCAAATGCAACATTCGAAGTCGCACAGAAAGGCGTTATTTCACCCCGGGGAGCAAATTTTCTGTATAAGTTTTGCACTTGCCACATGTCTTTCGTATGAATTTTTATCGAAACCAGCGCTGTAGCCAATATCTTAATCATTGTCTTGCTAAAATAACAAAAATAACAAAGTGAAAACATTGGCAACTGAGTGGCCGTCGCAGCAAAAGTTCCTTACATAAGTGTACAAGATACAAATGGTAATACATGAACAAAACGAAACCGTCAACACAAACGAATTGAGCAACAACGTCGCCGCAATCAACTGCACGCCATGTTGTGGCTTTATACTTCCGGTTGCACTCATCCACGTACGCACACACAAGCTCTCGTTTACGTATGCTGCACCTAATCACATTAGCACATTCTTCCGCATTATTTGCATCTGTTCTGAAGCTGTCCTTCTCCAATCGCCCACTCTTTAGAAAAACGTTATATCATCGCTCTGTGCCAAAACTTAAACAACTAAAAACTCAACTTGTATCTTGTATTTGTACATTTGTGTATCCTGAACTGTAAACATCATCTCGTCCCATTTTGGCTTTGAATTTGCCTGTACTGCTGTCTCACTTCGAACAAAACCACTTTTGGTCGTTTTGTAATCTTCAGTTGTTTGTCTCTATGTGCGTATAATTTCATTTGCATCAATTGTTTTTTTCTTCATTCATGTTTTGTTGAAATAGTTTTCGTTTTAGTTTTGCTCAAAATATGTATCTCAAAGTTGAATTTCTCATTCCTGAATTGTTTTTCTCTTTTCATTATGTGGCTTTTGGGGTCAAGTTTTCAAAAAGATGCTTAAAAGTTAGTTCGTTTTCAAACTGTTACTGTTTTCATTTGTTTGTATAAACTTCACACATTGAAAAAGTATTATCTATATTTATAAATCTCTTTTACCTGACTGGCTAAATGACTTAATGACTGACGGAAGACACGACTACAGCCCAAACGGCTACAGATAGACATAGCTTTAATTTTTACTGTAGATTTGTTTTATGATGAAAGTGTGTCAAAAAAAGAGATTTTGGCACCAGGGCCTAATGGGGGCCTTCAAACCGGAAAAACCAAAGAGAAATTACAACATATAGACGGACAGTCAGACGGATATGACTAAATCGATTCGTTTCAACATGTTTCCGATGCCTCCATTAATGCGTTGCAAACTTTACGACAACCTGATAATACATTCCATACTATGCGTGGCGGGTATAAAAAACAAAACAAACGCGAGGAAAGCCGCTGGTACAAGCTAGTATCGTATATTTTATTGTACGTTCGAATATAAAACAATAGTTACTCCCCCCACACATGGTCTGCACCATTTTGTCTGAGAGCTACATCTATGATACACAGTTATTAAAAGTACTCATATTCACAAGGCAACATGGAGCAGAGGTAACCCAGGTATCCGCACCCAAGTAGATCACGTTGTGATTGATGCCAGACATGTTTCAAGCGTGCTTAATGTACGAATATACGCAGGTCCCAATATTGATTTGGACCATTAAATTAATCTTGCCACGTACCTTGGCTCAGCGAGCTACCATGCAACGAAAGTTAGATGTTAGTTGGTTAAAGTCACAGCAGACAGCCGCTGCCTTCTCAATAAGGGTCTCCCACCTACTACAAAGAGACGAAAACGCTTTATCTGATAAAGAAAACTGTAAAGAAAACTGTAAAGGCGTGAAGTGGAGGAGGTTGAGATGATGGGTAGCAGAAACGAGGCCAGAGGATTTTATTAAAAAATGAAGCTTATGATTGAAGATTGTAATGTAGTACAAGAAGCATGGTAACTGATGTCCAGCAATTACTAAAGTTATAGAGGAGCCACTTCTATGTCCTACTTGGAGGCGATGACGAGAACAATGCAGCCAGCGAAGAAGAAGAAGTACGGAATCCCTGATCAAGGATGGGTGTCCTGTGGAGCAGCCAGACTATGACGAAGTCTTGGAAGCTATAAAAGGCGCCGATGAGCTACCCGCAGAGTCTTTTAAGGCCGGAGTTGGTCATATGTTTGCATCAACTGTAGTGCAAAATATAGAAGATACTGGAACCTTAGTGTCCTGTGACCAGATTTTAAGAAAAGAGACCCTGTAATCTGCGCAAAATATTGCGGAATAAGTCTCCTTTCAATCGTACGTAGGAAGTATAGTGTACCATTGACACGATATTCATACCACGCTAGAACCTGGAGAAGACCAAACAAACACGAATCGACACACACTATCAGTTCGTCGACTTCAAAGCAGCTTTCTTCCAGCAAAGTTCTACAAGGCATTGACTAATCTTGGTATCCCTGCAACGATCGTTCGCCTGTATATGATAACGGTATTAAACACTTAAAGCATTGTCAGGGTCTCCGGCCACTTTGATACCAAGAGAGGCTTTAGACAGGGCGATGCGTTGTCTATTGCAGTGAGAAAAGAGATGATATTTTTGTTTTTTATACCCGCCACACATAGTGTGGAGTGTATGTTTATTTTGTCAGAAAGTTGGTAACGCATTAAAGGATACATCGTAAGCCCTATAAAGTATACATATTCTTGATATGTAGGATGACTGTCTGTCTGTCTGACTGTCTCTATTTATGTGTTTCTTTCGCCTATTGAGCTGAAACTCGAAATTTAAGCTTTTCTCAGTCCTAAGCAGTTCAAGTGTTATAATCAAAGTCCACCCCCATTTTAAGGTGTAGCCCACTTACAACCATACCGTTTTTAAACCCGCCACACATAGTGTAAAGGGTATTATCAGTTAGTCCGAAAGTTTGTAACGCATTAAAGGAGGCATCGGAGACCCCATAAAGTATATATATTCTTGATCATCTCGACGAGCTTCGGTGCTACCGAAGTAACCGTTTTTACTTGTTTTTCTCTA
This sequence comes from Leucophenga varia, assembly GCA_018903435.1. Lineage (NCBI taxonomy): Eukaryota > Metazoa > Arthropoda > Insecta > Diptera > Drosophilidae > Leucophenga > Leucophenga varia. The sequence continues at coordinate 84,348 of JAEIFJ010000882.1, forward strand.
AAAATACACATTATTTACTAATGGATAAAAACACTTTTAATTTCATCCAATGCCCAAGCCATGGCACCAAGCCCATTTATAAGTATAGGTCCCATACGAATTTTCAGCCCATTTCCTATTTTTTGTGTGAAAATAGCTATTATTTATGAATATACTCAGTAAAAATGGGTTGAAAACACTTCAAAAGTCGTCCTATATACTTTACTGATATCATAAGAATCAGCCCACTGTAACATATAGCCCCAATACTAAGCATCCATTTTCAAAAATTTTTTCAAGTAAATGTTTATTATTCTATCCTTAGGCTAAAATTTGACCACATTATTTTGTCTAAACTTTGGTTGTATCGGACTTCATGCCATCCCTTCTCCAAGTTTTACCGAAGCCACTGATGATCAAAAATAAACTGAACCCAAAGAACTTGTACAGCGTTTGTTTGTAGACAGAACAATTGGCTCTTTCCGTTTAGACTGAGATTCAATTTTTTGTATTTGCGTCGGCTCAATCATCGAGCTTTACATGGCAATATCGTTTGGAGCGTTCTGCTGCTTCGTTGAAAATAGATGCTAGAAGTGATTTGGAACAATCCCATGCAAATTGCGCTAGATGTGCCGTTTTCATGTCGCAAAATCTGTATATAGGAACTGCTCCACGAAGCTCGTAATGACTACTTAAAGCCAGCCAGCGCAATTGAGCACAAGGCGTAGTTTAAAGGGGCAATTATTGGACATCTCACATAGCGAGTAGAACTGCCACTGTTCAAGAAACCGCAGTCGTATGATCTGAGTGCGGGTCAAGTGAACAGAAAGTATTTCTACATTTCTGTTTCGTCTTCTTCCTTACAGCTTCTGTAATACCCATAAACCGTACTCCCAGTCTGCCCACATATTCCACGAACGACTAGTGACCACTTTAGTATAACGAGGTATATCAGCCTAACGAGGTACATTGTTTAAATGCTTTGCGTTAAACCTAGGCCCAATCGATCTCGCTTTCCCACAGCTATCCAGATTTTTCCATTTGTTCGTGGTCAGTATAGCGAAGTTGTGTTTAAAGGCAGAGATTTTGGCACTCATTGGTATCTCCTCCTGGACCGGAAGGACTCACTAGCTGATACCTCCCTCGCTTAAAAGTCAGGGTGCTCCTTATCAGTGACATCGATGTACCCCGGAGTCCACGAGAGAATAATGGAAATTTAGCGACCTGCTTCATTTAGCAGAGTTTTTTCAGTCCCTTACCAACTTTGATTTGGTGATATGATTATCTAGAGCCTTTATCGCAGCTTGACTGTCTGAGAAGATAAACTTCGATCTTTCACAGACATTCAATTATACAAGCAGCTCGCAAGTTGCAAGTATAGCCTGATTCAGCGCTTATAAAATCAATTTTTTGACAGGATGGTGGCTGAGGCCACCATTTTTTGATGACCAAACCCCTGATTCTCTCAGGCGTAGTGCGCTTCGAGATATCATTTCCTTAATGTACACTTATGGGTTGCAAAAAATCCTCAACTGACACCTCCACGAGAGTGCAAACTAATTATGATCACTACAGTTGTTACAAGTATGATAACGGTGATAACTAAGATCGGAAGTTACCGCTCTATATTAAAGCTCTTCAATAGCTAAGTCGTACGGAAATGATTCTTGATCATAGTCAGCCTGGCTATGGGCAATATATAAATATAAATATCCCACCGGGTACCGCAGATCTCTGGTCTGGAGACTTTTGATGATTCTCCGCAGCTCGTGGGAACTAAAATGAATCAACTCTAAAACAACAACCAAAAACAACGAAGGTCGGTGCGCCTTTTAAAAAGCCGGAAGGTAACTCTGTTCCAGCAAAATCAGGAGATGTGGGTAAACCGAATACCGTAAATAAAGACAGAAGCACCGCCGATGCGGGGTCAAGCTCACTATGAGGCCAACTTTGTCAAATGAAACAGGGTGCTTGAAGCACCTGGAGAAGTCAAAAAATGTTTATAATGAAAAAGCAGGAACCCTGAATGGGGCCAATCTTCGCAGGACACAAGCAATATTTTGCGAATCCTGAAGAAGCAGAAAGAGCTTGTTTTTGCGGAAGATGATAAGAAGAGGCACGAAGAAAGCCTACAATGAGCCTGGTCCGTATGGCCCAACTTTACCGTTAAGAAGCCAGGAAAAAATGAAGCCGCAAGGAGGCAACGCTCCATCGAAGAAGGACATAGCAGCTACAAAAGGGTCAAAATCCATGGAGTAAGCAGGTCTTAATCCTTTGTCGAGGTGGTAAAGAATAAAAGAATCGTGGGAATCGTTTACGTGCGCAACGAGGATGGACAAATTAAATGTAAGCGGTGGCGATGGGTGGAACCCACTTTGGCTAAGGTGGCTCAATTCGTGGAAGAACCACCTGACCTCCCACCCTTCTGTAGTGATGCAGGCTGGCACCAAGGAAGCGTAAAAAATTTCGCCTGTGATGATGAACGATTTGCAGATCTATACAAGTTTGCGATTGGGTTGGTAGGAGAAGTATAACCTGGAGCCAAATTAAAGACAGTGGAGCAATCGAGGACGAGATCGATTCAACAAACTCTCCTCGCTGTGCATCGTCATTAGGCTTCAGGTAATTGTGTTAATAAGTGTTAATTGAATTTTGTAAGCATGGAGACACAGATCTTTAGTGAGTATACGCTGTAGAGAGCTTCTTGAAATTTGTAACTCTTGTCCAAGACGCAAATCTTTCATTATTTTTGAAATATTGTTAAAAAATGACGACACGTTGTTCTGTCCCGTAAACCACTATTTTTACTAGCCCTAAACTATCAGCTGTCGATTCGATTTTATTTTAAGGTTGTCAAAACTTTACTGCATAAATGGCGGCAAATTTAAATATTGCATAAGTTCTGGGACACCCTATATTGAATTCGAAGTACAAGGCATGTGTTTAAAGCATATTAAAATTATAAATCGCTAAAAGATCAGACCTATCAATCTGTCCTCCATTCTATTAATAACCCTAGAGAGGCTCATAGAATACCATATTAGGCAGGGTATCTAATCCTATAAGCCTTCCAATTCCCAACATGCTTACTGCAAAGGGAAATCTTCGGAAACTGTACTTCGTTCTCTTATCACAAAAATTAAGAGCTCTCTTGAAAATAAAGAATATACTCTTGTCTGTTTCTTGGACATAGAAGGTACTTTCAAGAAGGTAACACCGACCGCCAATAAATTTTCTCCGTTAGAACTTGACCTAGAAAACATATAGAATCTAGGAAGCTCTACAGTGCGGAAATTGGTAAACAGAGGCACGCCACAAGGCACCGTTCTGTCAGCTCTACTTTGGAACCTGACAGTTGACAAGCTCCTCAATGATGGGATGTCATGTTGCAGCGTATCCGGACGATGTCTTTATGTCGCATTTGGGGATCCAAGCATGTCCTCAAGATAAAAAGACTTTATATATATTCATTGATGATAGTGATTGTCTTTTAGGCACGCCTGCTACACGCGTAGGTGTCCCCTTAAACGATCTTTGTAAAAGCGGTGACGAAACTGAAGAATAGGAAAATTGAACACCTCTGTTGTCACTGTCCAGCGATAAGTAAAAAAAGATTCAGATATATGGGTACATTGGTATATACTCCTTAGAATATCTGTTGGAAATAACATCGATAAACATACGGAACATATCTAATTATGTGAAAGCAACAAAGTGGTTATAGAAATTCGAAGTGTTTTTGGTCTTCGAGCTGGCTTTTTGCCTCTGAGATCCTGTAGCATTACAATAGGCCGACTTTGGCCTAGGAAAGAAATAGGAAGCAATCGTTGCTTTTTAACCCATTCTTGGATGTTATCTTTCCAGTTTAGTTTTTGGTCTAGAATCAGTCCTAGCTCTGCTAGACAGAGTCAATTGTATGCCTCCTATCTTACGTAGTTTGTAAATAGGTGTTTTATAACGGTTGGTTAGCATCAATTCTGTATTATCTGTGTTCACTCCCAGTTCACACCTCATTTGCTGAGTCTACTCAGCGATCTCTCCAATATGTTGCCTAGAATGGACCCAACTAACACCACAATGTCTTCTCGTAGGCGTCAACTTTAATACCTTCCTATTTAATAGAAGTGATATCAATAGAAGAAGTGATATCAAATAGAATTGAGACCTCTCCATTATTTTCATATAATTTTTTTTTTGGCCTATCCCATGTCAAATTTTTATGGGATAGTAAATGAACAACTTCCAGGTATTTTGCATTAATTTCAAGTATAATCTCTAAAACTGGAAGCATTCAAAAAACAAAAAAATGTTTTTTCTATTCATTTTTCAAGGTTAATAAAAAAAGGGAACTTTTATTAAAAAAACCACGATAGCTATTAAAACCGAAATTTTATTAGCTTTAATTTAAAAACCATAAATCGGTTAAGAATTGCGCTCTGAAAATCAATTTGTCCACGGCTACTTTTCTTGTCCCACTGTGCGATGTCACATAGAAGGACCGTCTTTCTCATGTGAGCCTCGTGTTCCAGTTTTACCGCACCTGTTGGTGTTGCTGGCTCTTCGTGAGGTAGATATGCCGATGCTACGGGAAGAAACACCCCTTGGAATCGTTCTGCATGAGACTTAATTATTTTTAGCCAATATGCAAGCCCGTTGCTTCCTTTCTTGTTGACTGAATTACAACTTATACCTAGCGTCCTTTTATAACATTTATCACCCAGGTATCCTAGAGGAGACATAGGTATATATCGCCCTTGGGAGGAGCACACTCGTCGACTACTTTCTGAAGTTTAAAATTTGTGCAAATGTGTACCGACTAGACTGAGAGACATTATCTATGTCGGTGAAATTCAAGTTATCCTTTCCCTCCCACGAGGTCCGAAGCGTGTTTTCGGTCATCAAAGTCATATACTCTCATTTTATCTGACGGGCAGACGCAGCGAGACCGAGGAAGGTTAGGGAAATGAACAGTAGCGACATGGTAGTCCCCTCTACCATTCCACAGCAATTACTGTTCTGAAGATGCTACTCTTTAGGGAGGCTGTGTACAGACTCAGCTGGATTTCACCCTTTCGGCTGCAATCCTGAAGCTCAATGGGTTTGGCCACTGCATTTCATCATGAGCTTGGGGGAAAACGTGTGGAAAGCGAAGAGACAGATTAATAGAAAAAGGAAATTTGGAAGATGTAGAAAATTGGAATGAAAATGTCTTGTCGGTGATGCACTCTCAGACCACCCTCTCTTTGTTCAAGGTTCCTATTCGCTTTTGTTTATTGAAAAGGCTAGCAACTAGCTGGATATGGTGTGAAGCGCCTATAATTGGGCAATAGCCTGTGTCTAGTGTGTTATCGTTCCAAGAACAGCCAGTTGCCACAGCTTTGGATGTCACAAAAAAACACTTCTTATAATTCTTTGAGCCAGATTAATGGTTAAAACTGTTGCACCTTTTTCCTCCTTGATTTCGTCGTCTTTTTTTTATTCCATTGGACTTTGTACTTTGGTATTATTAGTATTTTATACCCGTAACACAAAGTGTAAACGGGTATATTCAGTTTGTCCGAAAGCTTGCAACGCATTGAAGGAGACATCGGAGACACCATAAAGTATATATATTATTGATCAGCTCGATGAGACGAATCGATTTAGCCATGTCCGTCTGTCTGTCCGTCTGTCTGTCTGTCTGTTGCGATGGCTGTTAGTCGGAAAGTTTAAAAGATATTGACCTGAAATTTTAAACTTAAGCTTTTTGTGCTCCTAGTTACTTTGTATACCACGCCCATTTTTCGATATAGCCCCCATACAAATTTACCACTTTTTTCGACTTTTTGTATGAAAATAGTTATTATTTATAAATGCTTTTGCTACAATATAGGGTAAAAATACTTCTAAAGGCATCCAATATCAAAAGAATGTTGCCACGCCCATTTTCAGATATAGCCCCCATACAAACTTACCACTTTTTTCGACTTTTTGTATGAAAATACGTATTATTTATGAATATATTTAATGCAAATAGGGTAAGAACACTTTTTTATGTCATCCAATGTCAAATCTAAGGCGCCACGCCCATTTTTTAAGTATAGTCTCCATACAAACTTACCGCCCATTTTCGAGTTTTTATATGAAAACATTTACTATTTCTGAATGAATTCAATTAAACTTGGTAAAATCAATTCCAATGTCCACCTAAGTGAACACTTTCGATATGGTAAGGATCGGGCAAATATAACATAAAGCCTCCATACAAATTTGACCAAATTCATCGTAAAATTTAATCTAAGCACCTGGTGAACATATAAACTATTAAAAGTGATGTGTAACGGGTATTTCAGCTTCGGTTCCACCGAAGTTAACGTTTTTTCTTGTTTTTGCTCACACTTTGAGAAGACAAATAAAATTACCGTTATTATTAAGAATCAGCAAACCAAATTAAAAGAGACGTTCACCGTAGTCCGTTAAATATTTGAAATTTCTCTCAGGCAACGTTGGGGTCGAAGGGGTTAAGCTGTTCCCTCAATAATGTTTTTGATTTTATGTTTTCCTTGGAATCATTGTGGGAACGATGAACTGTCACTTAAGTTTGTATATCGTCAGTTGTTTTTGAGTGTTTGCCTTTATGTGACACGAATTTTCTTCCTGTTTTGCCTTTAATCGACAACTCTAGCAAAGTACAACTTCAAACGCCGTGATGGCACTGCAGTTGGTCTGCACTGGTCCCTCTGCTGGTTTGCGTTGTTGAACGAGTATATTCAGTTTGTCGGAAAATTTGTAACGCGTTAAAAAGACGTTGTAGACCCCATAAAGTATATATTCTTGATCAGCTAGGTTAGTTGACTCGATCTGGCCATGTTCATCGGTCTGTCCGTCTGCGTATTGCGTCGCGATTCATTCAGTCAATTTGAAAAATACTTCCATGAAACTTTAAACTTAAGCTTTTTTCGGCAAAGACTACTTTGTATGACTACCTAGGTGCCATAGCCCCGTACAAAATTACCGATTATTTTCGAATTTGTGTATGAAAATAGTAATAATTTATAACGGTTTTCACTTCAAATTTGGTAAAAAACCCGTCTAATGTCATCCTATGTATACACTTCTGATTTGATAAGGATCGGGCCAGTATATCGTATAGCCCTTATACAAATAAACCTTATATTTTTCTGATTTAAAAAAAATCTTTAATCTGCTTTTTTTTTTTTTTTTGCTTTAATTTTGACATGTACTATATGCTTCTTTTAAGACCCCAAATTTGAGTCTAAACTTGGGTTGTGCAAGATCATTGACCCTACCCACTCCATCTCGAAATTTTATCGATACTACGGGTATTTGTGCTTCAGTTACATCATACACATAGTTTTGAATGTGTGATAGGGTTAAATATTCCAATGGATTTGGGTTGCATCAACAATTTTTCCATTCAACAGGTAATTTGTGGAAATGCAGTCTTACGATTAAACGTTTAAGTTGTCTATCATTGAAAACAATTCATTTTTGCAAAATTCGTTTGAAACAATTTTCGTTAATGAACTGCCAGAAACCAAGGATTTAGTTCGTAGTGGCCATCTTAGCTATACAGAAAAACTCGTTTTCGCCGAAATTATTGAAAAATACAAAACAATATTTTACGATGACAAATTTAGGCTGTCCTTTACCAGTGAAAGAGAGAAAGTAGACAAACATGTCGAAGAAATACTTAATCAAGGAACTATAAGGCACTTTAACAGTCCCTATAGGTTGTACAAAAGAAATTAGATTGATCCAATATTCAAAAGAGGCGTATTGACTATCGAAAATTGACTTACGTTACGATTGAAGATCGTTTTACAATTCCAAATATAGTCAGTATGTTTGGTAGATTGGGCAGATGTTAATATTTAAAAACTTAGATTTAGCCAAATGCTTTCCCAAATCGGAATGCTGCTTAGCAATATTCACAGCCTTTTCACCAGAAAATAGTCATTATGAATTTTTCAAAATGGTACGATATTTAGATTACGATATACACCTGGCATTCTCATTTTTACCAAATCATGGGAAGAACATAGAGAGTCTAACCAAAATATTTCAATGTCTGATCTTAAGTTGCAAACTAACAAGTGCAAATTTATTAAAAATAAAATTGAGTTTTTCGGCCACGGAGTTCCCGAAGTAGCTATTCAATCTAAAATATGGTTATGTATATAAGAAAGAACAAACAAATTGATTGCAATGATTTCGTTTAAAAACTAAAAGAGACTATTAAGCACAATCTATTTGTAACATACCCTGCCTTTGAAAAGCGGTTATCCCTAGTAACAGATGATAGTAATTATGTGCTGGGAGGTGTTTTAATGCAAGAAAACAAAGTCGTTTGTTACACTAGCCACGCATTAGAGGTTCACGAAATATGCTACAGCACAATTGAGTAATAATTACACTGTGTGACAAAAAAAATAGAACGTAGGTCTGTTGTATGTCCCTAAGTCTGACCCAAAAAAACATCAAGAACATTGCCGCCAGTGGAGACGATGAAGATCTGGGTCCCCCGTCCCATATAGGGTCTCCTGTGGGGCCTCCAAAAAATATGACGAGGTTCTACAAGCTCTATAAAATCTTAAAAAAAAATAGAACGGCAGGTGCAGATGAACAACCCGCTGAGTTATTTAAGACCGCCGACGAAGTGTTGATTGGATGTATGCATTAACTCTTAAACAAAACATGGACTGGTGAATACATGCCCAGCATTTAGAAGTCTCCTACCAATCGCACATAAAATTTAACCAGTATTTTATATGCGACTGGTAGAAGACTTTAAGAAACTGGTACCAGACGAAAAGAACGAACGAGAAACAGATCGATACACGCTACCTATTTGTCGGCGTTGTCGTGTGACTTTAAGGGAGCTTTCTACGAGGTTTCGTTTCAATTTCGAAGAAAGCCGACAACGGCTAGCGGTGAACGAGGGTAAGCCGAAGTACTTGGTATCTATTCGCAGATCAACAACACGCCTTGGAAAATCTGTGAGTATGGAGAATTTCAACTTCGATGTTGTAGAAAACTTCGTCTAATTGCCATCAGAGGCAAACAAGAACTATGACACCAGCTTGGAAATCAGACGAAGAATTACTTGGCTAACCAATGCTTCTTTGGTCTCGGTAAGCAAATGCGAAGTAGAGTTTTATCCAGAACAACAACTCTACAAGACATTAAAAAAAATGGCGGTGGGCGTGCCCCCATTAGAATAGATGGTTGCAAGTATTTAAGCCGCAGGAATGAGTCCCAAATAGATAGTTGGATGGCGTGGCCCCAAAATTTACAAAAACTGAGTATTTAAAAGCGGGAAGAGTATGATTGATTGGAAAAATGGACGGTGGTTGGTGAAACAAAAATATGAAAAATAATTTTGTTTGCAACAAGCAAGGCCGGGTTTTTCGGGAAGAATATTTAATTTGCTTTAAAAAATAATAACTTTTTCTTCTTATTATTTTCCTATTTTCTTTTTGGCCGCACCTTTACCACTAAAAACAACCTAATAATCAAAATATTTAATATCACTCCCTGGCTATTTTTTCAACACTGGCTCTGCCATTTTGCTTGATTCCATTTTATAGTCAGGGGTCAGATTGAGCAATGTTTTTTCAGTACAAGTTTTTATTTGAGTACAATTTGAAATATGATGAATAATGATGGCTAGTATAAACGAAAGTACTCCAGGTGGCAGCCACAGATGTGTTAATCCACCCGTGGATAATTCCGAGGCAGGGGCAAAGATTTTGGAGGCACCAACTATCGTTAGAGCATATAAAAAAGACGACTACCACTCTTAACAACTTTAGAGCAGACATCACTGCTATCCAGGAAATGCGATGGACTGGACATGGTTGCATAAACTTAGCAACCTGTGACATCTACTACAGTGGTCATGAGAAGCAACACATATTCGGATGTGGTTTCGTGGTTGGTAGTAGACTACGCAGACTCGTCTCCAGTCTTATAGCTGTAGATGAACGTCTCGCCTCGATACGCATCAGAGCTAAATTTTTCACCATTAGCCTTTTATGTGTACACGCCCCAACAAATGTTAAAGATGAGATGGAGAAAGACGAATTCTATGAGCGATTAGAAAGCCTCTACGAGCGCTGCCCCAAGCATGACATCGAAATTGTCATCGGTAATTTCAACACACAAATCGGGAGAGAAGAATCTTTCCTTACATGACACCACCAACAGTAATGGAAAAAGGATAATCGACTTTGATGCGGGCAGAAACAAGATCATAAGTAGTACCAGACTCCCACATCTCGAGATTCACAAGGCAACATGGCGCAGAGGCGCCCTAATTATCCGCACCCAAATAGATCACGTGGTGATTGATGCCAGGCACTCTTCTAGCGTGCTTAATGTACGAGCGTACATCAGACCACTACCTTGTTCTAGCCAAGGTACGTACTAGACTCAGCACAGCGCACGCCAAGCGAGCTACCACACAACGAAAACTTGATGTTGGTAGGTTAAAGTCACAGCAGTATACCGCTGCCTTCTCAACGAGGGTCTCACACCTACTCAGAGAGAGTCCTCCGGCCTCCGACTGTATAAACGATCAGTGGAAGCGTATCTGAAACTCATTAGCCACGGGAGGCAAACTTGGTATGATTAGGAATGTCGCATCGCCACTGCAGAGAAAAATATGGCACGACAAGGAACTCTGCAGGCGGGAGTAACAAGAGCTGTTGTTGAGCGATATAGGGAGAAACGGAGAGAGGAAAAACGCCTGATCAGACGGAAGAAACGAGAACTGGAATGGCGTGAAGTGGAGGACCCGATTGAGATGATGGGTAGCAGAAGCGAGGCCCGTGGTTTTTATCAAAAAATCGAACGTATGACCGATGGTCATAAGCAAGGAGCTTCGTGAACAAGGAAACATGGTAACAGATGTCCAGGAATCACTAAGGCTATGGAGGTCCCACTTCTCCCACCCTACTTGTTGGCGATGACGGGAACAATACCGCTGGTGGAGATGATGAAAATCTGGGTCCTCCGGCCGATGATGGGATTCCTGTGGAGCCACCAGACTATAATGAGGTCTCAGAAGTCATACAAAGGCTTAAAAATAACAAAGCGGCAGGCGCAGACGAATTACCCGCAGAGTTATTTAAGACCGGCGGCGACGAGTTGATTCGATGTATGCATCAACTCTTGTGCAAAATATGGTCTGGTGAGCGTATGACCGATAACTGGAACCTAAGTGTTCTGTGCCCAGTCTTTAAGAAAGGAGACCCTGCAGTCTGCGCAAACTATCGCGGAATAAGTCTCCTCTCTATCGCATACAAAATACTATCTGGCGTAATATGCAATAGACTGAAACCGTACGTAGGACGTATAGTTGGACAGTACCAGTGCTGTTTTAGACCAAAGAAGTCAACCAGCGACTCCATATGTACGCTGCGAAATATCCTGGAAAAAATCAAAAAAATCAACCACCTATTCGTCGATTTCAAAGCCGCTTTCGACACGCCAATCACATCAAAGTTTTTCGAAACGTTGACTCGCAGGCAATCTGCACGTCGCAGACGGTCTTTGAGTACAGGGAACTTCAGCTTTGAGGCTGCAGAAAACTTCATCCATTTGGGCTCAGATGTAAACAACAACAACATTATCAGTCAGGAGATTAAACGAAGAATCACTCTTGCGAGCCGTAGCTATTTTGGTCTCGGTAAGTAGAAGCGAAGTAGAGTGCTGTCCAGAGAAACAAAAAATAAACTCTACAAGACGCTGATAATGCCTGTCCTGATGTATGGCTCAGAAGCATGGGTCATGACAGAATCGGATAAGTCGACGTTGGGCGTATTTGAGAGGACGATACTTCGGAGAATCTTTGGTCCAGTTAGAGTGGAAAATGACATCAGTATGCGCACGAACGATGAGCTGTACGAGCTATATGATGACATCGACATAGTCAGGAACATCCAATACAAAAGGCTGTCCTTGGGCTGGTCACCTGTGTCGGATGGACACAGAAGCTCCGGAAAGAAAAGTTTACAAGCAAAACGTGAATCAAATCGGAGGGGCGCAGCAAAGAGGACGTCCGCCACAGCGTTGGGAGGACCAGGTCCTAGATGACATACGCAGGATCGGTATCCCAAATTGGTATATTGAGGCACAACCGCTGGTGCCGAATCTTATGTGATGCCAAGGCCGACAATCGGCTGTAGTGCCACTTACATATATATATATAGAATTAATAAAAACTTAAAGTATCTTAGGTGTAATGGTGTAAATATTCGAGTATTTACACCAGAACACTTACACTAAAATTCTGAGATTTGGGTGTCTCCTCTGATTGTTAGATTTTTTCCATTAAACATCCGTTTTACTCGAAAATGTTCGTGAAACTTAATACTACAGATGTAGTTTTTTAGCAAAATAGTGGGTTGCATCATTAAAGTTTTAAAATTTGAAAAAAATAAAAACAAAATTGAGTTTGCCTTCAAAATACACACAGATAGAATGGTAAACGTCATAATATAGTATTATATAATTTTCGAAAGGTTTAACTTTTTCTTTCTGAAACATGTTAAACAAGAAAAAAAAAAGTTTACTTCGATTCGACCGAAGCTTGTACAACTGTCACACATCATTTGACGTGGATAGATCTTTGTGATCAGCATTTGTATTAAATTTTATCTTAAAAATACTAAACAAATTAAAACAATTTCGGTGGAACTGAAGCTGAAATACCCGTCAGTAGATGTTTACATTAAATTTCACGATGAGTTTGGTCAAATTTTTATGAAGGCTTTATGTTACATTAGCCCGATCCCTACCATGTCGATAGTGTTCACTTAGGCGGACAATGGAATGGATTTTACCCAACTGTAATTGGATTCATGCAGAAAAAATAGATGTTTTCATACAAAATCTCGAAAATGGGCGGTAAGTTTGTATGGGGCTATACTTAAAAATGGGCGTGGCACCTTGAATTTGACATTGGACTGAATGCATTCATAAATAACACCTATTTTCTACTGTTGTACGTTTGTATGGGGCTATACATAAAAGTGGGTGTGACATATTGATTTTAACATAGAAAGTATAAACTGAATAAAAATAAAAACCGGTTCCTAATTATTGAGTTACAGCGCTATAGGCAAAAAAAATAGTTTAAAATAAGTTTTTTCATGCTAGATTCAGCTTTTGAGGGCCCTCCGAAAATTCAAAGAAAATTTGTCACAACTTTTTTTTTTTTTTTGTGGCGGCTCTCCTTGGCAAAAAAATCGGTCATGTTTGATTGTGAATTAGCTTTTACAGCTTCTCTGTAGCATTCCTTGTAAGGAAAAAGAGTTTTTTTTTTAATTCTCTTGATAATTTTAAGCGACTTTCAATGATCGGATCACAATTTATAATAGAGGATTCCAAGAAGCTTGCCAATACGATTACATAGGCTTATAGACTCTGTTTCTTCAGAGCTGTTCTCATATGAATTTGAATTGCTCGATTCATTGTCAGCCAACTCCAGTAGTGTATCGTCATATGTACCTTCACGTTCAAATAACTCCTGCATATCATCCATAGTCATAGCCATAATTGTTTCCAACATCCGTTTAATGGTGGCTTCTTAAGCTCTGTTAAAGATAAACAAACCAATTCAAGAATATCTTAAACAAAAAATTTCTTTCAAGCGCTTTAAATGCGCGAGATTTCAGAGATTTATAAACAAGCATTGGCATTTTGCATTACTACACAGTAGAAGTGTTAAACAATCTTCTTTCGCTTTGAATTCGGGTGCAAATTATTCACTTTTTGATAGAAAAGTTCGACTTGGCATTTTTTGCCACCAAAACACAGCTTTTTAAATTTCTCGAACCATTCATTACAAGCAACAAAATCTGTATTGGAAGAGGGCTCTCCGTTTTGGTTGAGCAGCTCATAAATCCTAAGCACCATTTCCTAGGTAAACTTGTCCTATTGATAAATTTTATGGATATAGATGTTCCAATACCTGATGGACGTCATATTTCAGTTTCATTTATTTTCTATTGCGACTTGTTACCTTATTTAAATAAAGGCTTTTTCGATTTTGGTGGCAGTTTGCGCTTTCTCGGAGCGATTAAGAATTTTAATTTTTGTTTTTAAAGAAATAAATTTGCTTTAAGAGGAACTTTTTTTTTCTGCCATGTATGTCCAATAGTCCGTTTGTCCCAAATGTTTTTAATAGAGAGTCTGTGAAGTAAATGTAAAACAAAGAATAAATTACTTTCTTATGATGAACTAAAACATCAAAACGCATCCAGGAGAAAGCATAACCACAAAACGTCATACTCTTAAATAAGTTTGTTTGAAATCTGAAAGTTCTAACTATCATTTTATAATTTCTATATCATAAGTGTTACTTCTATAAGTCTCAAATAAGCAGTTCTATTGTCGCAGTAATGAAATAAATATCAAAAAATAATTTTCCAATTTTTCTTGCTTTTAACCAAAAATTTATTTATATTCTCGCATAAAAATATTTGTGTATCCAACCAACAAAATCAAACAAACTATTTTACTGTTTGGCCAGCTATGATCAGATAGGCATTGTTTTTTTAAATATTTACAACTTTTAATATTTTTTTATAGTTTTTCATTAAAAATAATTTAAAATTTCTCTGAATTTCATTACGTGACGGTAAACTAAGCGAAAGTTTATATCTATAAAATTAAATGTTTGCCTTTCTCCCATGGGCGCCTAACTACTGCACCGAATGTTATGAAATTTTTACAGTACAATAATTTTCGATCAGAGGAAGGCTTAAGCCTATATACCAATTTAATAAAGTTTAAGTGGTAGGATAAAATAAAATAGAATAAAAACAAAGTATGTGATAGTTAGGAAAATTTAATAAAACAAAACAAATTAATCCAAAACTTGCAGTCTAGAATCTAGGTGTAGCAAGTAGTTTATTTAAGTAATAACACTGTCTGGGAGATTATGATCTAGTTACTTTTTCTACGATAATTAAAAATTTTCGAAAGGTGCAAGCTTAAAAATGTAAGTAAATCAGCAGCCGAAGACAAAATATAACCTTCGAATTGGAATTATTGGACGATAAATGCTTAAGACCCTTCCTAAGATTTCTGTGACAAAAATAGTTGAGATCTTGAATGCTTACTTGAGCAGAATATATTTTTGTTTCTTGTAAAATTAAGACATAGCCCAAAAAATGAGATACAAAAAAAAAAAAAAAAATTAAAAAATCAAATTTGTTTTAAACAGGAGTGAAGTTGACCCGGGCTTGCTAGTTTAGGCTAGGCTAATTATAGTTTTTATAGAGTTTCTAAAAATACAAACTGCAACATATTTTTAATGCAAGCAATAATAATTTTATTTCAAACAATGCTGATATTGTTCATGAAGCTTTTAATTTCAATATTTTTAAGACAATTTATCATCGTCTAATGTCGCCAAAGAGGCGTTGCGGCATAAATGTGCGCTTTAATCTGACTTGTCGGGAACATAAGTCAAAATAATTGTGGAGTATGGCTCTATATTCAAAGATGCAACATTGACCTTGGCTCTGCAATAGAATGAAAAGAAATTCGTTTTATACTGTTTATCAAATTATAAATGAATTATTTAGCAACTCACTTTGGTTTTACGTTAGATGTTGCGTTGAAATTTTCGCTGAGTTGATCCACAGTCATCTTGGATGGTAAATTAGACAAGCTGGTAAAATTGCCAGTTTGTGCTGTTGCGGTAGGATTAAGAATGACAAAGTAACCTGGATTGCCTGATTTTATTCTAAAATATTAACAGATTAAAAAGTTCTTTTAAAAAATTGCTCAATGTAAGCAAAAATAGTAGAAAATATCCCGAAAATATGTTAAAAGTAAAATCAAAGTCACTCTCGCTCACCTTTGCCTAATGTTTGCATTAAGTGAAAGCATTTAATGATGTTAAATTTAATTATTATACAATATAATTTTAATAATAAATAATAGTAAAATGACGCTTACCTGGAGTAGGCGATCACTGATGGCGCATCGTAAACATCTAATGTGCCATGCATATAGGATTGTGAAGCGCGCAATTGTTTAATATGACTAAACGTCTGTTCACTGACATTCTCATAGGAAATCGAGTCAACTGGAATCACAGGTACACCCGGCAGCAGTGACATAAAAAGTAAAAGAGCTGAGGGATTGGCTGGTGTGTCATGATATACTTCTCCTAAATCCCATTGCACCCAGCTTTGGTTGCCGCACTCTGTTACTGCTTTTTCCAAATCGTGCTGTAGTTTCTTGTCCACTCGGGAGCTAAGCACTTTTACAAAGTCACCGTACATCGGTATATCAACTCCCAAAGTGTTTAATTTACCGGTTGTTTCATACGCTTCGGGGCGTATAACATCTTCAGCCACGGACAAGAATGCATCGCTTGAAGCATTCTTTACAATAGCACGGAATTCGTACAACAAATCTCCAAGTCCAGCTTGGAAGGTTGTCTGAAGATGGTTATAAAAGAAATAATCGTTCATGAAGTTGCCCTTTTGAAGGCTCGATACAGTCTCATCAACAAGATCAGGCGAAATTAAATAGAACTTGGAGTTCTTCAAGCGGAATCCTTTAACTCCCAGCTCAACTAAATGCTTAAGAACACTGCCGAATTCTTGCTTCACATTTGTATCGTTCATGCGTAGATCGTAGGTATCTTCACCAAATTGCGAAAGCACATAACTTCCATCTACCTTAGTCCAAGCTGTACTATTCTGACCCACCTTGTACCAATTGGTAGGTGGACTATTTCCACCCTCGTCCTTAATCCATACAAAAAGCCGAACGCTTTTCTTCATTTTCTTGGGCATCCTTAAAGAATTGTGATTCTCTTCCTGCAATGTTCGGTGTCAAATCAAGAATAACATTTATATCGGTACCCTTGTACTGATCAACAAGTTTTTTGATTTTTTCTTCAATAGCAGCATCCTTAACATTATAGGTTTCTCCGGCTGGTAGCTCATAAATAACGCCGCTGGCTTGTAGTTTCTTAGCCGACTTAATATCATTTGGATTGATTGTGTCCACTTTGCCAAATTTGGCATGAGGGCCACTTTTGTACCAAGTCAAGGGTTCCGGTGCTGCGCACTTGGGTGCTTTGACTATGATGAAAATAGCACCAACCAACATACCGATCCATATAGCCCAGAACGCAATGAAGAAAATCCAGCGCAAACGAACCCAAAATGGATCATTAGCGTATTTCATGAGCTCTTCCTTAGTCATACCGGCAAAAGCCTAAAATTAAAATAAAATAATTTTAATTACATTTTTGATATATTTCGAATTACACATTCACCTACCTTTCCGTTAACCGGTCCAATATCGATCTTAGCGTCGCCATTTTGGTGATCACCCTTTATAAATTTTACCTCCTCACGACGCTCAGCCAACTTGTCGCTATCTTCAACGCCAAGCATCTGCTCATCGGCGCCATCGTTTAAATTGTTCTCGTCTTGAACCATTGTTGGCAAGATATTGTTCTCTGCGGCTGCAGCAACGTGTTGTATTGTTGGAAGATTGCCGCTTCCTGCTAATAATTGTAATAAAAAAAAATAACTATTAAAAGAACATTTTTCAATTGAGTCATATTTTTTTTTTATAAAAAGAATGTAATTCAGTTTAAATTAAAATCAATTTAGATCATGTGACTTCCAAGAAGAGAGTATTTTTTTTTTTTTTTTTTTTTTTTTGCAAGGGTGTGACACTAATGTAGAATGTGTTCCATGCTTTGTGCTTTTCGCACGTTTATTTAAGGAAATTTAAATATATTGTTGGATTGGACTTTTTGAAAAGTGAAAGAGAAACTTCTACAATAAACTTTCATTCCAAATAGGTATCATATGCAGCTAATTGGTGCTGTATATAAAATAGAAAGTTTGTTTATATACATTAAAATGTAGATTTATAAGAATACTTTTACAAAGATAAAATTAGCTATAAACTGCCGTTTCGAGGTCGATGTACACGTTTGTACATTTCATTCAGTATTGGGGTATAAAGAGAAAAGTCCAATGACACAAAAGTACAATAAAGAACGCTTAAGTCGAGTATGCTCAACAACAATATAGCCTGTGACCAATTTTTGTGAACATTAAGCTATGATCTATCGTAGTATTCTTCACCTAGAGCATTCCAAAGCTTGGGATAACTTTGTATGAGGGCTAAATGTCATAGTGGTTCCATGTCAGCCAAATTCAGGACATACTAAATTTGGTCTTTCCTTAATAAGTAACATTTAAGTTTTTCATACAAAAAGTCTAAAATATGATAGGTTTGCATGGGGGGTATACCTTAAATCGTATTAATTTTACCCAAATTAGTGAATATTGTTGGAATTATCATAGGAACGAATTATAGTAAATTTAATTCACCTCCGATATAATCGTTTACCTCGTTATCCTTCGGATACAGGGTATAAAAATATTTGAAATTTCTAAAATGAATGTATTAACTAGAGAGTCCAAAATATGCATACATATATGTATATAAATTATTAAAACACTTGATTTCAACAGAATAAAAATCTCAACTTTAGTGTTCTTATCTTTTTAGTCATCGAGATACTTTTCTTTGTACGAACGCCAGCATAACAATCGGAAGAATTGAAATAGCTATAATATCGACTCGACATGATGCTTATCAATAAATTATATTAATATAACTATTTGTCTTTCTATCATTTGGTATAATTAATATAATAATACTATTTTCTTTTTTATTTTTTGGTTTGTCTAAATAGACTTATGCCGCTAAGTGTAAACGATTTTTCTCAATGTAGCATGTGACGTCATCACAATTGTTCAAACAAAAGAATTGGAAAAAAAAATTATTGAATGAAGAAGAACAGGCGTGGTTTAGTTTTCGTAAGCATTGTTCTTATGTGTATTTATGTACATATAAAATGCACTTATGTAAACATATATTTTTATGTACGTTTCTTATACATATGCATAATCATAAGATATTAATTGCGTTCATAAATAGATACATACTTATGAATCTTGTATATGTACATATGTATGGATGTAAAATGTGAAATAGAATTAATTTATTACATCAGCCAAAAATAAAAGGCTTCAGTTACAATACTCGCATAGTTAGTTCACATTGATTTCGTTAAAACTCACCAGATTCGCTTAATTGCACTCCTGTGTGCAAATTATCCTCGGATATTTTCTTATAAAATTCCTCACTTTCAGCTGGCTTTGCAGTTTCTTTGTTGTCTGCTGCAATCACAACCACGTGGCTTCCGACCTCTTTGACCGTCACAAAGTGAATGAGACGCGATAGCAAATTCATTTCGGACGAAACGGCGAATGCTAAAACAATGGCGTAGCAAAGGGGATCCATTAGCGATTAAAAAAAATGTATTAATCCATGAATTTCCATTGCATTTCATTTTACATATTAAGCAATAAGAATTTAAATAATTCCTCTCACAATAATCGTTTTCGATTTTCAATAGTTTTTTCTAATGTTTATTTTAATTATTTATAATAATAAATGTTTTCGGCTACACCACTGTGCATAAGTGTTGAAGAATTTTTGAGGAAAAAGTACACATTTGCCATCTCGCTCTTACAACAAGATTATGCAACTAGATATAGCCATATAGGTGCGAGCAAAGCAGCAAATCTTATTTTTGTCTTCTCGTAAGTGGAACAGAGTTAGATAGATCTTGCCTCGCGTTTACACTTACTTGCGTACATACTAAGAACGTTGGTTACAATGAAATAAACGAATTTGACAGGGCTGCAATTCTAAATTTGAATTATGGAACGTTAAGGGCTATTTTACACTATGAGTTTGTATGATGTATCGAAATAAATATTTGTTTTTGTTTCTCATTGATTATCGCATAATATGATTCTAAAATAAGATTTATGTACTAAATATTGTCCACACTCTAAAATATTATTTTTATTTTCTGTAAAGGAAAACTTTTTTCTAAAATTTAGAACAATATTGAAAGTTTTCGTCCTGACTGATTTACTATTTTAAAATTTTCACCACAGGCGATTTCACAGCCAGGGTCTATTAGAAGGCACAAAACTGGAAATAAGATTTGAGTCATTGCTTCGCTTTGACTAAAACTTTTTTTTTAAAGTTTGCACATAGACTGCTCCGTGTCGCATTTGATTTCCCAATAACAGAAAAAGATGCAAGATTGAAATATTCATTCGGTTAGATTAAAAGAATTAATTTTTGGTATCGAAAGTATAACTCATGGCTGCATTGTCATATTTCAAATACAAGCTTTAATTTTTTGGAAGTAGAAAGTGATATATTGTATGTACATATGTATATAATAGAATGGTTAATGCCCTTAAATGTTTTCATATTTAGACATTTCTTTTTACAGATTAAATCAGTACCCTTATGAGCGAAAGGACTTTAAAATATTTTGTCAAGATTTCAGCAACGAAAAGGTCTGCTAGGTGTAAACAGTCTATAAATTGGTTAGTCAGCATAATTTCATATTCTCAATATTTGGTTGAAACCTACTCTAACGAGCGTTAGGCACTAACCAGAGTCATTCTTCAAGTGGCCATCCGAATTTGAGCAATTTTCATGTAACTTACAGCTGAATAAGTATGCAGTTTTTGTTTAAAAGTGAGAAAAATAGTAGAATCAATAAATTCTACACATATTTCTCGAAAAGTCTTTATAAAGTTAATTTTTCACATAAATATTGAACTATATTTTAAAATGCATTGGTTAGCTAATATCCATTCTAAAAATGGCTGTAAAAAATTAAAAACATCAAAATTTGGCTTTTCATACGTGACCTGATATCTACAAAATATGTTATTTTGATTGATATAAGAGCATTTACAAAATTTGAAGCCAATAGCTTCATGTACTCTTAAAAGTGGGCGTGATTTAATCTTCAAAGTCCACAGTAATTATCAACTTTTCTGCAAACTGATAATAGCCATTTACACTATGCGCGGCGGGTATACTCAGAAATACCCTGGTCTATAGTTGTGTTATAAAAAGGGATCATCTGCATCTGCCTAGTTCCCATGTATTTTGGACCGTAGATGTTAAAAATGGAATGAAACATTTTTCTTAAGGATTGTTCTCGAGATATTCTCAAAAAATCTGTTTTTTGGGACTTTTTCGTTATTATTATAAAGAAAATGTGAAGCCCAACAAGTGTCGAAAACGGATAAAAAAATGTGCAAGTTATAGCGACTAAAGTAAAATTAGAGAAGTATATTTTATGTGATACATGTTTTTCTTTTAAGTTAAATCAGACATATTTATTCCGATACAAATTGTATTTTTTATTATTGCTTAAGAGGATATTCATACTGCTTCCTAGAGAGGTATATTGTACACCCTTACTGGCAAGATAACTGATTCTAGCCTTAGTCTTTGTCATTTTTATAGATTCGGTTTTCCTAACCTGCTGTAAGGAGAGTGTGTATCCTCCTTACAATGGCATCCTATTTCTGGCTGACGTTACACATTCTGATAGAATATGGATAGGTGTTTTCTCCACACTGTCACAAAATCTACAGTCAGGAGAGCTTGCTACACCCATTACATGTAGCTGTTTCCCAAGTCTACAGGAGTCCTATCATGATCCTTAGCTGGGTTCTGTCCAGCTTAATGCTTTGGTAACCTTAGATTTGAATCCCTCTATTAATAATTTGGCCTGTCGCTAGCCCTGCCTTAAAAACCAGTGTTGATCCCTGGATCGTTTCCAATAAGTTATATATGTGTATGTTTTTTATATTTGTTAAGCGTTTTTAGCGTAGCCATACATTTGACACTGTTAACGCTGATACTTTAGGCGCTATAACTTCCACATTTTATTTGATTTGGACACTTGTAGGCTTCATATTTTCGCAATGAAATTGTCTTAATTTACAAATTTTTAAAATAAATAAATTGGGATTTAAAATTAACATTTTAAAATTATCATGAAAAATACAATATTTTCTGTGTTTCGACGCTTGGTACACAAAGAGTATTCATTCGATTTTTACAAATAGCATATCGTCGTGTAGAGGAAGAAAAAAGCTTCCAACCCATGAAACTTTATAAACTTGTCCATTCTTGAGATTTTTAGTAAAAACTCAAAAAAGTCCACAAAAACGGTTTTTTGAAGATATCTCCTAAACGGTTACATTGCCATTTTTGAAATCTACGCCCAATATACATGAAAATAGGTGGGTTAGAACGAATCCTCTTTTTGGTGTAAACTAGTATAATTTATTTTAAATTTTTTCAACAAAAAAAAAAAAAAAACGGAATTAAATTAAGAATTTTCAAAAAAACATGTAAAGTGTCATATATTTCGTATACCAACGCTTGTTATACAAAAGAAGGAAAAACGTTAACTTCAGTAGAACCGAAGCTCAAATATCCGCCACATCTTGACTTAGTTTATTTATGATCATCAGTGGCTTAGGTAAAATTTGAAGAAGGGATGGCTTAGAGTCATAGGACCGATACAACCAAAGTTTAGACACAATAATGGAGTAAAATTTTAACCGAAGGGCAGAATAATAAAATTTTTTTTGAAAAAAATTGGAAAATGGGTGGTGACTTTGTTTGGGAGCTATATAGTATCTGATCCTTATAATATCAGTTGAGTTAAGATAGGATGATATTAGATGTATTTTTACCCAATTCATTCATAAATAATAACTACTTTCACACAAAAATTACAAAATGGCCGGAAAGTTCATATGGAGCCTTTACCCAAAAATGGGCGTGGCAGCTTGCTTTTTACAATTGATGACATCTGAAATGTTTTTACCCAATTAGAAGTGAATACATTCGTAAATAATAACAAGTTCGTATGGTGCCCATACCAAAAAATAGGCGTGGCACCTTTGTTTTGACATTATAAGTATTTTTACCCAATTTGAAGTGAAAATATTCATGAATAAAAGCTATTTTCATACAAAAAAAACGAAAAAGAACGGTAATTTTGTATGGGGGCTGTAACTAAAAATTGGCGTTGCACTTTCATTTTCATACTTGATTTAGTCGTTAGAGAGAAAAGCTTAAGTTCTGAATTTCAGCCCAATATCTTTTAAACTGACCGAATAAACTGCGAAGAAACAAACAGAAGAACAGACAGAGGGACATGGCCAGATCGATTCGACTCGTCGAGCTGATTAAGAATATATTTACTTTACAGACTTTCGGACAAACTGAATATACCCGTTTACACTATATGTGGCGGGTATAAAAATATTCAATTGATATTCACAAGCAGCATAGCCCTGTAAGGTAGATACAGCCATAGTCAAATGTTATTACACAACCAAATTTTTTTTTGCACATTCAACTTCCTTCCTTCTCCCTACTGTTGCTATTGTTGTCAGACAATAATATGTGTTGTTGTTGTAAGCCTTGATCTATCCTGAAGCGATCGAAGTCTAATTGGAAAAGATAATGGTATATCGAACCGAGATTCAAGCGAATGAAGTAATGAGTAGCGGCCGTCAAAAGTTATTACACACATTTTTTTTTCCGTCAAAAGTAATTTCACAAAACTTAAACTTGAATATCTTGGTCTCTATTGAGATAGCAATGAAATCTTATAGTGTAGGTTGTAGGTCTCTTCGAGTAGAAGAAAACGGTATGCTTAGAATTTTCGGGGGACCCTTAGGGTCTGGATTTAGGGTCAAAAAACAAATGTTCCCTATTTTTTAACTTAAAGAACAATATCTCTGTTAATTACAAACCGATTTTAAGTTAACATGTTTTAGAAAGAGAAAACTTTGCCCTTTTGAGGGCAATGACATTATTATGACATTTTTGATCGTACCTCAGCGTATTTTCAAGACAAACGCAATTTTTACCATTTTTTTTCAAACCATTTAAGGTTATCGTACTTTTGTTACACTTTTTTGTTTGAAAGCTACCTTTATGACAAAGGTTTTCTTAAAGTACACAGAACTACGAGTAAAATGATTGTTTAATGATAAAAATCCGGCAATAATTGACCAAGTTATTTAACTTTTTCTATGAACACATTTTTCAAAATTAGGCTTTCTAAGAATTCTAAGCATTTTCTTAAGAATTTAAAAACAAAAATGTTTTTAAAAAAAATTTGTTTGAAAAAGTTAAATAACTTGGTCAATTATTTTTATCATTAAACAATTTTTATCATTAAACAATCATTTTACTCGTAGTTCTGTGTACTTTAAGAAAACCTTTGTCATAAAGGTAGCTTTCAAACAAAAAAAGTGTAACAACAGTGAGTTTGTATGGGAGCTACACCTAAAAATGGGCGTGGTTTTAACATACAAAGTAGTCGTTGCCGAGAAAAGCTTAAGTTCCAAATTTCGGCGTAATATCTATATATCTTCATCAAAAAATTTGCGAAGAAATAAACAGACAGACAGACAGACGGGCAGACGGACAGACAGACGGACATGGCTAAATCGATTCGTCTCATTGAGCTGATCAAGAATATATATACTTTATGGGGTCTACGACGTCTCGTTCAATGCGTTACAAACTTTCCGACAAACTGAATATACCCTTCACACTATATGTGGCGGGTATTAAAATTAAAATCGGTTTGTAATTTACGGAGATATTGCTCTTTAAGTGAAAAAATAGGGAACATTTGTAATAACATTTGACTATGGCTGTATACTCTTGTTAAGCTCGACAAGACGAGTCGATCTAGCCTTTTCCGTCTGTCTTTGGTTGTTGAGATTGAGTTAATTTTGTATTGAGATAGTATAAAAGTACAACTCCACTCATACGCAACTGCACCCACCAACGTAAATTTACTTTATAAAAGTTTAATAAATTGTATTTTTTATTCAAAGTGGAATAAATTCGAGTATGTGCACTCGTTATTTTTATTTATAAAATCGAAACGTGTTTTATTGTTGAGGTACATTGAGCTAGTGTTTCTTTGCAGGTGTCATCAATAGCCACCCCCAACGGTATGCGCCGGCAATTATCTGACAAGGAGTGTCAGAACAGACTTTTTATTGTATAAGAAAAATGGTTTATTTATTAAGTGATTTGTTTCAAATACAGTAAAAACACTTCTAATATCAACCCATGTTTGGAAGAGGACCCATGGTTGTGGTGGGATCACTATAACATAAAACATTTATAGAAATTTGCCTCTAATTTTTAAGGGTTTGTATGAAACAAATTGGTTATTTATGAAGCGAATTATTTCAAATATCTTCAAAATACTTATTGAAGCAATTTATGATCGCAATAGGATACAAGAAAAGATAGTCAATCATCGTGTGACAGGTATTTAAGCTTCGATTCCACCGAATTTAATGTGTTTTCTTACCCTACACGACGATATACTTGCGTCAATTGAATGGATAGTATTTGTATAAAATGCGTTGAGAACTCTATGCTACGTTACTTTACGTTTTGTCTAATTGAACCCTTTTTCTTCGAAAATTAATTTAGAAAATTGTTTAACTTTTTTCATTTATTATTATAAACCGGACAAACACACACAAAGAGATATACATACATATTTACATTTTTAAATGGTATATACATATGTTATGTACATACATATTGTAATTTTCTAACAGACCTGACTTTAAAGTAAAAATTTTAATTTTCAGATTAAAATTTTTATGTATGTTATTTTTTTAAATGATTTTTGGTTTGCACTTTAAATTTCCACGTACGCACTTTTTATTGTAAAATATCACCAATTGGACAGAGACGATGGACTCCACTTTTGCGTCGAGTGAAATCTAAACTGAACGCAAACTGAGATTGCGCCTGCACCTGAGCTCAAAGAGTATGAATTGTGTTTCGCGGTCAATGGACTTGTTGGCACGCCACTTGAAGAGAGAGACCAATCAAAGCTAAAAACGAACCCGATATGAAGTTGTACGCACTGTCGAAGACCAGTCAGGGAGTGTATCGATCGAACCAAATTTGATATTTTACAAATTTGTGCAAGAACAACAACCGATTGTGGACTGGTTATGCTTGGTTCTAAATCATTTCGTTTTAGCTTACCTTTGATTTCGTTTTATTTTTTGCTTGTTTGATAATTGCAAGCTGTGCAAAAATGCATGACATTCCAGTATCAGACAACTATATTGTCAGTTTTTATGTTATGTGCAGAAATATGTGATTTAAGTTGTGAATAGTTGTATACCCTTCACACATGGTCTGATTTAACTCTTATAAATTTATCGAAAGATTTTAAAGTAATTAATTTTAAATTTAAAAAAATCGCCCATATTCCTAATGAGAAGTTTACTTAAATATTCTACGAATCTTTTAAAAATAGGCAAGATTTCGTCATTACACAAACTCAGTGATAACTATTAAAATAATTAATTTTTATCTTTCGAACGACTTGCAAATAGTGTCTATTGGACCGGTAAGTGCTTTCAACTTAATATAAGGTTGTCAAATATATCCCTTCCGCTTTTAGTCTTTTGAATTTCGGGGCGGAAGGGAGATATTTAACTGTATTCACACTTTCTAGGTGTGATTTCATGTCTAGTTTTGTTATCGATATCATTGGTTATCAGTCCATCACTATGCTATAATTGTTTTTGTTGTGCATCAAAATCAGCTAATTCGACCTAACATTTGTACGAGGTAATCTTTAAATGACAGCTTTTCGTCATGTTGATTTAAAAAAAATCTATTTGCAAGATAATACTAATAATTTCATTGCATTTCATTTTGAATGTATTGAAATATTTTTGTAAAAACACTAAAAACGGCTGTTTTTTTTTTTGTTTCTAATTTTTTGTTCGGGTTATCAAACAGGCCGATTAAAATCAATCGGTCAAATGAAACCGATTGAAAAACAAACATGAAAAAACGTTTGCTTCGGTAGAACCGAAGCTCAAATACCCACCACACAAAATTTTAATTAGTTCTTGTATGATCATCAGTGACGTAGATTATTTTCCGCAAAGAGGTTGGGTGGGGACATCTTAAATTGGGCTCAAATTTGAAGTATATATGTAAAATTTTACATAACATAACAAACATTTTCTTGAAAAATAAAAAAAAAAAAGGTGGAAGGTAAGTTTGTATAGGGCCTGTATGTAATAGCGACCCGATCCTTGTCATATCGGTAGTACATTCATAGGATGACAGTAGGAGTGATTTTACCTAATTTGGAGTGAATATCTTCATAAATAAGAGCTATTTTCTTACAAAAACACAAAAATGGGATGTATATTTGTATGGGGACTGTACCTATAAATGGGCATGGCATCTTGGTATTGATATTGGATGACAAATAAATACATTCATAAATAATATCTATTTTCATAAAAAAATCAAAAAAAGAGTTAAGTACGTATAGGGGCTACACCCGGAAATGGGCGTGGAAACTTGATTTTGACATTAGATGACTTTAGAAGTGTTTTCACCTTATTTGAAGTGAATTCATTCATAAATAATAACAATTTTCATATAAAAACTTTAAAAAATGGGCGTGACACCTTGGTTTTAATAAACAAAGTAGTCGTTCCCGAGAAAACATTAAGTTTAAAATTTCAGCTCAATATCTTAATAACTTTAAGGAAAAAAAATGCGTAGAAATAGAGAGACCGACGACAGACAGATGGACATGGCTAGATCAATTCGTCTCGTCGAGCTGATCAAGAATATATATATTCTTTATGGGGTCTCCGATGCCTCCATTAATGCGTTACAAGCTTTCCGAAAAACTGAATATACCTGTTTACACTAGTGTAACAGGTATAAAAATAGAAGGAGTCCTCCTATGTTTTTAAAATTTTGCACAGTTGTTGAGTTAGTTAAGAAAAAATTTTAAAGATGGTTAATATTGGTCGGTCCCTATATTTTTTTCAAAATTTCGTATGGGAGATATATACAAATGGTTGTTTATCTTATTGAAACTTAGTCAGAATATTGAATAAAGACGTTTACTGAAAATGGGCTAAATTCTTCAATCCCTAGGGGTACCTCCCATAGACCAATAAACCTAGATATGGTTGTCTATCTTACCGAAACTCAGTTAGAATATTGGTAAAAGATAGTTATAGTCTTGTAGTAAAAAATTGCCAAATTGGAGTATCCCCATGGACACATAATGAGTAATTTCATTCAATTATATAAATTTCGTCAACTACATTACATAATTCGAACAGTTGTTTGAAAAGTTGAAGGCATATATAGTACTTCTAATCCAGCGATTATTAAACTGACTAAGATCGCTTCTGAACTGACATGACACGAAAATAAACTTAAATTTTTTTAAAGTTTTTTTTATTTTACTTCAGATTTTCCAAATTTTTATCACAATTTTATTATTTTCCTTTATCAAATCATATTCTTTTATGAAATCATATGGGTTTGTTTACAATAAATTGTTGTTATAATTGTTAAGAAATTGTTGTTTTAATTTATATCATAAAAAAAGTTTACGCCAAAAAGTATGCACGACTTTTTATTGTAAAATGCATTGCAATTTTCAATTTTTGTCCGGAGGAAGGAGCTACCTTTTTTTTTATATAGAAAATTGAAATTTACATTGCACAAAATTACCATTTTAGTAGTGTATTCACGGACATATAAATAAAATACATATGTATTAAAATATTTTTTTTTAAAGTCCCAAGAGCAAATTCGGAACTCGGGACAGTCGAGATATTTAGATTTAGCTTAGAGATTAAGTCGATTTAGTTTGTCTAAAAGTTTGTAACGCATCGAAGAAGACGTCGTAGACCCCACAAAGTATATATATTCTTGATCAGCTCGACGAGACGTGTCGATCTAGCTTACACAAACTTTCCGCAAATTTTCGAATTTTTGTATGAAAGTAGGTATTGTTTCTGAATGTTTTCACTCTTAATTGGGTAAAAACAACCTTAATGACATCCCATATCAAAACCAAGGTACCACGCAATTTTTAGGTTTAGCCCCCATACATGATATTTTGTAAAAAAAAAAGTTGTTGTTTATAAATGCATTCACTAGAATTAGGGTAAAAACTCTTCTTACCAAGGTTCCACGCCCATTTGTAGATGAAGCCCTTATAAAAACTTCAATTTTGTTTTTATACCTGTTACACAGGTATATTCAGTTTGTCGGAAAGTTTGTAACGCATTAAAGGAGGCATCGTAGACCCTATAAAGTATATATATTCTTGATAACCTCGACAAGACGAATTGATTTAGCCATGTCTGTCTGTCCGTCTGTCTGTCCGTCTGTTTGTTGCTGTGCGATTTATTCGCTCAGTTTTAAAGATATTAAGCTGAAATTTTAAACTTAAGCATTTCTAGGTCCTAAGTACTTTCTATGTTAAAATCAATGAGCCATGCCCACTTTAAAGTATAGCTCCCATACAAAAGTACAACATTTTGTCAAGCTCTTATAAGAAAACAATGTATTTATAAAGCGAATGGCTTCAAATATGGTACAAATCCTTCTTAAATCATGACAAATCTTCAGTTTAAAATTGGTTCAAATCGGACTGCGAGTTTCTAAATTTTTAAGAATATTTTTAATTTGTTTTGTAGTTTAAGATAAAATTTAATACAAATGCTTCATACGAATATCTATCCACGTCAAATGATGTGTAACAGGTATATAAGCGATTGTTTAATATAATAAGTGCTCATATCAAGTAAGCAATTTTTGTTTAGTTTTTGTGAGGGTATTTTTTTTTAATACATACCGACACATACCACGGTTCGACATTGAATAAAAACCGGTTCTTGAACCGAACCAGCAGTTCAAAGGAATCATGAACCGCTGAGCCGAACCTTTGACAATTTTTTTTGTAGTTTTCTGCAGTTAGCTGAGTGATGTTTTTGAAACTAACACACTAAGCTTTAAGCGGTCACAGCTTCCAAAACTGCAAAAGTTGAACTCCTACCAGATTGTATTCCCAAAATAACGTAGATTGAAATTTTCGGGTTTCGGGTTTAGGTATAGCCCCCATACAAACATGGTACATGGGTAAAAACATTTCTTATGTCGTCCAGTGTCCAAACTAATGTGCCACGGCCATTTTTAGGTATAGACTCTATTGGTAATATCATCCTATGTACTAACCGCCGATATGTTAAGGATCGGGTCCCTGTACTATAAAGTCCTATACAGACTTACGTCTCATTTTCTAATATGTATTTTAACCTTCGGGTACGGAGTATAAAAACTGCCTTATTAGCAACTTTGCACAAAGAGTAACAAAAGGTGTAATTATTTGTTGGTATATTTTATTTTACCCTTTATACCATTCTTTGGTGCAATAAGCTTGATGAAACGAATTAAATTTGTAATGGTTTTTTCTTCGTACCCAGTGGTGGCTTTAAAAGGGGGACTGGTAAACGTTTTCTTCTCATAAGTATTTTTTATGTACATAAAATATTATTTTCCTAATTCAAATTTAAAAGAAACGGACACAAGGAAACACATTAACTTCGGTGGAACCAAAGCTCAAAAAGATATATCTTTGTTTAGTTTATTAATGACCATCAGTGGCTTAGGCAAAATTTGGAGAAGGGATGGCTTGGAGTCAATAGTCCGATATAACCAAAGTTTACACACATTAAGGGGGTCAAATTTTAACCCAAAGACAGAATAATAAACATTATATTGAAAATAAATTAGTAAATTGGTGGTGACTTTGTATGGAGGCTAAATTTTTATCTGAAGTGTACACATAGAATTACATTAGAAATGCTTTTACCCCATTTAGAGAAAATTCATTCATAAATAATTACTATTTTCACAAAAAAAAATTAGAAAATGGGTAGAAAATTCGAATGGGGCCTATAACTCTAAATGGGCGTGGCAACTTAGTTTTGCCATTGCACACTGGTCCCACAGCGGCAAAAATTCAAAAAATTCATGTTAATGTTTTTGTCATATAAACCAAATAGAATAAATTCAATTTTTATTTTTTGAGCTTTATTCCATCCATGTTAGTTTGGCACGCTCAGTAAATCAACTGACCGATACCTGCCCTGGCACGTTCAAATTGGCGGGAACTTTTTGGCATCTTTGCATAAAAATAAAAATTGTTTCATTTGTGTAAACAATAAAGTTTAGGTATGGAAAATAAAGATACAGGTATGTAGAGGTCCAAGGCATGTCATTGTGTATGTATTCGGTCAAGTCAAAGTGGCAAATAATGTTAAAAGTTTTATTAGCCACATTAAGAAATACCTGCTGAAATGCAATAGGCTGCTTAGCCTGTTTAAAGAAGTTCACGCACATTGGCTGTTGCCGGATATTATTAAAGTGTTGGACAAAACCATTACTGCGACTTCATCCCCTATTAAAAGAGGCCGTTCGATGAAGCACGATTGAAAAAAAAATGGCTTGATCAGTTGCAAAAGTAATGGACCTGAAAAAGACCTTTTTCTACATGTTGCAGCTGTTTCAGCTTTAAAAAATCGCATCAGAGTGATCCGTCAGAAATCACGAGATGAGCTAAAAGAAACTATTGGCGGTAAAGACGCAATGTCGGCCAAGTGCAATAGAAATAACTGAATAGGTGGCTCAAGTATTACTGCAATGCTCATTAGATCATACTGCTAGTCGTCTAGTCACATTGCAAAAAGATGTTTTAGAAGACTATCCGGATTTGCAGGGTCTTAAATAAATTGCCAGCTATGGCTTTGGTGGGTCTACTGGGCAAAGCATTCACAAGCAAAGATTCAGCGAACTTGAAGATCACATTGTTGATCAATCATTGTTTGTTACCTCGCTAACACCTATTAAACTTATAGACAAGTTAAATAGAAATGTTTGGGTATATGCCACTCCACAGTCTGTTCGATTCAAAAAGGCTACTCACATAATTGCTGAAAAGTCAGACCTTGATAGACAAATACAATGTTTGGTTTCTTGCAAGTACAAAGTCGACAATAAAAAAGTCAGAATCATTTATGAATTATGTAAGACATTAATAGATGGCAAAGTACATATAACTAAATGAAGGACAAACAACGGAAGGTCAATATTAAAAATAAATTATTTGATAAAATAGGAATTGTAGTTGGTATGCCTAAACAAAATGAATGCGGGAATTCCAATGATGGCAACACGGCACACAGAGTGTTCGCAGATACTGTAGTTTTTGCCTTCAGATTAAACTTTAATCTCGAAGCTCTACAGCATTTCCACACCATATTAATAACTTTATCTTGTGATTATAAAATTTCTATAGCAAATTTCAACATTTTTGCAGCACGTTGTATCCAATGTCAGTCACGCTACATTAAATTCTGGCGCATGGATCGCAAATTATTTGAGCTTCTGTTGTTCCGGTTGGTTCTTTGTGTGAAAACGCGTCAGTAGCGAGAAATAAATTTTATAAGAAAGATCGTTTACCTCACTTAAGGAAAGATAGTCAAGTTCACTGTATAACAGAGCTTTTGACTCTTGGACCTTTGTTGTCAAGTGTTTGCATCGCTGAACGAAAGCGGTCTTACAAATTGAAGATCCTACCCAAAGCGGTATTTGGCCTTCTTAAAGAGCCAAGGATTATCGATCACTCAAATGTTCATAGCGACACTGATAGTGAAGATGAGCGCGATAAAACTAAATTTGTTTACTTGTTTAATATAATGATTTATAATAAAATGTATAATAATAGTAATTTTATTATTATTCTTTTTGCCGGATTGGCGGAGAGAGGGATAAAGGCAATGTATAATGTTAACAATCAAAAAATTATAAATTCTTTATTAGTCTAACTAAAATTTGTGAAAAATTTCAAATATATTGGTATATTTTTCGATTATATAGATTTAAGTCAAAATATTAAATTATGGGGAGGGTGTAAAGGAGTGGTCCAATTTTAAAACTAAAAAAATACGAAATTGTACAATAGTCTAATTAATATATGTGACAAATTTCAGCTCTCGAGCTTGTAAATTCGATTTTATGGCACAAATTCGTGCTTTGGGACCAATGTGCATTGGATAACTTTAAAAGTGTTTTTATACAATTTAGAATGAATACATGTTTGAACTGTCATGCGACACAGACGTGTTTTTCAATCGCTCCGTGCTTTCGCTAATCAGTAAATAAACTTACAAAAATAAATTACTTAAAAGTTAAAGTGCATAATTAAAAACATTGCCTTTTACTGCAAAACTAAAACAAAACAAAAAAATATAATAAAAACAAAAACAATTAATAAAAAAATGATGAGCTAAGCTCATCAACAAAACCAAAAAAAATCAGTGGCTGCGAGAAATGCATATTTTTCGTTTGTATCGCCATGCAACAACAAAAACTTTTCATCAAACTCCAACTTGTCTGTTACACCACAGCCGTCAGCTAATTCTTCTTCATCTTTACGTCAAAGTAACATATCATGGAGTGCTCAATGCATCACGCCGACTACTCCACTGCCTCCTATCGAACCAATAATAGCTTCTACAACAACAATTACAACACAAAGTGGATATACAACATCGACAGCTTCTGCGCCAATAACAACAAAAGTATTTTCATCAACTGCCTCGATCACGTCATCTTCATTCTCATTGGTCACGCCAATTCAAAAATCACCTCAAATTAATGTACAGTACGTCAACAACAATAACAACAACAACGATGTACCTTTGACTTCTTCAATTGTTTTACCAGAAAACGTTACTTCACCAAAAACAAACAATGGAAAGCACACACACACAAATCTGCAGTTAAAGTTGAAAAGGAACAGAGAAACACATTCTCCAAGTAAGCAAACACAACAAAAGCAAAACAATAACAAAAAGCCAAAGAACAAAACACAAACAACATTACAAAATTATTGGCTCAGCGAACCTAATACAACAAATCGATTCGAACTGTTAGCAGATGACAAGTGTGACGAACAAAACTCTATGCAACCTTTAGC
Source organism: Leucophenga varia (assembly GCA_018903435.1). Taxonomy (NCBI): domain Eukaryota; kingdom Metazoa; phylum Arthropoda; class Insecta; order Diptera; family Drosophilidae; genus Leucophenga; species Leucophenga varia. The sequence goes on from JAEIFJ010000882.1 coordinate 118,174, forward strand.
TCATTTATTGCCAAAAGTGAATAAACCACCTCCAATTTATATTCAGGGTGTCGGCCAGATTAAAGTTTTATATGAAGCCCTTAAAGAAGTGGCTCAAAAAACTTTGAATTAAAAGCGTTAGCTAACAACGAAGTAAGAGTGCAGGCCACAGATTCTACTTTTTATAAAAATATTATAAATATGTTGAAACAGAAAGAAACCAAATACTATACGTATAAAGCTCAGGAAGATAGAAACTTCAAAGTCATTTTACGAAATATGCATCCTTCAGCTGATATTGAAGAAATTAAAGCTGAACTTCAAGAGCTAGGTCACAATGTTAAACATATTTATAATATTCAACAACGAACCACAAAAGTGCCTCTTCCATTATTTTCAATAGAACTTCAAAGCGAAGAAAACAATAAAGATGTATATAAAATTTCTCATCTTCTACAGACAAAAATTTCATTCGAGGCACCCCATATTAAACGCACACTATCCCAATGTGCAAATCGTCAGAAGTATGGGCATACCAAAAATTATTGTACTAGAGATCCAGTCTGTGTCAAATGCGCTGGTTCCCATACAACAGTAAACTGCACTCTAAATTTCGACAAAGGTCAAACCAAATGTGCTCTATGCAGTGGTAACCACACTGCTAACTATAAAGGCTGCGAAGTCTATAAAGCACTAAAAGTTAAACGCTTTCCCCAACTTAGAGAAAAAATAGTATCAAATAAATATGTAGATGCGCGGGTCTCTCCCCCTCCAAGTTCTAGTACAAGAGTGACACCCTCCATAAGTTTTGCTCAAATAGCTAGTGGCAATAAGTCTAATACACCATATCCAATTAAACAAACCATCCCTTCCCAACTTATTCAACCCGAAACACAACCCACTTTTCCATCTTTAAATCACTTAGCACCTAACATAGATTCCACTAACAACTCCTTACCATCCAACCCAAATTCAACTGAACTTAATGACATGCAAGAGCTAAAACTTATGATGAAGCAATTGATGCAACAAATGTCAGCTATACTCAATATAGTGACACTTTTAGTATCAAGATAAATTCGTAGATATCTGCTCAGATACACTACGAATTATATTCTGGAATGCTAACGGGCTGAGGCAACATATACTAGAACTAAAGCACTTCCTTTATGAAAATAATATTGATTTGGCACTTATTTCAAAAACACATTTTACATCTAAACATTTTCTGAAGATAACAGGCTATACTTTATATAATACAAATCACCCAGACGGCACAGGGCATGGGGGTTCAGCTATTATAATTAAAAATAAAATTAAAAATTATGAAGTTGAACATTTTAGCCAAGATTATATTCAAGCGACTATTATTCATGTGCAAGATAGAAATGGGCCCCTAACAATTTCAGCATTGTACAGTCCGCCTCGACACAATGTCTCATCAGCTTAATATAACACATACTTTAAATCTTTAGGGCCAAGATTTATTGCTGCTGGTGCCTGGGGCTCAAGACTTACCAACAAAAAAGGTAAAACTCTTCTAGAAACAATTTATACCAATAATGCCAAATATATTTCAACAGGCGAGCCTATCTACTAGCCAACAGACCCGCGAAAAGTGCCAGATCTTATTGATTTCTGTGTTATTAAAAATGAAAATATTAATAACTTTTCGATAAAGTCGCGCTTTGAGTTATCTTCAGATCACTCACCAGTTCAACTCGATTACATCGAAACGCTTGCCACATACAAGCCGATGCCCAGCCTCTATAACCCAAAAACAGATTGGCAAGCGTACAAAGAACTCCTTAACATATACTTACGTTTGGACATTGCACTAAAATCTCCAAATGACATAAAGAGCTCCGTAATTTTTTTTAATGATGCCGCTGCTGAAGCGGCTATTAACTCTACCCCGCTTTTAATTCAAAAGGATTCTAAATACTTGTTTGCACCTGCTTCAATTCGAAATCAAATAGAGAATAAAAGAAGACTTAGGAAAATCTGGAAAACTACTAGATGTCCCGAAGATAAAAAGAGACTTAATCGGGCAATAAGGGATCTAAAATTAAAGCTCAATCAGAATAAAAATAAAAATAAAGAAAATTATCTGACTAATTTAAGCCCAACCAGAGACACAAACTTTTCCCTATGGAAAGCCACTAAAAAACTCAGAAAATCGACAACCTTTACCGCACCAATAAGGAAACCAGATGGTACTTGGGCAAAAACAGAACGCGATAAATCGACCCTATTAGCTGACTTTTACGAAAATGCCTTCTCAAATGACACACAAACCTATTATAATAATTCAGAAACATCTAGAAACTCACAAAATATCAAAATTAGATATGTAAGTACTAAGGAAGTTAAAAATATGATCGACAATATTAAGGCTAACAAGTCACCTGGCTATGACATGATAACTGGAATGTTGCTTAAAGAACTTCCTATAAATGCTATTTATTATCTGCGGAATATGTTTAACGCAATAATAAGACACAAATATTTTCCCAAGACGTGGAAGGTAGCAGAGGTCATAGCTATTCCAAAACCTGGTAAAGATGCCACAAGTGCAGCGTCTTACCGTCCGATAAGCCTTCTTCCAATACTATCAAAAGTTTTTGAAAAATTATTCCTTAACAGACTTCAATCCATTCTTGATAATAGCTACATCATACCTGACCATCAGTTTGGGTTTCGGAAACATCACTCAACTATTGAACAAATTCATAGAGTAGTTAACAAAATTTCTAGAGATCTAGAAGATAAAAAAGTATTGTATAGGAGTATTTCTTGATGTTGAAAAAGCTTTCGACAAGGTATGGCACATTGGTCTATTGTATAAATTAAAAAAACTACTTCCACCAGATTTTTACCACATGCTTAAAAGTTACATATCTGATCGACACTTCTATGTAAAAGTTAAAGACAATAAGGCTAAGGCTCTACAATAAGGCCAATTAAAGCAGGTATACCTCAAGGTAGCGTTCTTGGACCACTCTTATACGTCCTTTTTACACAAGACTTACCTATCCCAATAGAACCCTCTTCTATGATAGCAACTTTTGCAGATGACACAATTCTTCTTTATTCACATAAAGACTTAGCTGTAGCCTCTAATAAGCTTCAAAACATACTTGATAACACCAAAAAATGGTTTGACAAATGGGCCATAAAAATTAACGAAAAACAAGAAAAAAAGTTAACTTCGGTTGGACCGAAGTTTATATACCTGTTACACATCATTTGACGTTGATAGACCTTCGTGTGCAGCATTTGTATTAAATTTTATTTCAAAATACTAAACAAAGTAAATATACTCTTAAAAATTTAGGAATTCGCGGTCCGATTTGGACCAATTTTAAACTGAAGATTTGGCATGGTATAAGAAATATTTTAACCATATTTGAAGCCATTCGCTTTATAAATATATTTTTTCATATAAGAACTTGACAAAATGTTGTTCTTTTGTATGGGAGCTATACCTAAAAGTGGGCGTGGCACATTGATTTTAATATAGAAACTACACAGGACCTAGAAAAGCTTAAGTTTAAAATTTCAGCTCAATATCTTTAAAACTGAGCGAATAAATCGCGCAGCAACACACAGACAGACGGACAGACGGACGGACGGACAGACGGACATGGCTAAATCGATTCGTCTCGTCGAGGTGATCAATAATATATATACTTTATAGGGTCTACGATGCCTCCTTTAATGCGTTACAAACTTTCCGACAAACTGAATATACCTGTTTACACTAGTGTAACAGGTATAAAAAACTACACAAGTTATCTTTACAACAAAAAGAGCTTTCGTGCCCATTCCTTTAAAAATAAATAATGTAGACATACCTATTGAGAAATCGGCCAAATACTTGGGAATTCACTTAGACAATAAACTGACTTGGAAGTTGCACATAGAAAAAAAGCGAAATCAAATGAAAGAGAAATGTCGTCAACTGAGCTGGCTTATGAACAAAAAATCGAAGCTCTCTTTGAGCAATAGACTTCTTTTGTACAAGACCATCATAAAACCAATTTGGACTTACGGCCTTCAAGTTTGGGGCCCATCCAAAACATCAAACATCAATATTATACAAAGGCAGCAGTCAAAAATACTTCGACAAATCACAACAGCGGAATGGTATATTTCCAACGCAGATATACACAGAGATCTCAAAATAAAGACTGTCAAAGAAGAAATAGTAGCAGTTAGTAGAAGCTACCACATCAGAATCCTGGCTCATTTAAACAACGAGATGTGTAACTTACCCATACTAGAGTTAACTAGTAGACGACGTCTAAAAAGAATTCGACCAGCTGACTTACCGAACTATCAATAAGCGCAAATTTATTTAATTAAGAAATTGTTATTCACGATGTTATTCACGATAGATTCATAGATCTATTTTTTGTTTTAATTATAATTTAAAAAAATTGTTCTTTTAAATTAATTAAATTCCTATATCGATGTTATAATATGTACTAAATGTTGTTGTAGACAGATGTACAAAATAATCATAGGAAAATAAAAAAAAAAAAAAAAAGAATGAATACGTTCATTAATAATGCATATTTTCATACAAAAAAAAAAAAATCGGTAAAAAAACGTTCAGTTAAATGGGCGTGGCACTTTGATTTTAATACTGGAACTGCTTCAAACTCAGAAAAACTTACGTTTTGAATTTCAGTTCATTATCTTCAAAACTAAGCGAATGAAACGCATCAATGCAGACGGACAGACAGACGCATGGCTAGATCGACTCGTCGTGCTGATACTTTATAGGGTCTACGATATCTCCTTCAATGCGTTAAAAACTATCTGACCAATTGAGAATACCCCTCCCACTACATATATATGTGTGGCGGGTATCAAAATTATTATTTTGAATAAACCGGATAATATCGGAGACTATAAAAGATACACCTACCAAACAATAAATTGAGATTCTGTTTAGCTGTCCCGAGTTGTACTTGTTTATAGCTAGTCCCATTTTGAGGGAAAATATTTTTATATGTTTAGGGAAAAGTTGCGAGATAGGTTGCATTATTTAATCAACAGTAACTCTTTTATGGGCAAAATTTTAGTGGGAAACAGTTCAATCATAAATTTGTCAAAATTTAAAATTCGTCCGCAACGTTCGTATAAAACGATTGAACGAAAAACCATTACAGACTTGCGTAAGCCATTTTTCTTTTCTGTTAGTGGAATTTTTCTTTCTTTTCACATTAAAGGAGGCTTCGTAAACTCTACAAAGTATATACATTCTTGATCACCTCGACGAGACGAATCGATAAAGTCATGTCCGTCCGTCTGTTCGTTGCTGCGCGATTTATTCACTCAGTTTTAAAGATATTACGCTGATTTTTAATTTAAGCTTTTCTATGTCCTGAGTACTTTCTATGTTAAAATCAATGTGCCACGCCCATTTTTAGGTAAAGTCCCCATACAAACGTACAACATTTTGTCAAGTTCTTATAAAAATAAAAATATTTACAAAATGCTTCTTATATAAAGTCAAATCTTAAGTTTAAATGTGGTTCAGATCGGGCCACGAACTTCCAAATTTTTAAAAATATTTTCAATTTAATTAGTATTTTAAGATAAAATATAACACAAATGCCGCACACGAAGATCTATCCACGTCAAATGATGTCAGACAAGCTTCGGTCCAACCGAAGTTAACTTTTTTTCTTGTTTTTTATTTCAAAATTCTCTATTCTCGTTATATTAAATGAGCGAAGTATTATTCCTGCATTCCAGTTTGGTTTCAGGCACCAACATGGCACTCCAGAACAAGTTCATAGAGTTGTACATCACATCCTAGACGCTTATGAAGACGCTTCCGCTGTTTTCTTGGACGTGCAGCAGGTGTTTGACCGCGTGTGGCATAAGGGATTGTTGCAAAAAATCAGGACGTACTTACCTTCAGCTCATTTTCTCCTCCTAAAGTCTTTCTTATCCGGTCAGTGTTTCCAAGTAGCTACAAAGGATGTTGACTCGACGATACGGCCAATACGTGCTGGAATACCTCAAGGTAGTGTACTGAGCCCAACTTTTTCCTCTCCTATATACTGCAGACATGCCTAAATCGGTGGACTATCACATGTTGCTGGCTACACACGCTGACGATACGGTAATTATGGCGAATTCAAGATGCCCTGTTGAAGCTTCAGAACACCTTCAAGAGTTTTTGGACCTTTTTCTTATTTGGGCTTATCGTTGGAACATTCAAAAAAAAAGCTCAAATTCTGCACACTACACGCTTAAACAGAAAAGAAGCATCTTCCCTCCAAAAACACCCAACAAAATAAAAATACCCCAACTTAAATTATATAAAATTTTTGGAAAAGATAAAAAAAAAAACAAAATAAAAAAAAAAAAAAAAAAAAAAAAAAAAAAAAAAAAAAAAAAAAAAAAAAAAAAAAAAAAAAAAACATTAAAAAAAAACAAAAAAAAAAAAAAAAAAAAAAAAAAAAAAAAAAAAAAAAAAAATATTTATTATATAAGAAAATAAAGGTAAAAAACTGGAAAGAACCCCAAAAAAAAAAAAAAAAAAAAAAAAAAAAAAAAAAAAAAAAAAAAAAAAAAAAAAAAAAAATAAAATCACCGTTATTAATAAAAAAAAAAAAAAAAAAAAAAAAAAAAAAAAAAAAAAAAAAAAAAAAAAAAACATAAAAAAAAAAAACATAACCCCCCGCCTTCCCAAAAAAAAAAAAAAAAAAAAAAAAAAAAAAAAAAAAAAAAAAAAAAAAAAACAAACAAAAAAAAAAAAAAAAAAAAAAAAAAAATATAAAAATAAAAAAAAAAAATAAAAACTTTATATAATATTAAAAATTAAATATAAAAATTTAAAATAAAATAAAAAAAAAAAAAAAAAAAAAAAAAAAAAATAAAAAAAAAAAAAAAAAAATTCTCTAAAAATGAAAAAACCTCTAAACCGATTTCTGCTTTAACGGAGCGGCACTTTTTACTAGGGTGGCAAAGATGTTTTGAACCGAACCGGTTTTGAACCGAACTATAGCATTTTCGAACGTTTGAGCTGAACCATGAAGAAAATGGTTTTGAACAAAAAAAAAAAAAAAAAAAACAAACCAATTAAGCTGCACATGCGGTGATTCGAACCGGTTCGTTATTTCTTTCATTGAACTATATATTGAATAATGCGGACATGGCTAGATCGATTCGTCTCGTCGAGCTGATCAAGAATATATACATTTTATAGGGTCTACGTTATAAACTTTCAGACAAATTGAATATACCCTTTTCACTATGTGTGGCGGGTATAAAAATCAATCAATCTGAATGTCACGTTCCGATCAATGAACAACGCTAGATGCTCATATCAAGTAGGCCAAACTATATTAGTTGACTTTGATATTGGTTGACATTTAAATTATTCAGATATTCACGAGAGATCGGCCTACAGGCCAAACGGCTACAAATAAGAAGCTAAAATTATTACTGTAGATTCGTTTTATGGTAAAAGTTATCATTAAGAAGGGATTTCAGAAAATTTTGACCCGGGGGCCTAGGTGGGGCCTTAAAACCAGAAAACCATATCTCTGGGATGGTTGACCTAGAGACTTGTTGGCGCATTCAAAGGGAGTCAAATAATATTTTAGATGTGTTCAAGTGATTTCTAAAATTTTGACCTGAGGCTAAGATAGGTATTTCGGCATTTTTTAAACTTGAACCTTAGATCCACTTGGGAACCCGGAATCGAATGAACTCGGTAACGGAAAGGACTAGAGACTTGATATTAGGCGCATTTGAAATATGGTTCCGCTTTACTTGGCAACATTGACTCATCTCTCACTACTTATTAAGAATATATTTAATTGATAACTAAAAAGCAAAAAAAAAAAAAAAAAAAAAACAAAAAAAACGCGAGCAAAGTCGCGGATATTAGCTAGTCTACAATAAATTTACTCACTTGCTCTCTTGTGATTCATCTTTGTTATACCCGTTACACATAGTGTAAACGGGAATATTCAGTTTGTCCAAAAGTTTGTAACGCATTGAAGGATCAGCCCGATGAGACGAATCGATCTAGCCATGTCCGTCTGTCTGATTTTCTGTCTGTCCGTCTGTCCGTCTGTCTGTCCGTTTGTTTGTTGCTATGCGATTCATTCGGTTAGTTTTAAAGATTTTGAACTGAAATTCTAAACTTAAGCTTTTCTCGGCAATGACTAGGTTAAGTTCGAGAATGAGAAAGCCACGCCCATTTTTAGGTATAGCCCCAATACAAACTTACCTTTTTTTTCGATTCTTTGTATAAAAAAAGTAATTAGTTACGAATGTATTTGCTCCCAAATGGGTAAACACATTTCTATTGTCATCGAGTGTCAAGTCCAAGATGCCACGCCCATTTTTAGGTATAGCCCCCATACAAATTTACCGCCCATTTTCAAAATTTTGTATGAAAATATTTATTTTTCCCGAATGAATTCAATTAAAATTTAATAAAATCAATTCTAATGTCAACTCCATCGATATGGTAAAGATCGGGCTAATATTACAAAAAGCCTCCTTTCAAATTTGACCAAATTCATCGTGAAATTCAATCTAAGTGCCTAGTGAACATATAAACTATTGAAAGTGTTGTGTAACGGGTATTTAAGCTTTGGTTCCACCGAATTTAACGTCTATCCTTGTTTTATATTTATATTTAAGCTTTGGTTCCACCGAATTTAACGTCTATCCTTGTTTTATATTGATAAATCTGTTCTAAACTCTGAACTTTAAAATATAGTTATAAATCGGCTGTTTGGACCAGATCATGGCTGTAGGTCGAGTCACAATTGGCCAACTAAGATACCTAACTAAAATTATACGTTTTCGTTAATTAATAGGTAGCTTTAGTTATATATAAATATATTTAAACATTAATTAATCATAAATTAATTTTGTATGAGTGCTAAACCTAAAAATGGGCATGGCACCTTGGTTCTGACATTTCCTAAAAAAAATTTAAGTCTACAATTTCATGTCAATATTGTTAAAACTTTTTGAGTAAAACGCATTGCAACTGACCGACAGACGGATATGGCTAAATCGTTTCGTCTTATCGAGCTGACCAATAATTTATATACTTTATGCGGTTTCCGATGACTCCTTAAATGATTTACAAACTCTCCGACAAAATGATATTACAAAAAGAATTCATCATTGAGGCGAAAGAAGAACATAATATTTCTGATAAAATCTGGGAAGAATGACCAACAGCAATGGAGCAAAATTTTCACAACAAAAAACTGGAAATATTACTTTCGAATTTTTGTTAGCCATCTCACATATACATGTCCAAATAAAATAGAGTTTCATGCAACAAATTGAAGAGAAGTGCAACTAAATTAATGAAAATTGATCAATTATACTGCATTATTTACTAAATGAACTTGAAATGAGTGTAACGAAGCAGTTGGCACGCAATCTAATTTAAAGCAGTTCAAAATCGTCTATAAATATTGGTTAATCCATTAGTTGAGCTTAGTTACGCTTCTTTTCGAACGTCAAAATTACGGTGAAAAAACTTAAAAATGGCATTTCATTTACTTCGGATCTCTATATTATTTAGCACTTTACTATTACTTTTTATTACAATTGAAAGTAAAGCAGAGGTATAAAAGCTTTAATTAGAAAGTTCATATCGGACACTAATGATGACTTTCCAAAAATAGGAATCAACAACCCTTGCAAACTCAGAAGAAGATGATGATGACTCCTCGTCGGAGGAAACGATAGAAGACTCGAATGAATCACGTCGCCGACGTAGACGATCTGCTGATCTAGAAATGTCGAATGAGAATAGTGGGAATCAAAAAAATGCACGAGCTGGAATACCAGGACTACCTGATCCAGCAACAATAATTAAGGTTGCGGAAATACTACAAACTATTGGCGAGAAAGTTGTTCCAATAATATTAGAAGGTATACCATCAGCTGATTTAGTGGGCGAACGAATATCTAGGGACTTACAATTTCTAAAAAACTTTAAAAAAGAACTTGACTTGTTTTCTGAAGAGTTAAGGACTAAATAACCTCTGTACACATCTATCACATCCTATAATATCCTTAAATCCTCATTTGCTTTCAGCTATTGGACTTGGTGGATAAAGCAATATAAACATTTTGCCGAAATCGAAGATAAACTAAACTTAAACCGTTTACTAAGCTACTAACAGTTATTTAAGCTAATTTATATATTATATCATTGTTTTCTTGGTTATTAAAGTGTAGAATCTTTTTAAGTCTAAATTTATATGGGGAGACTATTACCATGTTTGAATTATTACAAGGTAAATCAATGGTCAGATCCGTTATTCGGAATTTTAATGTGAAGTTTGTGATTCATTTACTTTTGAGTTTTCTGTAAAATGTTTGAGTTTATGTAAAGTGTTTAAAATAAAATGCTAACAAATTTGATAAGAAATTCCTAATGCTCTACTTGCAGTAAAGAGTTTTTCTGTACTTGCTGTAGAGTGTAAAAGCTCAACCGACTATGTTTAGAATTCCGGCTTACTCTGTCTCTCGTAGCCTCTCCGGCACTCGTTAAGTACGGCAGTCAAAAAGGTTATACCGAGTATCGCATTGCACAGTATCAGTGTGGCTTGAGACAAAAGACTCGATATTTACACTGCACCAGATCTTGGAAAATACTAAATTGTTTTTTTCAAAAGTAAGCAGGGCTTTTTGAAAAAATAAAAAATATGTTCAATGGGACTAGCGGTAAGTAAAAGAATGAAAGAATTTCAATTGAGGTATCTAAGGACAACAGCATTACTACTCCAGCTAATGGACAAGTCTTTAAGAGACAAGTGAGAAAGAGCATTTTTGGACCTGCCAGAGTACCCAACGATTTCCGTATGATCAATGAGCTGCAAGAACTATAGAACGACATCGAAATAGTCAGTCGGATTTTTTTTACCACTGGGCTGGTAAAAAATAAAAATAGAAAAATATCAATTTTGGGTTTTTCAATGGGCCCGGTCCAATTTTCGAAGAAACCCAGAATCATGTGAGAAATTTTTTCTAACTATCTTTCAATTGCGCCTCATAATAGGTTTCTAGTGTTATCTATTCCGAAAATAAGTAGTTTCTGGTTTTAAGGCCCTAATTGAGCACTGGTCAACATTTTCAAAACACCTCTGCTAAGTACATATAATAAAATAAATGAATGATGAAAAATGCATATTGGGTAAACATGGATCCAAATTGAAAAAAAAAAAAAATAGATTTCCATATTTCCAAGTCAAAATTTTCGAAAAAACTGCCCACCTACAAGATAAAATTATTTTGCAATAAAAATGTTAGTTTCCTAGTTTTACCCCTTGGACCTGCACACTGATCTCCATTCAGTCAAATAGAGAGTCAAGTAAAAGAAATTTATGTAAGACAGCGAAAAAAAAACTTGCATATATATCAATTTGCCTAAGCCTTATAAACGTTATTAAGGCATGCTAAATTAAAAAAATATATTATTGGCGTCTTAATCGCCTAATTTGATGTGGTTTTTTTCTAATTCTAAATTCACCGTGATATTTTTTTTAACCATCAATAAAAGAACTGTTTGAAATTCATTATGGAATTTCTTTAATATTTTTAGAAATTAGTCTTGGATAATGGCCAATTTTATACATTTTATTGGTTATGGTTATGTACATCGGAATACCATGACGTTTAACATCAGTAAAAATATAGAATGGTAAGAATACAATCATCTATAAGTGTTTTTTTATTGTTGTACTTTAAACCGTTTTGCTGGAAGTTGGTGTTTCTTTTTTTAGTTGTAACAGTATCACTGACAGGTATTTCATGTCAAACTGATATTGGACCTTACAAAAACAAATGTGAACTTTTCCATAAAGATGATCTTGAATATCAGACAATAAGACAAATGGAAGTAAATTTGATGGAACTAATTGAGGGTCGGTGTGACCCAGTAGCAGATCGAGATGAACTGATACATCAAATTCGAAAAGGACTTATGTGTGGTAAAAGTGTATATTTGATATCTGATCTAATATTAACACAAATATCAGGATGCAGTCCAGATAAAAGATGTCTTGATATGAAAAGTTTTTCACCGTTTTTTGTTAATTATTCGTAAAAGTAATTTATAAAAAGTCAAAACAAAAAATTTAAATAAAGCTGTTAAATTATTTTTATTCCAGCGACTTTTATTTAGCGTTGAGGACGCAAATTTTCATCAGCGCCCGAGGCGCATACACAGGATGTGTGTTGCTTCAGACGCATACGAACTTCCAAAATCTGAATTTTCTCTTAACATATAAAGAACGATTCTTATTTAGCAACCATCCAGTATACATTCAGAGATCATAAGCCAGAAGTGTTTCAAGCCACCAGATTATGGCAGAATATGCATTTCAGTCATTGAATTGGTTGCTGTGTTGTTAGCTATTTATTATTATTATATTTCCATTCAAAAATTAAATTGAAAAATTAAGATTTAAAATAAATGGCATAGCCGGGTATGCATTCGCAAGTCCCTCCGTTATACCTGATAAAATTTTTTTCCCAACATACTTTCACCAAACGTGATTTAAATTTTATTTTCTGCTTATTTAAAATTTTGATAAAATTAATTAAAAATTTTAAGTTGTTAAGCAGGCATAAGCAGCAAGTAAAAACAATCGAAAGTAATAAAATATTAAGTATCGTTAGGGGCTTGGAAGGATCCTTCATAAATTTTTAGCTGTGAAATAACTTGAAATTTGAACCGAAAATCAAGTCGCTTTAAGTTATATTAAAATGTCAATACAGACTGAATTGTATTCTGGGTGTGTTTAAAGAAAAAACTGGCATTATACAAAATCTGCAAAATTATTGCTAAAGTGAAATACGGTATAAAATGAATTTTACGTGAGGTAATGAAAACATCACGCTACCGGAAAGCTATTTCATGGAATTAAAAAAACTAAAATGTGTATAACGCAAATTAATTCGTAATAAACACGTTTTTACAGCATACAAAAATATGATACAGCAAGTAACAGATGTCTACAAGACTCGTTTTCGTGACCAAATGTCTGAAAATCGTCATTCGGAGTCGCTGATTACACTTGTTTAGACCAAATAAGAAAGAACGCTGAAGTCGAGTATGCTCGAATGCAAGACACTCTGTACCCAATCTTTATGAACCTTAAGTTAGGTTCTATTTGACTACCATACCTCATTGAAATGGATTTTCATAGAAAAACTTAAAAAATCGGGTATATCTTTGAATGTGGTTATACCTAAAATTTTGTTGGGCCTACCCATATTGGTCTGATTCATTGGGACTATCATAGACATAATTTATACTAAATTTAAATGTTCGAGAATAAAAAACAATGACGTTTTTATGTAAAAACCCAAAATTTTAGGGGTAAATTTGTATGGGGGCTATACCTAAAATTTGGTTGGTCCTACCCATATTGGGATATTTTATTGGGACTATCATAGACATAATTTATACTAAAATTAAATTTTCTAGAATAAAAAGCAATGACGTTTTTATGTAAAAACCCAATATTTTGGGGTAAATTTGTATGGGGGCTATATCTAAAATTTTGTTGGTCCAACCCATATTGGGATATTTTATTGGGACTATCATAGACATATATATTATACTAAATTTGAACTTCCTAGAATAAAAAACAATGACGTTTTTATGCAAAAACGTAAAATTTTGTGGTACATTTGTATCTGGGGTACCCCTTAAAATGGGTCTAGAGAAAAACCGGTTGTAAGTGCACACTTGACGGCCTAGGAGAGTTTAAGTTTCAATTTTGAAAGCTCTACCTCTTATAGTCTCCGAAATAATCGTTTTCATACGGCAGACAGCATGACAGACGGACGGAAGGACAGACGGACAGACATACATAGCTAGTTCGACTCCCCTTCCAATGCTGATCAAGAATATATATACTTTATAGGGTCTATCTTGCCTCCTTCTGCCTGTTACATACATTCGCACAAACTTAATATACCCTTTTACCCTTTGGGTACAGGGTATAAAAATGGGATTCTTTCTAACCCACCTATTTCCATGTATTTTGGGGCGTAGATTTCAAAAATGGCCACCAAAACTGTTTCTTAAGAACCGTTTAGGAGATATCTTCAAATTGGGATTAAAAATTAACATTTTTCAAAAAAGCATGAAAAATACAATTTTTCAGTGCTTCGACGCTTGGTATATGTACAAAGAGCATTCACTCGATTTTTACAAATAGCATATCGCCGTGTAGAGGAAGAAAATATCTTCCAACCCATGAAAAGTTCAGCTTTATAAATTTGTCCATTCTTGAGATTTTTAGTGATAACTGAAAAAAGTACACAAATAACGGGTTTTTGAAGACAATCCCATGGAATGTTGCCAATATTTTTAAACTAGTGTTATTTATGTATGTATAAATATATATATATATATATAACGGGTGATTTTTTAAGAGCTTGAGCTTTTTTTTAAAAAAAAAAAAACGCATAAAATTTGCAAAATCTTATCGGTTCTTTATTTGAAACGTTAGATTGGTCCATGACATTTACTTTTTGAAGATAATTTCATTTAAATGTTGACCGCGGCTGCGTCTTAGGTGGTCCATTCGGAAAGTCCAATTTTGGGCAACTTTTTCGAGCATTTCAGCCGGAATAGCCCGAATTTCTTCGGAAATGTTGTCTTCCAAAGCTGGAATAGTTGCTGGCTTATTTCTGTAGACTTTAGACTTGACGTAGCCCCACAAAAAATAGTCTAAAGGCGTCAAATCGCATGATCTTGGTGGCCAACTTACCGGTCCATTTCTTGAGATGAATTGTTCTCCGAAGTTTTCCCTCAAAATGGCCATAGAATCGCGAGCTGTGTGGCATGTAGCGCCATCTTGTTGAAACCACATGTCAACCAAGTTCAGTTCTTCCATTTTTGGCAACAAAAAGTTTGTTAGCATCGAACGATAGCGATCGCCATTCACCGTAACGTTGCGTCCAACAGCATCTTTGAAAAAATACGGTCCAATGATTCCACCAGCGTACAAACCACACCAAACAGTGCATTTTTCGGGATGCATGGGCAGTTCTTGAACGGCTTCTGGTTGCTCTTCACTCCAAATGCGGCAATTTTGCTTATTTACGAAGCCATTCAACCAGAAATGAGCCTCATCGCTGAACAAAATTTGTCGATAAAAAAGCGGATTTTCGCATTTCGAACCGAACACTGATTTTGGTAATAAAATTCAATGATTTGCAAGCGTTGCTCGTTAGTAAGTCTATTCATGATGAAATGTCAAAGTATACTGAGCATCTTTCTCTTTGACACCTTGTCTGAATCCCGCGTGATCTGTCAAATACTAATGCATGAAAATCCTAACCTCAAAAAAATCACCCGTTATATATATATATATATTTCTCCCTTTCAAATAATTTGAAGAGTTTACTGCAGAAGCAAGAAATTTTATCATTGCACATTGGTCCAGAAGTCGTTTAGTTTCTTTCTCATAATCAATCGATTATGAGAAAGAAACTAGAGAAAAAATTACTTGCTTTCATTTTCCTGTAGTACTTTGTAAATTTGTTCAAATAAATTCCACAAACTTTTTTTTTTTAATGCTGTGTTTTTTATTTGCAATCAGTCCCTAAGGGGACTATCAGCGAATTGTAATGCATAACATTGACTTTCTATTAAGTATTCCATGACTTGGAAGTTGTTATTGGGGTTTAAAAAGGGGTGGGGGAGTGATGGAGGAGGAAGGAGGACTTAAAAGTTTATGTGTATGGCAAATCCAGGGGGTGTAACCTCTTCAGTCGCCGAGTCGTTGTACTGTTATCCAGTAGGTTTATGGCCAGAGGGTTGACATGGTTGTCCAGCCTATCCAGATATGCCTTAGTGAGCCTAGCCACCTCCTGGCTTATGAGAGGAACTTCTAGTTCCTGGTGGATTTCTGCATGGGTATGATATGGGTGCGCCTCAGAAATAATGCGCAGAATAAAATTATGGAAGTAATGATCAAAGTATGTAGTATCGAATGTATATAGTTCTGTTATGTGTAGTCCTAGGATTTAAATGTGGTGTAATGTCCAATATATGTAAATTTTTGTAGAAAACTTAATTGCTTCCCCTGTATTACGTGGAATAGGTACAACAGACGTTCTGAGTCCTGCTGAAAAAAAGCTAATTATATCAGTTTGTACTTATTAATGTCGTTTTTGACAGCAAATTAATACAAAACATTACTACCAACACAACTACGAATTAGTTAGCATGGGAGGCAAGAGTGGGCTTGATCGCACTGACCCAAAAACCTTTTACAACTATTCATGACATAACAACAAAATGTGTGAAGATTTCAATCTGCCCTTGATTTTGAAAGTGGTATAAGTTATATTTTTCATGTTTCGAGATATTTAAAGTTTTGCATTTTAAAGGATTAAAGAATGATTTTGTATTATGGAATATGATTTTTCGATAGTAAAGTAGTGCCAACAAATAAATATTTATTATGATTGTGAAATTTATAACCATTTTTAAAAGTAAATGTGGTTTTGAAAGATTGAAATGATTTATACCACTTTCAAAATTAACTGCATGACTTTATAAATGACTTATACCATCAAGGTAACATTTTTATTAGTAATTAACATTTTATTCAAACTCATTTCATTGCAACTAATTTTTTTTTTTTTTAATTGTCTACTTTTTTTGCAATCAGTCCGATTGTGGACTATAATCAAATTTTATAACTAGCATAACAATTTAACATTATAGTTTATTTAGATGGCGGTTTGGCTAAGGAGAATTCAAATGAATACTGAACAGGCCCAGTACAAGTATCTCATAGCGATTGACGGTTCGGAAGATCCGAGGGATGAGTTCGTTTCAGTCTACGCTGCGTATGTAGGATTAGAAAGTTTCTTGAAAAAATATTTGGATGTACATATATGAAGTTTTCCGAAATTATTTATTAGAATTTAGGGAAATAGTGTTTGTGCAAAATTGGTGGAATAAAGGGTAGTAAATCTATCAAATCTTTAAGTTTTCTTCTGTTATTGGTCTAATGGTTTTGAATAATGGAAGCAAATTAATATTTTCGTATATTCTTGGTCTCCCTCTTTTAGGTGAGAGGTCTAATACTTTCAATTCGGAATTGTCATCCAAGAGAATTTTTTAGAAATCTGATCCATTGAATTTTTAGCCAAGACACATCTTCTCCATTGGTGTTTTCTTTCTATTATTCGTTGATTCTTTTAGTTGTTTTGTGGAAATGACATTTGTACTACCAAAAATGGGTTTTTTTTTAAAAATATTTTAGTTTCTATCGAACCTTTGAATGGCCCCTTCAATATCGTTGCTTTCACCACATTGTTCATTAATTTCTTGACTGCCAGTCGCGTGCCGTTGCAGAGTTTTGATTGATTGATGATCCGCAACAGGATAATTGGCACACCTATCTTCAATTTCAGTATGCGTGGTGGCATCCCCGGAAGATCGAGTGGATTCGGATCGAGTGCCCTTTTCAACACTCGCGAGTGTTGAGCTGGCGGCCTGCAGGTGGCGCAGCAGTAGGGGCCCGGGATAATGCAAAAAAAAAAATATATATTTGCAAATGCAGATATATTATTAACATAAATACCGAGTCCAAACCTCACCACATGTTGTGTCAAAATTTGGGCTTAAACGGTTCAGAACTTTTCAAGTCTATAAGCCTCGTATATATAAACAGAGCATTTTTATATATACAAATATATACTATACATATATATATATATATATATATATATATATATATTGCTGTATATATACTTCAAGTCTCTACGTTTTTTCATTTGAAAGATATGGCTTTTCCGGTTTCAACGCTCCATAAGGGTCAATATTTTCCCAAATCCTGTCTTAGTGATCCTCTACTCAATGATCAATATTTTTAATTTTTTTTAATTAAAGTGAACAATTTCTTTAAATTAAAAAATCAATGAAATCCATGAAAAAGTTAACGTGAATAACAATTTCTTAAATAAATATATTGATAGATCGGCAAGTCAGCTGGTCTGCTCCTTTTTAGAAGTCGTCTTGTAGTTAGCTCAAGTATGGGTAAGTTACTCATCTCCTTTTTTTAAATATTACTACTAACTGCTTCTATTTCTTCTTTAGCGGTGTGAATTTTGAGATCTCTGTGATTTGTAGAAGCATTTTTGACTGCTGTCGTTGTATTAAATTGATGTTTGATGTTTTGGATGTACCCCAAACGTGAAGGCCGTATGTCCAGATTGGTTTTATGATGGTCTTGTACAAAAGAAGTCTATTGCTCAAAGAGAGCTTCGATTTTATGTCCATAAGCCAGCTCAGTTGGCGATATTTGTCATTTATTTGATTTTGCTTTTTTTCTATGTGTAACTTCCAAGTCAGTTTATTGTCTAAGTGAATTTCCAAGTATTTGGCCGATTTCTCAATAGGTATGTCTACATTATTTATTTTTAAAGGAATGGGCACGAAAACTCTTTTGGTTGTAATGATAACATGTGTAGTTTTTTTTCCGTTAATTTTTATGGCCCAATTGTCAAACCATTATTTGGTGTTATCAAGTATGTTTTGAAGCTTATAAGAGGCTGTTTCTGAGTCTTTATGGGGATAAAGAAGAATTGTGTCATCTGCGAAAGTTGCTATCATAGAAGAGGGTTCTATTGAGATAGGTAAGTCTTGTGTAAAAAGGACGTATAAGAGTGGTCCAAGAACGCTACCTTGAGGTATACCTGCTTTAATTGGCCTTATTGTAGAGCCTTAGCCTTATTGTCTTTAACTTTTACATAGAAGTGTCGATCAGATATGTAACTTTAGCAACTCTATGAATTTGTTCAATGGTTGAGTGATGTTTCCGAAACCCAAACTGATGGTCAGGTATAATGTAGCTATTATCAAGGATGGGTTAAAGTCTGCTAAGGAATATTTTTTCAAAAACTATTGATAATATTGGAAGAAGGCTTATCGGACGGTAAGACGCTGCACTTGTGGCATCTTTACCAGGTTTTGGAATAGCTATGACCTCTGCTACCTTCCACGTCTTGGGAAAATATTTGTGTCTTATTATTGCGTTAAACATATTCCGCAGATAATAAATAGCATTTATAGGAAGTTCTTTAAACAACATTCCAGTTATCATGTCATAGCCAGGTGACTTGTTAGCCTTGATATTGTCGATAATATTTTTAACTTCCTTAGTAGTTACATCTCGAATTTTAATATTTTGTGAGTTTCTACAGGAATTATTATAACAGGTTTGTGTATTATTTGTAAAGGCATTTTCGTAAAAATGAGCTATTAGCGTCGATTTATCACGTTCAACCAAGTACCATCTGATTTCTTTAATGGTGCGGTAAAGGTTGTCGATTTTCTGAGTTTTTAGTGGGTTTTTATAGGGAAAAATTTGTGTCTCTGGTTGGGCTTAAATTAGTCAGATAATTTTATATATTTTTATTTTTATTCTGATTAAGCTTTACTTTTAGATCCCTTATTGCCCGATTAAGTCACTTTTATCTTCGGGACGTCAAGTACGCCAGATTTTCCTAAGTCTTCGCTTATTCTCTATTTGATTTCGAATTGAAGCTGGTGTAAACAAGTTTTTAGAATACTTTTGAATTAAAAGCGGGGTAGAGTTATTTCCCGCTTCAGCGACGGCATCATTAAAATAAATTACGGAGCTCTCTATATCATTTGGAGATTTTAGTGCAATGTCCAAACGTAAGTATATGTTAAGGAGTTATAGAGGCTGGGCGTCGGCTTGTATGTGGCAAGCGTTTCGATGTAATCGAGTTGAACTGGTGAGTGATCTGAAGATAACTCAAAGCGTGACTTTATAAAAAAGTTATTAATAACATATTTACATTTTTAATAACACAGAAATCAATAATATAATAGTAGGTTGGCTCGCCTGTTAAAATATGTTTGGCACTAGTGCTATAAATTGTTGTGCGAAGTATTTAACCTTTTTGTTGGTAAGCCTTGAGCTCCAGGCTATGTGTTTTGCATTAAAATCACCAGCAGCAATTGTAATGTGTGGTTGAAGCTATATAGCGTTTGCTTCAGTGGTACGAAAGAGAGTCAGGTTATCAATAACAGCACTGGGGTATTTTCGGCTATGACTCGTCGGAACGGAGGGGGATCTTTTGCTCATCTATGTCGTACCGCCACACCACAAGAAGAATGTGCTGTTTAGCCAAGAAAGTTGTTAATATTACAAGTCTATTAAATACCAGGTAAGTTGTAAATTACCCTTTGCCCTCCCAACCATGTCAACAATATTTATCCGAAATAATCATTTTATTTGTTGACCCAAAAGCACTGTCAACGCATTCTACTCAGCTACTCTTAAGATTATTTACACACGAATGTATAATTTCATGATTATTATGTTATTGAAGCTAAGGCAAAACTGAAGAATATACATAAGTAATTTAAAGAAAATACTTTAATATTAAATCTATATATATCATACTGAATTTCAAAACAAATTGTTCACAGATTATATATTAGGATTCAATATGCATAAAAATTAATGAAAAGAAAAGTTACTATTTTTGTATATTGTCACTTACTTGATGATTTAGTTGACGTTGGATGCAGCCAGGCCTGTCGCAGCAACGCTAAATTAATACTTAAACATAAATATATTCGCTATTTTGTTATTTACATTGAATCACAATAATCTGTTTACATAGTTGAAGTTAATATTTATACAAAAGCAAAGGAAGTTGAGAATTACTAATTTAAATTTAAATAAACAAAATATTTTCCTTGGAATGTACACAAATATGTAATATATACTATAAAGGTTAAAGAAATAGCGAAACTGGATGTCGTTGTGGCCGAATAACTTTGGTTCCATACGTTTTCTGTTTTAATGCTTGGAGCTTATGAAACGTTGTTGCAATTGTTTACAAATTCAAAGACGTAGAAGTAAAAGGATGCAAAAAAATCTAAGGCGCAGCTTGAACGGTATTGCTTGCAATATTGTAGTTCGACCTCGTAATTGCACACAGGTGGCTGGAAGGAAAAATAAGTTGACCTACGATGCCAAAACTTTTCATTGGTGCTCAGCGATTCCTTAGCACCCCCTGAGACGGAAAATCGTAATTTTAAAATCGTAGCTGTTCATGTGGGGGAGAACGACCCCTTTTATGTGAATTTCAGGGATTCCCTAAAAAAACCTAATTTTTAATGATTAAAAACATTTGTTAATAACGTGCATTCATACACACACACACACACACACAAACACACACAAACGCACACACACACAAGTTTGAACGTTGCAAAAAGCGGTTGTTGGCCGCGTCGGCTCTGTATTTTTTGGCCAGGTAAACTGGTCCAAGTGCGTCGGCAGGCGGGTTTTGCGCGTGGGAAACGTTGCCCAAATGTCGCGTAAGCTGTGGCGTATATAGGCGGGTTTCTGTTCGCGATCGTCTATTAAAACTTAAAACTTACAAGTATGTCTGTTTTGTCCGGTGGCTCCATAGGTGAGACTGAGCGCGTGTGTCGTCTCGAGTGTGGCCTGGCGCCTGTGTAACACGGACTTGAAAGGCAGTGCATGTATAATGCTTCAATTTTGCGATACTATTATAGGTACATACCGGGGTGCAAAGATTCGGGCGTTTTCGAACTAGGGGCTCCGCCATACAGATAAATGTATTTGTTTGTATTTGTTGCGGAGCTCCATCTTGAAAGTTGCACTTAATTAATGTGTAGGTTACATTTACATTGTTGAATGCAACCAATAGGAAATATTCAGCTGGGAGTAAATCAGCTGTTGCGCTTTTTTTTAGACTAGTCTAATCTAGTGTTGCCACAGTGTTGCCATACTGTTGGGCTATTTTAGGCGGGTATTGCACGGTGTGATTGATCTTAGAACTTGAGAACGTTCAAACATGTGTGTCAAACATTAAAAAAAAAAAATTTTTTTTTTTTTTTTTTTTTTTTTTTTTCTCGCGTTCGTCGATTATTCGCGCGTGGCGGTGTAGAGAGGAAGGCGGGGCTGAAAACGCCCCAAGAGCCTAATGAACCTTTACACAACGACGAGTAGGCGCCGTCTAAAGTGCCACCCCACTCCGGAGTGGCATCGTGGGACGAACACGTAGTAAATCCAGTAGCGTCTGTACCCAGATTGGGCGGCTCACTGGTCTGCGTCTGTATCGTATCGATCGGCAGTTTAAAAATACCTGGCGGTAGGTATAAAACGCTATGGGTAGGATCCCAGATGAAAAAACCAATATGAACGTTGTAGGAGGAGAGA
This sequence comes from Leucophenga varia, assembly GCA_018903435.1. Taxonomy (NCBI): domain Eukaryota; kingdom Metazoa; phylum Arthropoda; class Insecta; order Diptera; family Drosophilidae; genus Leucophenga; species Leucophenga varia. Next base: position 140,430 of record JAEIFJ010000882.1, read on the forward strand.
AAATTACGGTGCAGGGAGTCGGATCCCCAGTACCGGCGGCTGTGAGGGGTGAGCAAGCGGGCCCCCAGGCGTCGTTATCCAATGACCGCAATGCTATTGTAGTGGCTGACTTGGCTACCATAGCAGATAAAATTACAAGCACTGATGAGGGGGAAACCCATTTGCATCGGTCCCGAAGGTGGGCAGATCACCAACGAGACCCTTAGCAACAACTTTAGAAAAGGTTGCCCCAAAGAGCGATCAGGAGAGCCTAGATGGAGTACTTGGCGAACTAGGCAGGAACGTTGCCGAGCTTATAGAAGCGTTTAGCAATCAGCGCCATATTAACCAGGCAATGAGAGATAAGCTCTCTATGATTTCGAGGCTTCACCTTAAGGCAACGGAGGAGAGCTCAAAGCTAAAAAGGACGCCCATACAAACGCCGGGTATCTGTACTCCAAAGCGTAGCAGAGAGCCTAAAGAGAAGCCGAGAAGGACTCCACCAAAGAAGTTGAGGTCGGGTGTAACGCCTTCGGTGGACAGTCAGCCGCGCTTAGTAACGGAGGCGCCGAAGTTACACAAGGAGCCAACCTCTAGCAAGGAAAAATGGCAGCAGGTGGGTCCTAAAGCGAAAAAGAAGAGAGCTCCATCGAGTAGAATGAGACCAGATGCCATTATTATTGAAAAGACGGGCAATAAGACTTATAGCGAGATTCTACAAATGGTGAAGAGAGATGATCGACTCCATACAGTAGGTGAAAACGTGTCGAGGATCAGAAGAACTCTGAAGGGAGAGATTCTTCTAGAACTCAACGGGTGTATGAAGGACAACACTCAACAATTGAAGGCCGAAGTGAGTCTAGCACTTTCTGACCTTGCGACGGTGCGCGCAGTTACACAGGAGTCCCAGGTCGAGATCAGAAATCTGGATGACGTGACAACAGTAGATGAGGTGGTTGCATCCGTTCAAACGCTTGTCGGACCAGACACCGAGATAAGCGATAGCTGCGTGAAGCATGTCAGACCAGGTTATTCGGGTACACAAACCGCACTCCTAAGTCTACCTGCGAAGATTGCGAAAGCCCTCATAGACGCTGGGAAAATAAAGATTGGCTGGTCCGTGTGCAGGATTGTGCAGCGAGTGGTCTCCAAGAGATGCTTCAGATGTTTAGAGTTCGGACACGTTGCTCTAGCCTGCAAGAACGCGGTAGACAGAAGCAACTGCTGTCTCAAATGCGGTACGTTGGGACATAAGGCGAAGGACTGCACCAGGGAACCAAGGTGCTTCCTCTGCCTTAAGGACAACAGGAAGGACGTACAGCACCAGGCGGGCAGTCGGAGGTGTCCGCTGTCTATAGAGAAAGGTGCCAAACAAAAGTATTAGGTTTATACAGTTAAACCTAAATCATTGTGCTGATGCCCAAGACCTTCTGCATCAAACAGTGCGAGAAGCGAAGGCGGACCTAGCCATCCTAAGCGAGCCCTATAGAGGCAAAAGTGCGGGTGTTTGGAGAGCAGATGCAACCGGCAAAGCAGCGCTTTTTTCATGTGGAGCAGTACCAAAAAATATGTCCTCTGTGCGCTCAGCCAACTACTTTGTAAGGGCAAAATGTGATGGAGTGATTACATGGTCTTTGAGTGATACGTATACCGCAAGCGATCATCAAGCCATAATCTGCGACTTAAACACCCACAACGCGTGTCAACCCAGAAGGCGTAGGAACCATGAAGTGAGATACAAGCTGGATACATTGGACCCGTTTACGTTTCAAGCGGCACTCCCTATGGTCGAACTTGAAGACAACGCGGAAGTAGATACCGACAATGTAGTGCAATCTATGCAGTTAGCATGCAATATTAGTATGCAACGAAGGAGGAACTGCGCTAACTCTCACGAACCGGTGTATTGGTGGAACCCTGAGATTGCCAACGCACGTCTAGATTGCATCCGTGCTAGGAGGCTCTTCCAGAGAGCTCAGGGCTCAGACGCGTACCACCATCTGCGTATTCAATTCTCAGAGAAACGGCGTGTGCTAAAAAAGGCCATTAAGAATAGCAAGCGAAGGTGCTTCTTGAAACTGTGCGATGAGGCTGAAAGTGACCCGTGGGGTAAAGCCTACAAAGTTGTATTCAAGAAACTGAGGACTTCCAAATATGCCCTACCCACGGACCAACAAGAGATGGCGCATATTGTACGCACGCTATTCCCGCCACAGCAGACTAGCTCCCCTCTACGAGACGAGGGACTCGAAGAGCATCAGGGATACTACCAGGTCGCAGACGCAGAGCTGCTATCAGCAACAGGAAGGCTTAAAGATGGCAAGTCCCCCAGGGCCGGATGCTATCCCCAACGCTGTGGTTAAGTTGGCCGTTGCCACACACCCAGAGCAATTCGCACAGCTACTGAGTACCTGCCTCAGGCAAGGAGTTTTTCCCTCGCGATGGAAAGTCCAAAAATTAGTGCTCATTCCTAAAGCGGACAAGACACCAGGTGAACCCTCTTCATACCGACCCATATGCCTCCTGGATGGAGTGGGCAAAGTGTTGGAGAGGATCATATCTAAGAGGATAGAAGATTCTATTCTCCAAGCTGGTGGACTATCAAGCATGCAGTTTGGTTTCACAAAGGCCCGGAGTACAGTTGATGCTATCGCAGCTGCAACGCAGATAGCTCAAAAGGCAATCGAGGGTACAAGGTGGCACGGTGGCACAAAACAATACTGCCTAGTCGTCACTCTGGACGTAAAAAACGCTTTTAACTCGGCAAATTGGGGAGCAATAATGGCAGCATTATACAACTTCGGAGTTCCAGGTTATCTAAGAAACATAGTTCGCAGTTATTTCGAGGACCGTGTCTTACTATATGACACTGAAAGTGGTGTTAAGGAGTATGGTGTTACTGGCGGTGTACCTCAGGGCTCAATCCTAGGTCCATTGCTGTGGAACATCATGTACGACGGTGTTCTGAGACTACAGCAACCAGAGGGAGTACGGACAATTGGTTTTGCTGACGACATTGCTATAGTGGCGGTAGCAAAAAAACTTCAGGAGGTCGAGGCAGTTGGAAGCGTGGCAGTTAGTCGCATCCAAGAATGGCTCAGGACAGTCGGACTACAGCTGGCTGAGCATAAGACGGAGGTGCTCCTCATATCAAGCCGCAAAAAAGTGGAGCAAGCGACTGTTACTATCGGAAACAGCACAATTCTTTCGAAGCGCTCGATTATGCAGCTAGGTATAGTCCTAGATACAAGGCTCAGTTACAGAGAGCATATGGAGCATGCGAATTCAAAGGCATCCAAGGCATCAAAGACGCTGGCTAGGATCATGCTCAACACCAGAGGACCAAAACAAGGACGACGGCTACTGCTTCATAGTGTCGTTAAATCCATAATGCTCTATGGTGCACCAATATGGGCGGACGCAATGAAGACTGCAAGCTACAGGAAAGGTCTCGAAGCAACGTACAGACTCGGAGCCATTCGAGTATGCAGTGCATTTCGAACTGTGTCTCAGGAAGCTGCGTTGCTGATAGCTGGAATGATTCCTATAGACATTCTGGCGGCAGAGTCCGCGTTAATTTATAAAACGCAACGCGAGACCCCACAGCTTCTTGCACAACGTCGGAAGCAAGCAAGAGAGCAGAGTTTGGCTGAGTGGCAGGCACGATGGTCACGTGCAGAAAAAGGGCGGTGGACATTCCGTCTCATCCCAGACGTGAAACAATGGATGAGCAGAGCACATGGCGAAGTAAATTTCTACCTCACACAGGTTTTGAGTGGGCATGGTTGTTTTCGAAGCTACCTCCACAGGTTTCGACACGAAGACAGCCCCTGGTGTACCTATTGCGGTGACTCCACAATTGAGGACGCAGAGCATATACTGTTCAGCTGCAGCAGGTTTAACGCGGAGAGGTTTTTGCTTGAAGAGTCTGTCGGGGAAATACCGTCGACAGAAAATTTATTGCGACTGATGCTGGAGAGCAGCGCAAAATGGGAGGCAGTCTCGTATTTCGCAGCGACGACATGAAGAAACTCCGCACTCTGGAAAGGGAGAGGAGGCATATAGAAGCCGGCTAAATAGCCGGTACCACACCCTACGAAGCAATGCTTAGCGGCGGTACCGTAGGGCACGTGGCTCATTAGGTTTAAGTCTTACTGTTACTATTATTTGTCAAATATATACCACTATCATCTAGGTACACACGGTAACAATAAAGAAATTAAAAAAAAAAAAAAAAAAAAAAAAAAAAAAAACACACACACACACATATATATATATATATATATTAGCCTGAAGGCCTCCGTTGCTCTGGCTTCATAAAATGTAATTTAGAATTAATTCTGTCTTACAGTTTAATAAATAATAATAATAATAATAATATATATATATATATATTATATTCATATCTGCAAGGAAATGAAACATAGGATAAGATTTTTGAAAAACATGTAAGAAAAAAATTTTAAATTTATTTGTCATAAAAAAGATACTATGAGGTTAAATGTTATTATTAAATAATTTTTGCAATTAGTACATAATAATCATTAGATTAAAAAGATAATTGTAATTAGTATACCATATAGATTTTCAAATATGTTTAGATGAAAAATCTACTACAGCTTCCTTCAACTTCACTGCATAATTTGGGTCCATCATATTATTCAGTTTTCGTGGGTTCCAAAACTTCAAAATTCACGATGAATCGATTCCCCAGCTTGTTCAGACCAAATACCAAATCCATCCTCTCGCTCCAAAAACTCGAGAGATTGTTCGAGGTGTTTAAGGCGTACGTGAATCTTCAAAGTTTCCGTTAGTCAGTTAAATGCATGTTTAAGTTTCCACCAAGCCTCTCATTCGAAAAACAATCATGAACAATTTTATCGAGCGCTTTGAAAGCTGACACGTAAGGCACTAGGGCGAGCGGTTCAGGTTCTTTCAACATCTTTCTACAGGCATTTCTTTCGAAATAATCGCCATGATAACTTTTTGATATTAACTTTAGATGCTGCGGCCAGCTCAAGGCTTTTTCTTTTCCCAAAAGAGGGACTAGTCCTTTCCAAAAAAATGTGGTTGACTAAACCTTGCAATATATGCAATTCTGGCATTACGCATTTTTCAATTACAGGCATGTCATCGGCCTCATTAAGCAGCGGAAGATTAATGGTGCTGTTATTCGATTTAGCCAGTTTTTTATTGCCACCAAGAGATATAAATTTCTTGTAATCTTGTCGCAAATCACCGTATGTTTTCACGACAAGATCTTGTTCATCATTCTCAAATTCAAACCGCGTTTTTAACTTTTCTAAAGAGACGAAGCAGTATGGACAAGGGAAGGTGGCGCTGGCAGTTTGTTGCAAATTAATGATTAAAAGTAGTTAAAAATCTGAACTTGAAAGAAATATTTCTTGGCTTGGTGGGAACTTAAACATGCATATAACTGACTTACGAAAATCCCTTGCGGCCACAGAAGTAACGGAAACATTGAAGATTCACGTATGCCTTAAACACCTCGAACAATCTCTCGAGTTTTTGGAGCGAGAGGATGGATTTGGTATTTGGTCTGAACAAGCTGGGGAATCGATTCATCGTGAATTTTTGAAGTTTTGGAACCCACGAAAACTGAATAATATGATGGACCCAAATTATGCAGTGAAGTTGAAGGAAGCTGTAGTAGATTTTTCATCTAAACATATTTGAAAATCTATATGGTATACTAATTACAATTATCTTTTTAATCTAATGATTATTATGTACTAATTGCAAAAATTATTTAATAATAACATTTAACCTCATAGTATCTTTTTTATGACAAATAAATTTAAAATTTTTTCTTACATGTTTTTCAAAAATCTTATCCTATGTTTCATTTCCTTGCAGATATGAATATAATATATATATATATATATATATATATACACACACACACACATATATATATATATATATATATATATATATATATATATATATATATATATATGTGTGTGTGTGTGTGTGTTGTGTGTGTGTGTGTGTGTGTGTGTATGAATGCACGTTATTAACAAATGTTTTTAATCATTAAAAATTAGGTTTTTTTAGGGAATCCCTGAAATTCACATAAAAGGGGTCGTTCTCCCCCACATGAACAGCTACGATTTTAAAATTACGATTTTCCGTCTCAGGGGGTGCTAAGGAATCGCTGAGCACCAATGAAAAGTTTTGGCATCGTAGGTCAACTTATTTTTCCTTCCAGCCACCTGTGTGCACCCCTAATCAAATTAACAACATACTATTTCTGCACAAATAATTATTTAATATGTTTCATACCTTTCGGGGTTATGCAGAATGCAAAAAATTATATGTATTTTGATTATTCAAAACAACAAAGTAGCAACGAAAAGGTAGCATTCACTTTTGCCACATAATGCTTATTTAGAAGCGATAATTTTTACTGAAATTTGTTTTATGGATAATCTATAAATGGCACTGCGATTTTATTTAAATATTATAGATAAAATTAAATAATCATTTTTTTTAAATTTGTAAGGCGTGCACTGAATCAAGATTTTTTTTTTTATTGATATTTCTCTCCACAATTATCGCGAACTTGACTTGTCTACTTTTCTAGCTCGAATGACGTTACTTTGACCGCTTAGAGTAAATCAAACTTCGATTTTATGCTTTGAAAGTCAAGTAACGGTAAACAGATTTGTTTGCATGAGGTGATTAACGACGTAGGCTAAACTGCGTTATCAATATGTACACTGAGAAAAATAATGCAGTGATTTTTGAATAGCGAGAATATTTATTTATTTATATATTTATTTATATATTTATTTTTTTTTTTTTTTTTTTTTTTTACTTGCTCAAAATAAGAACCATCACACAATAAATCTTGGCCCTAAAGATTTAAAGAACGTTTTGTATTGAGCTGATGCGACATTATGCCGAGTCGGACTGTAAATGCTGAAATTGTTAGAGGCCCATTTCTATCTTGCATAGCTTGAATATAATCGTGGTGTATCTGAGCACATATCTACGAATTTGTCTTGGATACTAAAAGTGTCACTATATTAAGTATAGCTGACATTTGTTGAATCAATTGCTTCATCATAAGGTTTTAGCTCTTGCATGTCATTAAGTTCATGTGAAATTAGTTGGATGTTAAGGAGTTTATGTTGGTGAATTTTGAGTAAAATGGAAAAGGATTTGAAGATGGAAGTGTGGGTTGTAATTTAGTTAAATTAATATGGTGAATCAGAGCAGCTTGTATTTTTTGACTTATTGCCACTAGCTATTTGTTTGAAACTTATGGAGGGGGTCATCCTTACACTAGAACTTGAAGGGGCAAATACCCGCTCATCTACATTTTTTTTTTTTTTAACATTTTTTCTCTCGAAAGTTAGAGTGCAGTGTACTGTTGTATTGGAACCAGCGCATTTAACACAGACTGGATCTCTAGTGCAATAGTTTTTGGTATGCCCATACTTCTGACATTCACACACTGCGATAGTGTGCGTTTAATATGAGGTGGCTCGAATGAAATTTTTGTCTGAAGAAGATGTGAAATTTTGTATGCATCATTATTATTTATTGATCACTCCATGAGCTCTGGACGGCTCTGGTGTTAGAACACACAAGTTAAAGTTTGGTGAACTGTGTTTGTTGTTGCATGGCGACACAAACGAAAAATAGGAATTTTTCGCAGCCACTGATATTTTGTACCCGCCACACTTAGTGTGAAGGGTATATTCAGTTTGTCTGAAAGATTGTAACGCATTGAAGGAGACGTCGTAGACCCGATAAAGTATATATATTATTGATCAGCTCGACGAAACAAATCGATCTAGCCATGTCTGTCTGTCCGTGTGTCTGCCTGTTTATTTCAACGCATTTTTTCGATAAAGATATAAAGGTATTAAGCTGAAATTTAGAACTTTGGCTTATTTCGGCAACAAATGATTTGTATGTTTGTATGTATGACCACGCCCATATTTTGGTGTAGCCCCCATACAAACTTACCGCCCATTTTCGAATTTTTGAATAAAATTGGTATTATTTATGAACTTTTTTACTACAAATTGGGTAAAAAAAACTCTTTTTATAACATTAAATTCCAAAACCAAGATGCCACGCACATTTTTATGTATAGCCCCCATACAAACTTACCGATTATTTTCAAACTTTTGAATGAAAAAATAATTTTTTTCGAATACTATATATATTTATATATAAACTAGCTGTACCTTGACACGCTTCACTGTGGCAAATTGTAGTTGCATGCATAACAAATTAATAAACAAAGCACAAAGGATATAAATGTAGAGGCTATCTGGTTTACCTATACGGGAACACGCAACAATTGATCGTGTGAGAAGCAATTCGCACCTAAATCTAAGCCACATAATTCCAAAGATTAGTCCTGAGCTTTATTGATTGTTATTATTGATTGCGAGTGCCAATCGAATTGGAAACTGCCATCTCTTACATTGAAAAGGTTTATCGGTTGGAATTATGGGAATTCGAGGAATGAGGACATCTTCTCCTTTGAATGGCCCCGTCAATGTTGTTGCTTCCACTACATTCTTCATCAATTTCTTAACTGCGAGTCGCGTGTCGTTGCAGAGTTTCGGTTGATTGATGTTCCGCAACAGGATAATTGGCACACCTATCTTCAATTTCAGTATGTGTGGTGGCATCCCCGGCAGATCGAGTGAATCCAGTCCTCGTATTTCTGCGCGGCGATTGCGACAACCCAAATTCGACCTCTTGGGTGGCATGACTTCGTTTATTAGTAATTTATTATAAGTTTTCACCCTAGAACTCTAAAAACCATGAGAGATAGATGAAAGTGATAGAATTTTTTTTTTTTTTGCCTTTCAAAGACGAAAATTTTTTATGATAACACTTTTCATTCCATCTGTCTTAGTTCTTAACCTAGAACTATGAGAAGCAGTGATGCCATTTTTCTCACACACATATGGTGTTTTGTTTCAAATTTCTGTTCAGTTTATCATGCATGAGTGTTGGTAGCCGGCAGGTGGCGCAGCAGTAGTGGCGGGCCGCAGGTGGCGCACCGGTAGGGGCACGGGATAACGCGAAAAAACTGATATATTTGCAAATGCAGATGTGTTATCAACATAAAAAGTAGATAAAAACCGAGTCCGAACCTCAACACAAGTTGTGTCAAAATTTCGGCTTAATCGGTTCAGAACTATTCAAGTCTATAAGCCTCGTACAAACGAACAGAGCATTTATATATATAGATATATCACTATCACTATCACTACATAGTATAAAACAAAATTGATTTCTCTGTCCCTTTGAATGCTTAAATCTTTAAAACTACGCAACGGATTTTGATGCGGGTTTTTAAATAGATAGAGTGATTGAAGAGGAAGGTTTATAAGTACACATTCAAAAGGTTTACAGAAAACTCCGCGATGGTATATGTCTATCTCTTATGGATATCCCACAATAACATTTTTTTGTGAAGTAGCAGTGTTGATTAGTAGCAGTGTTGTTTCTCTTTTGTTTCTAAATGGTAAGTATTTAGATATTTGTTTATTGCGGCACTTCTAATAATATAGCAATTTGTGCATAGGTAATCATACATATAGAACTGAGTAAATTTTGTACAGGCTCGGGATAGATATAGAGCTGAGAGAGAGAGAGAGAGAATCTTCAGTAGAACGTTCGCCGCAGCCACGATAGGGATAGATATCGAATACAGAGAGCCAGAGAATCATCAGCACCAGTTACTAATTCATGGGTAAATAAAGCAAATTCTGCCATGAATTACGATCCTTCGATTTTTTACTAGGACGATCGTATAGCACCAATGGGTACTATGACAATAGGTACAAGGACGAATCAAAAGGCATGGGTTGCTTACAAGGAAAAGTCAAATTAGAAGAAATTTTTACTCCACCTGAATTTAGGCGTGGCACTTTTATTTTCAAACTTAACCAAGTCGTTGCCGAGAAAAGTTTAAGTCTCAAATTTCAGCTTAATATCTTTATATCGTGACCGAACAAAATGCGTATAAATATACAGACAGAGGGACATGACAAGATCGATTCGGTAGTTGAGTTGAGCAAAAATATATATATACTTTATGGTGTCTACGAAGTCTCTTTCAATTTGTAAAAAAATGTTCTATTTTATTGGTCTGTATTCTGTCTGATCTGCGTTGGAATGATCAGGTTCTGGAGGACGTCCGGAAGATCGGGATCCAGTATTGGTATCGAGTGGCACTGAATTATAACATCTGGGTTAAAACCCTTCGTGATGCCAAGGCTGACCATAAGCTGTAAAGGCAATACATACATTCTGTCTGATCTAATCATATAAAATATTTTTAGCTTCAAAAAAACACATTTTTTTGTATGAATACTTTTAAAAGAGCGGCATATTTGTATGAAGGCTGTATGCTATAGTGACCCGCTCATTGTCAATTCTGCAATGTATACATGGGCTTACACGATTTTACACAATCTGAAGTACATATATACAATTATTTGTCATTAAATTTAAAATCCTAATACAAAATCGCAAAATTCCGAGATAGGAAAATGAGTACGAAAAAACTGGCTCATAGCTTGGCAGTTGGTGTGACTTTCATACATTTTACCAATATTTTGATCATTTCTCTCTCACACTAATTAAAGCATAACAAGAAAAAACGATAACTTCGGTAGAACCGAAGCTTAAATACCCGTCACACGAATCTTTAAAGAGTTTATGTGTAATCATCAGTGGTCAACCAAGTTTACACACAAAATAAGTTACAATTTTGAGCTAAAAATCAGATGTGTATAACAACATATTTCTCGAAAATATCTGGAAACGGGCGGTAAGTTTGTATGGAAGAAACACCTAAAAATGGGCGTGGCACCATGATATTGGAAGAGTTTTTACCCAACATGGAGTAAATACATGAATAAATAATAACCATTTTCATACAAAAATTCGAAAATGGGCGGAAAGCTGTATGGGGGCTATACCTAAAAATGGGTGTGGCATCTTGGTTTTGACATTGGATGACAAAAGAAGTGTTTTAACCCAATTTGGTGTGAATACATTCATAAATAATTAGTATTTTTATATAAAAAATTTAAAAAAACGGTAAGTTTGAATTGGAACTATACCTAAAAATTGGCTTGGCACTCTCATTCTCGAACTTAACATAGTCGTTGCCGAGAAAAACTTAAGTTCCAAACTTCAACTTAATATCTTTATATCTTCAACAAAAAAGATGCCTAGAAATACACAGACAGACGGACATGCCTAGATCGATTCGTCTCGTCGAGCTGATCAAGAATATATGTACTTTATGGGGTCTACGACGTCTCCTTCAATGCGTTACAAACTTTCAAACAAACTGAATATACCCTTCACACTATGCGTGGCTTGTATAAAAATTAAAATTGAATGAAAAAGTAAAAACCATTGAAATGTAAATCGTGTATTTTATTTATCTTTTAGTGCTGTAAGTCTTAAGCTGAACCTTAATATAATATAATACAAATCACCCTGACGGCACAGGGCACGGGGTTAAGCTATTATAATTAAAAACAAGAAAAAAAGTTAACTTCGGTTGGACCGAAGCTTATATACCTGTTACACATTATTTGACGTTGATAGACCTTCGTGTGCAGCATTTTTATTAAATTTTATTTAAAAATACTAAACAAATAAAAAATATTCTTAAAAATTTAGAAAATCGCGGTCCGATTTGGACCAATTTTAAACTGAAGATTTGGCATGGTAGAAGAAGCATTTGAACCATATTTGAAGCCATTCGCTTTATAAATAAAGGGTGGTTAAATTTCAAGGGCCGATGTTAAATGTGAACCACACCTAAACGTCAAGTTTTTTCCTGCATTTCTTTTGACATTTCTCAACTTCAGACTAACTCAATTTGAATCATGGAAAGATACACAATCGAGCAACGCGTTAAAGTTATTCAGGCCTATTAAGAAAATGGGCGTTCAAATCAAAATGCATATCGTGCACTTCGTGATTTTTTCGGTCAATTTAATCGTCCTCTGTGGATTCTTCAATAAGCAGAATTGTCGCATTTGGGCGAATGAGAATCCAAGAGTGATTGTCGAAAAACCAATGCATCCACAAAGAGTGACTGTTTGGTGCGGTTTATGGCCTGGCGGCATCATAGGGCCGTACTTCTTCGAAAATGAGGCTGGCCAGGCAATTACTGCGGATGGTGTTCGCTATCGTGAGATGATAACAAACTTTTTGTGGCCTGAATTGGAAGATATGGATGTGGACGATATGTGGTTTCAACATGACGGTGTCACTTGCCACACAGCTAACAAAACAATGGCTCTTTTGCGCGAAAAATTTGATGGCCGAATAATCTCACGTCGCGGCGATGTCAACTGGCCGCCAAGATCATGTGATTTGACACCGTTGGACTTCTTTCTTTGGGGTTATTTGAAAGAAAAGGTGTACGCCAATAAGCCAACAACAATTCAAGAGCTAAAGGATGAGATAATTCGGCACATTAACGACATTGAACCTCAATTATGCCTCAGCGTCATCTAAAATTTAGACCATCGGATGGACGTGTGCCGCCGAAGCCGTGGCGGCCATTTGGCCGATATTTTGTTCCATACATAATTGAGACATACCAATATATCGTAATAAAAGAAATGACAATAATTTCCGAAATAATTCGTGTTTTATTCAAAATCAACATCGGACCTTGAAATTTAACCACCCTTTACAAAAAATCGAAAAAAATTGGTAAGTTTGTACTCGAACTTAACCTAGTCGTTGCCGAGAAAAGCTTAAGTTTAGAATTTCAGTTCAATATCTTTAAAACTAAGCGAATGAATCGCATAGCAACAAACAGACGGACAGACAGACAGACGGACAGACAGACAGACGGTCAGACAGACGGACATGGCTAGATCGATCCGTCTCATCGAGCTGATCAAGAATATATATACTTTATAGGGTCTACGATGCCTCCTTTAATGCGTTACAAACTTTTCGACTGATAATACCCTTCACACTATGTGTGGCGGGTATAAAAATGAATTCAATCCTTTTCGTAGGGTGCTCTATAGTGACTTCAGTTATGCTCTCTTACAGAAGCTCAATTTGGCCGAAAGGATTGGCTCCGTCGTCTTAAAATTTTTTTTGCTGACCCCGGTTCTTAACCGTTTGATTATGACCGTCAGATACCTAGTCCGGTCAGACTCCGAATCGGAGGTAAAAGGCTCGTCCAAGACTTTTTGACTGACATCATTTTGTGCCAAGGCTTGCGAATTAGTCCGACGATTAGTCGGAAAGAAAGTCATCTGTGTCTGAGCCCGTTTACACACGGAAGAAACCCTTTGACCATTCATCCAACGGCATATGCTGTTCCACTTCGAATTTGGTGATTTGTTTTCGGCTTTGATAAACTCAGCTGTAAAGCGAGCTCCAGCCGAAATTGAGATTCATTATTCAACAGACTTTGTTAGATCATATAGGAAAAAGACTTTTCTTCTCATGATAACAGGAAAGATATGACCTTACTGAGTACTTGTTATAAGCTTACTTTCTATCAAAACCATAACTAGCATAACCATAACCGATCGGATTCGAAAATAGAAATCTGAAACTGCAAAATGTTATGTTGGTTAATCCTGAATAAAAATTATATTTGGCCTGATGTGGCACACTTGTCTAACTATTATAAACTTTTATACATTTATAACTATATCATGATTGTCATCATAAATATACTCATAGCAGTGCTCCTTACCACGTTCAATTTGGCACATGTAGCTCTTGTCAGATCCATCTGGACCTGAAGTTGTTTCGGATCCATCTGACGTTGTTTCTGTTCCATCTGATCCATCAGAAGTTGTTTCAGATCCATCTGACGTTGTTTCTGTTCCATCTGATCCATCTGAGGTTGTTTCAGATCCATCTGACGTTGTTTCTGTTCCATCTGATCCATCAGAAGTTGTTTCAGATCCACCTGACGTTGTTTCTGTTCCATCTGATCCATCAGAAGTTGTTTCAGATCCATCTGACGTTGTTTCTGTTCCATCTGATCCATCAGAAGTTGTTTCAGATCCATCTGACGTTGTTTCTGTTCCATCTGATCCATCAGAAGTTGTTTCAGATCCATCTGACGTTGTTTCAGTTCCGCCTGACGATGATTCAGATCCATCTGTAGTTGTTTCATCCGTTGGAGGCTCAGTTGGAACCAATTCTTTACATTTCAAAAACAGTTTTCTAAGCATTTGCGAAACACTGTCCCCGGCTAGCAAAGATTGGGAAATTAAATCTGAATATTCTTTCATTTCATCCCAGTCGAACGCATCTGGGGAATAAATCTGAAGTTCTTTTATGATAAGCTTAATTGCACCTTGAACTGCCTCTTGAACTAGATCAGCTTTTGTTATTTTTGGCCTACAACAATTATCAGTTGATGTCTTCTGTCTCGCTTGAGAACCGTGCATATGTAACATTAAGATGAGGCCAACGACATGTATTCGAAAAATATTCTATTTCAAAATCAGATAACAATTTTTTATATTATAAAGAACTTGAAGTCATTTTGTAATCCGACTTACCATATTTTTAGTGTTTCTGATTTTTACTAACTTAGATACTGTTTTTTACATTGAAAATTATTTTATAAATTTCAGCTTAACTAATCCGTATATAATTGATCCGATTATTTTATGGGTTGAAATAAACAAAATAATTTTATTTTTAAATACTATAAGTCGTCACACAAGCCACATTAAACAATAATATAGACAAGTTATCTTAAGTGAAACCAAAGTCTTGGTACTCAATACCCAATACCCAATCGAGGAAATTTGATAGAACAAATGAACAACAAAACTAGTGAATAAATTTTTGACCAATGAGATGAATCTTGGTAAAAAAATCGTCTACCGGCTTAATTTTGAACCGCAAAATGCGGTGGAACCTTTTCATTTGATTTTTCAATAAATAATTCCCGAGATATACTGTAAAAAAAGCCATTTTCACTTTTAAATAATTATTCTAAAATTTTTTGCTCATAAAAACTGATTTGTTTACAATATAACTCCGACAATATAAATATCTCATTATAGATTTTATTTTTATAGATTTGAGCGAATATATAAAATTTACAAATAACTCTTAAGATGCGTTCAGGCACACAAATAATTTGAATCAAATTTCCTAAAAAATCCCAACATAAATGTATTTTATATTTATACATATGTTCTTTTTTGTGTTTTATTGTTTAATTGATCTAATAATGTATACTATATGTGAATGTTACCAATTGTTAAAATAATTGTATGATATGCACACATGAGTTTCAATGATTTTATGGAACTATCTGTGCTGAACTCACAAAATCTGGGTTTATGGTCAAACAACAGATTTTTCCCTCATTTTTTACTTGAAGGGCTATAACTCAGTCGATTACTAAGAAAAAACTAACCCGTTCGATCATAAGATTATAGTGTTATGATATTTTAGATCCTATCAGTGGTATTTTCAAAGCAAACCCAATTTTTTCCAAGTTTTTCAACTTCATCGATTGTTGGTTTCACTATTTTGTTTAAAAGGTAACATACATCTATAGTATAAAGTTTCTGAAATTACGCACAACGGATGTTTAATGTTTTTCTAAGAACAAATTTTTAAAAAAGTTTACATTTTTCTTAGAAACACACAAATGTCGCAATTGTCTTTTACATTTTATAATTTTCAAAAAAAAAGTCGTTTACGAATTTACAAACTTGTATGCAAACCAGGCAGGCCTGCTTCGACAGTAATAGTTGTTGGCAATCTTTAATAAACAATTTTTTCATACTGTGACCATTTTGCATTATAAATTAATTGCTAAAACATATTGTGTATTATAAAAGTGCCAACAGTAACATAACCGACGACATGTCACCAATCAGTCATTAGTGACCAGTATTTTTCGATTTTTTAATTATATTAAAAAAGTAGTCTATACTTTTTTCCGATTCGTATGGTCAGTTGTCTATTTGTATATTTTTGAAAATATGTCATTAAGAAACTGAAAGCGATAAACAAGGCGAAATGTTGCGCAGCATATAGCCACAATCGAGATGCGGTATGAGTGCTTCTGAAATTAAGGCATGATGAGCGAATATAGTTCATGCCGCCGAGATAAATCCAGGATAAATCGATTTTATCGATTATTTTAAAAAAAAAATTTATCGATTAATCATGTAATGTTTTGATAATCTATTGATCGAAAAGAACTCCGATTCGATCAATCAAATAGTATGAATAGGTTTTTTTTTAATTTGCTCTTCATTAAAAAAAAAAAAATATTTTGAAAATGTAAACAAATAGACAAATTGAAAAAAAAAAATTGTTTTTTCTTTTTTTTTTTTTGAGAATCAATTATAATCGATGTTTTCAAACAATCGCACAAGGATTATTTACTACTTTTCTTTTTTGATATAACACAATGACTTTAAAGTGTTTAGCATTCCAAAATCAATCATTCGAGGTCACAAGCACCTCTTAACACTCTGGGGCCATTAAAAATGTCCGACCCAGACGATTCTAACCCATTCTCTTGTTGGCTCCGATATTGTTGAATATCGTTTCGTTACGATTTCATGTTAAATAAATGCGAAAATTTTAGTGAAAACATATTTTTGACTAAAAACTATTAATAAAATAATTTGTTGTAGTTTTTTACTTGCAATTGTAAAATGCCAAAGAGAAACTGACTTTACTGTGTTAATCTGTGAAGTGTTTGGATGGTATTTTATCCAAACACTTCACAGATTAATACAGTAACACAGTAAAGTCAGTTACTATTTGGCATTTTTGGCTAAGTTTCAATTGTTTATACCTATTAATAAGGTTGGGTGAGCATTCTAATGTGATGCCATGGATATACCTGCCATCGATACTTCTCGGTTAGCGAGTTCATGTCGATAGTTTGCACTGGCAAGTTCTAGTCGTATGGATAAAGGTTTGGAGATATTTCTAAAGTAAACCAGAAATAGTGCTTTTTTACAGAACATTTGATGCCGCATAAGGAAAAGCACACAGAACGAAAATTATAGTTGTCTCATTTTATGCGTATTTATTATAGCAACACAGCATTTTAAGCCTAAAAAGTTAAACCATTCAAAATAATATGATGTAATGAACGGCGCAGCTGATCATCTTATTGACACTGTACGCCTAAAAGTATGCAGTTTATATTGATTTCTATGGTAAACTCAGCTTATATACGCTATCTCTTTCAAGCACACACTGGGAAATTAGTTCAAATCTAGATTTTCTTGGATTACATTACACTTTAAATTTTTTTTGATGTCACTAAAGATTATTGCAGTAATGCTTGCAATTGCATACATCTGCTGGAAATTCATGAAATCTTTTTGTTTCTGTTGACTAGAGCATTTGATCATTTGATGGAATGGGTGTAATCTAGATATCGCAAAAGCTGAATTATTTTCATTTGAAAATCGTAGCTGTAAAGAGGTCGTGAGAGAATTAAGATTCGATTTAATTAGAGATCGTCGCTATTATTCATTTTCCTTGGCTGCTGGAGAATTACTTCTATTCTTTTTGCTTTTTAGCCAAACGTTACAAAGGAAATTTTACTGCTAAATCGGCTGTAGATCTATAAATTCCCTTGTAATTTTTCTGTATTCATTGAATCATGATCACATGCACAATATTCTGAATATGCTAACCAACCACAATAAAATCAACAAATTTCTAGAAGCTCTAATAGCGAAATATAATTGGCTGTAGTCATTAGAGCAACGATAAAAACTGGTCCTGTTACCACAGAATACAACAGGAATGTAGACTCTATAGACAACTTGTCCAAGGCTTTAACAATTTTCGAAATGTGTTCAGAAAATTTTCTGAATAATGCGCGATTCATATTCAATATAATTGTTAATTCACGGAAAAAATTTAACCACATACTTCATGATCGAAATAGTATTTCTTATTTCTGGAACAGCGTTTTTCTCATTTCGAACTAGATTCAGCTTGTGGCTAGAGAAATAAAAATATTATGTTATAAACGCTATGTTTCTCTGCTAGCCATTGTAAAACAATAATCAAAGCCTAACCCTGCAATGCAATTTTCTGGTGGCAGCCCATACTAAATCAAAATTGTGTCTATTTCTGTAGAAATAGTTGTGTTGGAAGCTGAAAGCTTCCAATAACAGCCTTTGCTGAAGATGGCAGCATGGTTTTTGCAGTCTTCATGAATATTTTTAAATCTTAGAAATGGACGGATTATGAATGATACCAATACTCCTCGTACACTTCTAGGAACGGATGGAAAGAATGTAACTCTTTTTACAGCTCCATAGAATAAAACAGGTATATGCGTATCATTTATTCTTGTTCACCTCGACAAGACGAATAGATCTAGCCATGAATAATGAGCAGTTTGCCTACAAAAAGCATTGAGATTTCTAAGTCAATTATTTTACTGGGATAATCGTAGTTGTAAAGTTTATCCACACGTATTGCGTTACAAACTTTTGATAAAGTGATAATTTCATACTTTTTTTGACGGGTTCGAAAATTAAATTTAATTCGGTTTGTACGGAATATTTCGCATAACAAAAAACATTTGAGTAAATTTTTTTTTTTATAAAAACAAATTTAACATTTCACTAGTCACGGTGAAAAAAATTTTCAACAGTTTTAATTCTTTTTGTAAATAGAAGAAGATCTACTAAAATGGTAATTGCGATTTGTTTTTTTCGATGAAGATCTTAGCAAAGGCTTGTTTTAATTTATCACTTTTTGTTCCGGAATTTATTTACAGAAATCTTGCTTATTAGTTGTGGGTATCTTAGCGGTGTATCATATAATTCTGGCGGACGGTGACAAATTAGATGATATCAAGTACTGCCACTCAAAGCTAAACAAGAAAAGTTTAGAGCAAACAGTTATTGAAAGTGTTTCCCAAGTCATATTGAGACGAGTTGTTGATAGTTGCATTGAAGGTGTTGTTACTTCCAAAGTTATGAAAATGTGGTCGAGAAATATTACGGATCCTTTACTGAAAGGCATGTGCATTGATGATCTTATTAGATCATTGGTAGATCTTGCCGATAAACAAGAAACGAGGTTAAGACGTCGTACTGCAGCAAAACCAAAGGGTGAAAGTGTAAGCTACCAATGCGTTGATCGAGAAGGAGGAGAAATGTGCTATAAATATGTCTACGAAGAGGGAAGCCCAATATCGTTGGAAATTAAATAAGATTTTTTTCCGATTATAAACGTGTAAAGAAAGCATTTGTTATGTAATTTTTTTTTTTACTTACACAATATAAATTCATAAGAAGTGGGATGTGGGATCTGTAAGTGGTAGGGTATATTTATTTTGTACACACAAACAAATGGAGGCATGTCAAGACCCATAAAAATTGCATAGGATTGGGCTTTGATGGATGTTCTACAATGGCTGGCAAAGAAGACGGCGTTCAAGAAATTTAAAAAAAGTTCATTTGAGCGTAATATTTCCATTGCTCTAGCAAGAAACTGAATATTATATGTGAAGAACTATTTGGTCTATAATGTGTAAAACTTGTTCCATGAATTAACAACGAAGGGTACAATGGTGATTGTCTGAATCCTTTTTGGAAATAGTCAAATCGCTGAACAAGTTGTCAATAAAGGGAACCTGTAGCACAAGAAAGTCGGCATTCCAGTTCAATTTTGCGGTGACAAGACCAGTTTTTATCGTTTTTCTAATGAAAATAGCAAAATACACCCCAAAAGTCTGGCTTCCCCGTACCCTGCACAACTTCGCACCCACCTAAGGTCGGATATGACCACAACTGACAATGAGACAACTTTTCTATTGTAATAAAAAAAAAATCTGAATTTTACAGTATTCTTAATTAATTTATTTTTTAAACTTATTCAACTGTGTCATCGGTTATATCCGATATATAATTCTTATAGCACTATAAAGTTTTCAACAAATATGGTAACCGTGCGGTTACTCCTGATGATACTGTCTCATTATGGCAAATACGCAAACCCTTGAATGGACCGATAGTAATGATATCGAAAGCTCGGTTAAAGCTTTGAATCGCCTGGCATGAGCTTTCGATATCAGTCACACTTAACTTATCGGTTAAACATTATGCTGGATTTAAGTCAATGTCAAAAATTACGAAATTTTGGATATTGGATAAGTCTAGTTTAGCTTAGACCTGAAAAAAATGCATAAACGCAAGATGACTAGTTTAAATCTAGTTTTTGCAAAACAAAGAAAAAAAATGTGAAATATTTTTATTGTCTCTCCAAACCAATTCGTTACAAAAGTCGTTAACAAATATTCAAAAAAAAAAATTTTTTTTAGTAAAGATAGTTTTATCTTTGATGTTTAAAAAGTTGAAATAAGTTAGAAGTGCACGACTATAAGATACCTTATACCCAATCTTTACGTACCTTGAGTTAAGTCTTATCTGGATTTTCATAAAAAAATAATCGTTTTCATATGGCAGACAGCATGACGAACAGACAGACATAGCTAGTTCGACTCCCTCTTCAATGCTGATTTTTTTTTGTTTTATAAATTTTTATTTAAAACTGTCTTAACGACAACAATTAAATGGATTTACAAAATGAGAAATAACGTTGGTGCAACTGCAATTTGCCTATCTTATGAGTCTCAACTATATTTACTCCCTAAATGGTAAATCCAAAGGATGAAGCCTCAACAGTCTTCTTCGCGTTGCACTATGGGCCAGGCAGTACGCAAAAGTGGACAAAATTAGAAGGAATTATTTGTTTCCATCAAAACTGCGTATATTTATGTTTTTTCGGTCGCTGATTACGAATCTGGCATTAGATTTTTAAAATTCAAAATGGCGGATCCAAAATGGCGGACAAATTTTCACAAAATTTATTGGATTTGCTTGAAACTTATTTCTAGAAGATATTTTAGGTCGCTGATTACGAATCTGACATTAGATTTATAAAATTCAAAATGGCGGATCCAAAATGGCGGAGATTTTGAAATAACGGTATTTTTTTTTTGTTTGAAATATTTGTTTTTAGAAAAACTTGAATAACTTCGTCAATTTATGTCGGATTTGTCCCATTAAACTTTCGTTTTACTCGTAATTAAACGTAATTTTCAAAACTTATAACTGTATATGTAGTTTTCAAACAAAATAGTGCAAGCAATCATCGTCAAAGTCGAAAATTGTGGAAAAAAAATCAAAAAATTGAGTTTGCCTTTAAAATACACAAAGATAGGATAGGAAATGTTATAACGTATAGTATACCATTGGAAAGATGATTTTTTCTCTATTCATAGACGTATTGAAATGCGATGTAAGATGTATAGTTTAATCCATATAGTTGTTTAATACTATGAAAAATCAGTTTTTTTTACCGTTATTTCAAAATCTCGATGTGCAAGAAAAAATTCTAGTATGCCAAACAATTCTATTTTACTGTACCTACAACCTACACTTAGTCCCATCCAATAAATTTTTTAAATTTTTTTTTTATCGCACCGTGTAATAGACAAAGATTTATTTGGCATTAATTGTATTAAATTACGTAATTAATTGAAAATGTGCAAAATGTGCAAGTTTACCTTAAAGTACATTTAATAGAGAAGATATTCCATGTTTTGTTATTGTTTTATGAGGTGGTACATAGGAGTACAAACGAACGACAGCGAGTATATATCACAGAATTTGACGTTTGACTCAATAAAATATGAATTTTTTTTAAAGCAACACTAATTTCAATCCTTTCTTTACTATTTACTATTGCTCTACACCTTGTTGAATTGAAACAAAAGATAGAAATAAAATATGTGTTATTTTATTAAAGAATATTAGAATTTTAGCTTACACCGATCTGACAAATTTGAAACACAATTTTTGTAATCAACATTAAATTGTAGCCTTAATAGTCAAGTAAATGCTATAATATTTTACTGAAAGCTACCTTAAATAATATATATTTGAACTATTAACATGAAAATTTAAAATTCTAAAGTCGAATTTTGGCCACTTTTGCCTACTGTCTGGCCCATATTGCGTTGTGCTATTGTCCAATAAGTTCAGCGCCAGGTGATTAGGATGGTCATGCAACCTCTCGATGTATTTACTGCTGATCTTATGGAGTTGTTCCAGAACTGTAGGAACATTTAAGTCCCTATGTAGTGTGCTGTTTCGTACATGCCAAGGAGTTTCAGCTAATTGCCTTAGAATTTTATTTTGCATTCTCTGGATTCTTTTTAAATTAGAATTACTTGCTGTTCCCCAAAGCTGCAGTCCATATGTCCAAATTGGAACAATCATTGTTTTGTAAAGCAGCACTTTGTTTGATAAGCTGAGTTTGCTCTTTCTATGTAGCAGCCAATGCATTTTATTGATGCGCCATTTGCATAATTTGATTTTTGCAGTAATGTGCTTACTCCAAGTAATACCTCTATCCAAATGCATTCCTAAGTACTTTGCTACCGATTGTTGAGGGATCATTACATTGTCACAAGATACACATGGGCAGTTTTCACGCCTCTTTGCAAAAGTCATGTGAACAGACTTTTCATTGTTAATCGATATATTCAATCGATGAAACCAGGAAGACAACTCATTTAAGTATTCTTGCAAGAAGTTTGAAGCTTCGGCATGATGAGGATCAGTTGCTAAAATTGTTGTATCATCAGCATAAGTGCCAACCTGAAAATTATCATTACTAGGAGTAGGCATATCTGCAGTATAAATTGTGTACAGCACAGGTCCTAATACACTGCCTTGTGGAACACTTCATACCTCAATACCTCACTTCTTACTACCACTCGAAAAGCTCTTTCCTTGAGGTATGATGCAAAAAGAGGAAAAAAAGCGCTGGGAGCCATTTTTTCAAATTGAAAAGTAGCCCATCGTGCCAGACTCTATCAAAAGCTTATTTTACATCAAGAAATACTGCAGAACAATATTGAAAACTTTCCTGGGCATCGATGATTTTCGAAATTACACGATGACACTGCTCTGGAGTTCCATGATGATTCTGAAATCCGAATTGATGATCCGGTACTATATTAAGTCTCTCGAGCACTGGTAACAATCTTCCAAGAAAAAGTCTTTCAAAAATTTTTAAAAATATTGAAAGTAAACTTATCGGTCGGTAGGATGTGACCAGATTTTCAGGTTTGCCAGCTTTGGGGATCATCACAATCTCAGCACACTTCCATTGGGAGGGAAAATGGTAAATGCGAAGCATGGTATTATATATCATAGTAAGAAATAATACACATTTCATTGGTAGCGCTTTCATCACTTTACCATCTATTCCGTCATAGCCAGGAGATTTTGCAATTTTGAGAGCTTTAATTTCTACTAACACTTCACGTGGAGTAACGTGTCGCAAAGGAAGATCCATTTGGCAGGGGCTGTCCAAAAAATTAACCGTCTCCAAAACAAAACTTGGGTTCACAAGTAATTGAGGGTGAAATGTTTTTTCAAGATATTCAGCAAATGCTTCGGATTTAGCTTTATCAGTCCGGCACAGCTCTGTTAAACGCTCTTTTATCAAAAGGATTTCGACTTTTCATCCACCTTCGGCGTAACCTTCTCTTATAGTTTACCATTTCACGAATCTCAACGTTGAAAGGCAAATTACCATAACTAGGAGAATTGTTTGTAGAAGGTAGTGAATGCGTAGCTAGGTTAGCAGCTGTTTTCGCAGGAGTACCTGCGAAAACAGCAAAATCAAGTAGATCAGGAATTTTAGTTGGATCCGTTGGCCAATATGTTGGACTTCCTGAGGACAGCACACTGAACCCTCCATTAATGATGTTATTATAAAGTACATGTCCTCTTATATTTTCTCTATTAGATCCCCACCAATTGTGTTTGGCATTCCAATCTCCACCAACAAAAAATCGTTCACCAAACTCATCAAAAAAATTTTTGAAATGTTGAGTTGTCCAACTATGAGGAGGAGGACAGTAGAGTGCAGCTAGTATGAAATCTCCTTGAGCACTCTTTATTTTTGTCCTGGCACACTGGACTCTTTGCTGACATATTGACTCGAGGGGTTCATGATTTAATTTGCTTTAAATTAATATAGCTGCACCACCATGAGGTCTATTTCTTGGATGATCTGCTGATATTAGATCGTAACCTTTTATACGAAAGTTCGATAGGTTATTAAAATGAGTTTTAGACACCAAAATAGCTTCAGCATGATTTGTAACAGCAAAGCTATCAAGTTCTAGCTGATGCTTTGCTAGGCCATTCGCGTTCCATATACAGAAGCGTAAGCTTAACTGCATTATTTTGAAATTAATGACGAAACTAGCGTTATAACTTGCGACATCATTCGCTCCATCATACGCTCCATTGACTTTTGCTGACGTTCCATCATTCTCTCCAGTGATTTTTCTTGGCGCTCTAAAAGTTGGGACAGATACTCAAACGAATTAGTTTGTATGTTTTGTGTGGCTGAGGCAACACTATTAGGGACAACGTCTGCATAAGATTAACCTTGGTGAGAGAAACTGGATGTATTTGAAATAAGTGGATCTGCTATTTGATTTAAAATTCTTCGACCACCACCACCAGTACGCCGGACAACCATTGCCTGATACACCTTGCATCCTCTATAGTTTGCTGTATGAGGCTCTTGACAATGTACGCAGCTTGCAGGTGCACTTCTTTCCTTAGTACAAACAGTTGAGGCATGATTACTACCACACTTAACACACCTGAAAGGCTTACGACAATATTTTTGTGTATGGCCATACTCCTGACAGCGATGGCACTGTACAATATCATCAAAGTTCTTTGGATATTTCACTTTAATAACTGCATTGCACAGACGTGTAATATCTATTGCCTGTTTATTATTTCCGTCCGGCTCTAAGTCAACAAAAATGATAGACATTTGCTTCCATCTTTTTTACTTACTGCATTCATAACATTTCGCACTGAGTGTCCCTTCCTTTCAAGCTCTTCTTTAATAAATGTCACTGAAGTCGAAAAGTGCAGATTTTTAATCACTATTCTAAAAGCACGTTCCTGCTTGAGCTGATAGGTGTGATATTGACGTTGATTGTCATCTAAATGGCGAACTAAATTTCTATACGCCTTAACATTCTTTATCATTAATATAATATTACCTTTTATTCCAGCCTTATATGAATAATCTTCAGGCTTAATGACTGAATTTATCATAAACTATTTGTTCGATGTTTTGCATTTTTCAGGACATCGTCTTTTAAAAGTTTAAGTTAGTTATGAAGGCCTTATAATCCATGCAAAATTTTAAGATAAGCATACAACTGGTTAAGAGAATATCTGGTGTCAAAATGGACTCTGCATTATATGAATACAACAAGTAAATACAATATATAAATAGAATCAGAGTTTGTCTTTACATTGCACCAAACTCTAAATTTTAATTACAAGTCCTAGTTTGTAATTACAAGGATATCCAAAATGCAAAATGAAAAAATTGTATCCGCTCGACCAAATGTCCATTCAAGAAAATATATATATAAATTTAAATATACATATAAATATATATATATATATATATATATTATATATATATATATATATATATATATATATATATATATATTTATATATATATGGTTATTACAGCTTATTATAAACCTGGGCATCACTAAGGGTATTAATCAATTACCAATATTACCAACTCCGGATCCTTATCCCCCGGACGTCCTCCAGGCCCTTATCCTTTCAACGCAGCGGCGGTCGTCCCCGCTGTCGTTCCGGTCTAATTTCGTTAACGTTTTTGTCGTACACTGTTCTCGCCAGAGCTAGTTCATCCATTCGAAGCATGTAAGCAGCCCAATGCAATCGTTTATACTTAATGGGCCTGAATATATCGATGTCGTTATATAGCTGGCACATCTCGTGATTCAAGTTCAAAGATTTTATGAAGATTTTTTCTCTCAAACGTTCCTAACGCCGATTTGTCAGCCTCAGACATGATCTATGTTTCAGTACTGATTTTCTTTCTTCTGGATAAGACTCTACTTTGCATTTGCTTACTGAGACCAACGTAGCATCGGTTATCCAGAGTAATTCTTCGCCTAATTTCTAAGCTGGTGTTATTGATTTTTTTTTTTTGAGAGTCCAAGTGGACGAAAATTTTTACAACCACGAAGGTGAAATTTGTCATAGTCGCAAAATCTTTAGGTCGTGTTGATAATTTGCGAGAGGATACCAAGAACTTCGTCTTACTTACGTTCACCGCCAGTCCCAGCTTGCGGGAGTTCTCTTCAATATCTGTAAAAGCCCTGCTGACTGTATGTGGATTTTTACCGATTATGTCGATGTCATCGGCATACGCAAGCAACATAGTGTCCTGTAAGAAAATGTTGCTCCTCAAATCGACGTGTGGGCATTGTTTCGAAATGTACTCCAACATGAGATTGATGAAGTCGCATGACAACGCATCTCCCTGTCTGAAGCATCTCTTGGTGTCAAAAGGGTCGGAGAGATTTTTACCGACCCTGACAACGCTTTGAGTGTTTGCCAGCGTTCTCATACAGAAGCGAACGATTTTTGCAGGGATACCAAGTTCAGTCAGTGCTTTGAAGAACTTTGATCTGATTGGCGTGTCGAAAGCGGCTTTGAAATCGAGAAATAGGTGGTGTGTGTCGATATGCTTCTCATTGGTTTTCTCCAGGATCTGCCTCAGCGTTAATATGGAGTCGGGGGTTGACTTCTTCGGTCTAAAACCGCACTGGTATTGTCCAACAATACTTGCTTTGTATGGTCAGACGGACAGAGAACTCTTACGTTCCAATCGCTGGGCATGCATTCACCAGACCATATTTTGCATAAGAGTTGATGCATACATATAATCAATTCTTCGCCGCCGCTTTGTAGTTTTTAAGCCTATGTATAGCTGCTAAGACCTCGTTATAGTCTGGTGGCTTCACAGGAGTGCCATCATCGGTCGGGGCAACCAGATATTCGTCTTATCCGCTGGCGGTATTGTTCCCGACCTCGCTCCCAAGTAGGGTAGAGAAGTGGTTCCTTCATAACATAAGTGACTCCTGGACATCTGTCACGACGTTTCCATGAGCATCTACAAATAACGATGCTCAGGGCTTTTAACCTTCGGTCAAACGCTTGATTCTATGATAGAATTGTCAAGCCTTATTTCTGTCGCACATCTTTTCGACTTCCTGCAGTGGTTTCAAGTGGTATAAAGCAAGCCGATACAAAAAAAAATTAATGTGTCTAGGGACACGCGTGAGGAACGAAGTTCCTTTGGCATGTGTACTGTTTAGCAGGCATGACGAAATGGAGGTCAATGAAGGAGAGACAGGAGTAAATGAAGGCGAAAAATGATTTACAACAACTATAATTTACAACATTTATACAAAAATGATTCTAATCTAATCAGTTCATTCAATCATAGTGACAATTGGCTTATGGTAACTAAAATAAGATACAAACATTTGAGATTCAATTTTGTCCAAGTATCTTGAAAAACTGCATCAATAGTCGTATTGAATCTTGTTGTAGACATTGTTGGGTCGTTACTAATTTTCAAATCAAAATCTTCAAGGAGAAATTGTGTCAGTGGCTCTGATTTTTTATCAGAAAAGTTGATGTTAAAATCACCTGCCAAAATTAGGGAATTTCATACAAATTTTTATTATATCTCCGAAGAAGTCGAGAACCTTCTTCAGTATATTCTAACAGTACTCTGTGAATGAACTCTTGAATATCCACAATTTTCTGATTCAATGAAACGTAGATGACTGCCATGACCACCGTGATACCGTTTTCCATTACACACTGAACCGCACAAAGGTCCGCAACACTTGTATGTCGAACAGAAAAGTCCTGAATGTTTTTGAAAATCGTCTCCATGTTCGGCGTTACGATGTTAGTTATATCACTCCTGTTCTGATATATTGCTACACCCCCTGCACGAACGGTATCACGTTTGAACTGAACTATGCAATTGAAGTGTGGAATATTACATTGCTGACCATTAGCCAACCACGTTTCAATAAGCAAAAAATATTGCTCTTTCAGAATAACTGCGTCATTTTAATCGGCGTAATGATTTTTAAGACTTTGTGCATTGAAAGTTAACAACGAGACACCTCTTTTATTGCTAATGTCATCGACGATAACTTGCGCTCTTGTTTTCAGTGTATTTAAGGATAGCTTCTTGAATTCTGCCAATAACGAAGAAGTTGATGTTGCTTATCTACGATTATGATGAAATCTGTGATTGAAAAATCATAATGTTCATTGTCAGTGTTGCACAGTGCAGCACAATGTTGCCTACCGCTGCTTTGTGTGTGTATCTAATAAGCGTAAAGACTTTCAACTTTTAGCGATTTCATTATTGTTTTCAATATAATTTAAACTTAATCTGAAGCGCAACTTCAGTTTTATACAATTATGCAAATTCCATAAACTCTAATATGGACGTTAAAGGTTTGTAAAACAATTGAAACGTAAAGTATGTAATATGAAAAAAATCTGGCCTGGCTGCATTTGTCTGCGCTCGATGTTGTTGTTGTAATGTTTTTCTTTGCGCGGCAGCGCTATGCTTTTTATTGTGATGTGCGGCATGTCACTCTACAAAATGCTTTTAAAGAGCATAAACATTATTATTATTATGATTATTAATCTTCTTTTTCTAATGGACTTTTGTCGTCTAATGCAACAGCCCAACACACATTTTTTTAACTTGGAAAATTTTCGAAATAAATTGCTTTTTCGGGACATTTTCGGGATATCAAAACAAATTCATATACTCACATAGTCCTATAGTCCTGCTCAGATACATGCTTAATGTGCATATAATGCTTGCTCACTCTAACAACTACAACTATTATCGAATTTCAGCAGGCAACGTTTAACATAACGTTACGCTTTTTCTCGGCTAGCCCTCCTCCGCAATAATCATACCGCACCATAAGGAACTTCGTTCCAAAAATTTAATTTAATATTTCAAAAACCAAAAAATATTGTCAAATTTCAATTTTTCACCCCTTTTTCCGCGATCATTGAATGTAAACTTAGTTTTGAAAGTGAAATAGGCTTTTTCTAATTAAGCTCAGATTCGGATATTAACAGTTTGTCGGAAAGTTTGTAACGCATTAAAAGAGGCATCGGACCCCCTGAAGTAACGAATAACGAATAACGCGTGTTATGTTATCCTGTAAGGCTTTATTAGTGTTCGGTTTGTCCACATAACTAACAGCTTCACATAACCCCACAAGATATAACCAAGATGCGTTAAGTCTCATGATCGTGGAGCCCAACTCACAGGGCCATTTCGAGAGATAAGCTGCTCACCAAATTCATCCTTCAACAAAGCGATTGTTTCACGAGCTATGTGGAGTGTGGCGCTGTCTTAATGAAACCACATGTACTCCAAGGCACTGTACGCATGCGTGTCGATGGTTTAATGTCCAACTAAGTAAATTTTGGTACGAAATTCGGTGATAACAGCACGAATTGTTGATTCACTAGGTCGATTATGACGACCATAATATGGTCGTAACAAACGTTGAACATTTTTCAAAAAGCACGAATTTAATAAATTTCATTAATTTGCAATCGTTGCTCGTTTGTAAGTCTTTCGTCTGTCTCTTGTAATGTGTTTTACTTGGAAAGTTTTAAGGATATTGACTAAAATGCCTTTAAAACTAAGCGAATGAAACGCATAAATAGAGACAGACGGACATGGCTGATCAAGAATATATATACTTTATAGGATCTTCGATGTCTCCTTTAATGCGTTACAAACTTTCAGACAAACTGAAAATACAGTCCACACCATATGTGGACTCTACTTTCAGTTTGTCTTAATGGCAGGCAGTTGACTTTTAAGATATGCAGTTCACACCTCAAACTTATGTTCTGCTGCCGAAACCAAAGTCATTTGAATAGTTTTATGACTACTGGAAAATGGCTTTCATCGTAATCAGTTCCAAATTTTTACCTACATCCTTTGCCCACCAAACGTATTGTTCGATGTCTCCAACCGCATTTCTTATTAATGCAAAAACCCACTTGCACCCTATAGATTTGTGTCCTGGAGGTACTGAGTAAACCATCATACTCCTCCTCATTGCGTACTTCCATCCACGTGCGTCTTTTAGTATAGGGTAGTCCCTATACGAATCTATCCAAAATTTTAGGGTTTTTGCATAAATAATTTGTTTGTTTCTTATTATAGTTTCTCCATAAATAGAATAAATTGTGCCTATGATGGTCCCAATGAAATATTAATAAATAAGAAGGACTAAAAAAGGTTTAGATATAGCCCCCATTCAAATTCACCCCTTTTTTGAGTTTATATGGTACTAAGATTAGACTTTACTTAAGGTACATAAAGATTGGATACAGGGTATCTTGCAGTCGAGCATACTCGACTTCAGCGTCCTTTCTTGTTTACTTCTAGGTTAATTGATTCTTTAAGGTTGGATTTCTCAACGAAGTATTCATCATGGCTGAACTTTATATTCTCAGTATCCTTATTATAAAGACGATGTGCTTTGGATATTTCTGCATAACCCACCATTATGAATTCTTTTCCTTTCTCTTGAAACTTCTTTTTGAGGATTTTTTCAAGTGCGATAGCAATAGAACAAAAAATTCTTAAATGTTTCACGACCGATTTAATTTCAGTCCAAAACAATTTTTTTTATAATATAGTTCAAACACATTGAACATGCTCCGCTGTCAATCATCACCAATCATCGCTACACAAGCTACGATTCGACGCTATTCCTGCAAAGAATCGTTTGTCTTTCAAATTTTTGTTGTCATTTAAGTGCGGTCGCCGTACACATTTAGCAGCAAAATGACTCGCTTAAATCATTTCAAATCATCTGAAATTTTGTGTAATCTCCAACTTCGTTTTGCTGAAACATCGAGTTACGAATGCTTGTTCGCCTTCCTTTCTCCATAACATTTCACTTTTGGCTTTTTTCTATCAACTTAAAAAATTCTCAAATGACATCCGAAAACTAGCCATTTTACAAAGAGCTCTTCTTGAAGCACAAATCCTATTTCGGATAATTTTTCGACCGTACTCCATAATTTTGAATATTTCCACCTTCTTTTATTCAAATATGTATTTATTAATTGATTAAATAAAGTAACTTTGCGAAGTGGTCCTGAAGGTTGATGCATCTCCTTCTAAAATTTCCATGCTCGACTGCCTTAAGTTAAGTCCTATCTTACTACCATACCTCATTGCATTGAATTTTCAAAAAACTTAAATAATGGGATATACGTATTTGTATAGGGGCTATACCTAAAATTTTTTTGATCCCACCAATATTGGGATATTTCATTGGGGGTAGCATAGTCATAATTTATACCAAATTAAGACTTTCTAGAATAAGAAACAAAAACCCAAAATTTTAGGGTAGATTTGTATGGGGATACCCCTTAATAGGTCTAGAGAAAATCCGTTTGCAAATGCTCACTTGACGGCTTAGGGGGAGTCTAAGTTTCAAATATGGAAGCTGTATTTCTCTTAAAGTCTCCGAAATAATCGTTTTCATACGGCAGACAGCATGATCAAGAATATATAAACTTTTTAGGGTCTAGGGAAGGAGGATTTTCTGTCTGTTACATACATTCGCAGAAACATAATATACCCTTCTATCCTTTGGGTACAGTGTATAAAAAAGAAGCTAATTTGAATTTTATTATGCATAAATAAGCTGGTTTATACATGTTTGCATCATCGGTAAATGTTGATTTGTTTTCGTTTGGGTTAACATTTTTTCTATTTTTAATATGATAAACATCCGTTAAATTGTTTGGATTACTACTGATCCATGAATAATATAATTTTGAAGCATAAAATTTTTAAATGATTTTATAACCGTAAAAAGTGTTGCATTTTTATTGCAAAAAATATTTTATATTGCTGAAAGAAAACGTTAGCGTGAGCCAAGGGGGACGACGCACAGTGGTCCGAAATCGCGAAAACGCGCGCATGAGCATTAAAACGTTTTACAGTCCGCAATTCTAAATCGATTTTTTTGTTTTTTGTTTTTTATGAATTAGGATTAAATTATTAACCATTTTTTTGTTGTCGAGTGCCATATTTATTTTTTGTTTTAACAATATTTATTGTTAATATCAACATATTTTGCACAAAAGAGAAAAGTTGAAAATTTTTTTTTAATAACTTAGTTTTGTACTAAAAAACAAGAAATGAGTTGCAGTTAATAAAAATCTGTATTATAATTTGTTTAAACAAATTAGTGTTGTCTTTTGATAACTGTCTATTTAATGTACCTAGAAGCATTCAGTTTTTTTCTAAATTTACAATTGGCCGACCTCATATTAATCTATATATATAAAAATAAGTCCCAAGTTCTGTTGGTGATCGATGGACGCGAAAACTACTGGACGGACTTTCACGAAATTTTGCATGTGTGTTCGTATTCACACAAGGATGGTTTAGGGCAAAAAAAAATTGTAAAATGTAATTTTGACCCTGGGCCTAATGGGGGCCTTGAAACCGAAAAAGCCATATCTTTGGAGTGAATAGACGTAGAGAATTGAAACAGGGCTCATTTGAAAGATGGTTAAAAAACATTTTTGGCGTTCAAGGTGTTCAAGGGATTTCCGGAATTTGGACCTGGGACCCATATGTAAATCAAATATAGTTTTTTTGACCAATTTTTTTTTATTTTTATTACAGGTGAGCACTTAGACGGGATTTTAGAAAATTTTGACCCGGGGCCTAACCGGGGCCTTGAAACCGGAAAAGCCATATCTTTGGATTGAATAAACGTAGAGACTTGAAACTGGGCTCATTTGAAAGATGGGTAAAAAACATTTTTAGCGTTCAAGGTGTTTAAGGGATTTCCGGAATTTTTACTTGGGACCCATATGTAAATCAAATATAGTTTTTTAACCAATTTTTTTTATTTTAATTACAGGTGAGCACTTAGACGGGATTTTAGAAAATTTTGACCCGGGGCCTAATGGGGCCTTGAAACTGGAAAAGCCATATCTTTGAAATGAATAGACGTAGAGACTTGAAACAGGGCTGATTTAAAAGATGGTTAAAAAACATTTTCAAGGTGTTCAAGGGATTTCCAGAATTTGGACCTGGGACCCATATGTGGACCCAATATAGATTTTTTGACCAATTTCTTTTATTTTTATTACATGTGAGCACTTAGACGGGATTTTAGAAATTTTTGACCCGGGGCCTAATGAGAGCCTTGAAAAAAAAGTCATACATTTGGATTGAATAGACGTAGAGACTTGAAACTGGGCGCATTTGAATGAAGGCTAGTCGTGTTTATGGGATTTCCAAAATTTGAACCCAAATTTTTTGAACAATTTATATTAAGCCACCGAAGAGAAAAAAAAAAAAAAAAAACGCGAGCAAAGCCGCGGGTACCTGCTAGTATTACTATAAATGAGACAAAATATCAATAAATTACTATCTGACTAATTGTTTAAAAAAATTATTAGTATAATTTGCTTACTTTTGATTTAATACACATAGAAACATGCAGGTTTCTTTCTAAACTTACAATTACTTGACCTCTTCTTAATATTACTATATAATAAACCAAATAAAATTGTAACAGTAAATTATTATTTTAGAATTGCACTTTTTACTTACGTGAAGGACTGTTTGCTGTAACTAGTCAATTTTTATAGAATGAAAACAAATGGGTTTATTAAAACTTATTTAAAAAGTAAAATATATTTTTCAATTTTAACATCCTCATTGTTTACACTTTTGTTCCTTTTAAATTTTGAAATAAGAAACTTTGATTGTTTTGGAGTTTTTGATATTAAAGTTCTTTTGATATTACTCTTTTTCAGAATCTTCTTGATCTTCATTGTAAAACATATCAGCGATCTCGGCTGGAAATTCCTTTTCTTAGGCGATGTATTGCTGACGTATTGACTTACTACGAATGTATCTGAAGTGATCAAAAGACGGTTAAAGATATCAGTCATATTGTCAATCCTTGAGTTTTTTCTTGCGTAATTTGTATGGAAGGTTTTAAAATCTTTATGCCTTCCTTCTAGTGGTTCTTCGGAAAGCACACCAACTGGAAGGATAGAATTCTTCATTATTGCCTCTCCATGAAGTAATATTTTATGTACTGTTGGCGAGAATTTGAACCAGCCGTACATTGCGTTAAAGTCCTTAGCAGCTGATAAAGCAAATTTTCCAAAATTTGCAGCATCCATTTTTTTTACTACTATTAAAAGCGATAAGAATATTTGCAAATCGATTAATTAGATCTTCATTTACTCCTGTAATTTTTGAAGTAAATTTTATGTCACCAAAGAATCGACGAGAAGTATTTCCGTCATTGCTTGATCCAAACCCATGCTTTGGAGTATCAAGAAGCAGTCCTATTTCTTTCTTAAAAGCAGTTTCTATGGAAGTTTTTTCTCATTCATTAGGTTTATCTCAGTTTCATTTAATTTAGTTCCTTTCCTTCGCCTGTTCTGAGGAAGAACTAATCCTTAGGCAATATGAAGAAAAAATTCCATGAATTTTATTCTTGCATGGAGAGGCGAAACTCCGTATTTCAAACTATCTTCTGTAGTTATTGCACGTGAATTTGTCTCTAATACATTGAGTGCCATTCCTGATCTACCACAGAGAAAACATTTAGTTGTTGCTTTATTGCCTTCTAAAGTATTTACAACTTCTGTGTCGACCATTGTTAAAACAAACTTGTGCTTTTGTTTAAATTGCCATTTTCAGTAATTGTGCTTAACTTTTTTAAGTTTAAGATCTCTTTTTGCATCCTCTTATATTCTTTCTCAACCGCTTCGTTAGTCTCCTTCTAGTATTTTAATCGCACAGGCCTGCAAAGTCTTGTGAAATTCGGAGCAGGATTTTCCCAAACAATACTTTTGGATCCATTCTTAATTACAACTGGCACAATGGCTGTAATGAAGATAGAAGAATCATTAGCATTTGAATCATTAAATGCCTGCTTAAAATGGGAGAAGCCAAAGCTTGAGTCCATTCCCCATTTGTAATAAATAGTGTAACTGCCAACGGAATCAGTATCTATCGAAACTATTAATCGTTCTCCTGTATGGTCCAAAAGGCTTTGCAATTTAACAACTGCTTTTGTCTTCTTAATAGAAATATTTTCTGGGTAGCACTTCGTTTTTCCTCGACAATAGCATGACCATATGATGGAAACATTTTTGACAACTTTTTCTTCTATGACCACTTTCGCAAAACTTCATACTGTTCCCTAGTTAGCTTCATTTCTATTATAAGGGCAACAGCTTCCGTTTGCGTAAGTGATTCCGGCAGCGTTTCAGATTTTTCCAATGAAGACAGAATTTTTTTTCCTCTAGTTGGTGACTCACTCAATTGTTGCACTACATTCGAAGCACTTAAGTTACCATCCTTCTTCAGACTTGAAGAAGTTGCAAATAGTAAAGCATTGCTTTCTTCTTTTCTTAATTCCACAGTTCTTGGTCGCTTTTATGATTTACTAAGGGAAGTAAATGATTGTAAAGATCGTTCCTTACGTTTGTTGTCCAATGTTGGCTCTTCTATAGTTAAAGAATTATTATTTGGAATTACACTCAGCTTTAACCAGTCCGTATACCCCCTTTATATCCATTGCATTCTGATTTCTTTGGACTGATTACCATTTTTTCTCAAATTTTTAAATGCTGACACCGTTTCTTCAGGAGTTGTATGGAAATTTACTTGCAATAAAATTTATAATTTCTTCAGTGCTTTCTCTACGTGTTTTTGTAGTGTTGATGAGGAAACGTCGTCCTAAGTTCCGATAGAAATGTTCTACAAAAATTAAAAAATTTAATGAAACTTACAAAATTTAAATTTGTTAATAAAATTTTATTTTAAAAGGAGATGGACTTTTAATATTACTGTTAGATAAATGAAAATAAAATTTTTGGAAAATTCGCAAATTTTTAAATTGCGAAATATATTTTAAATCTACATTAGAAAAAACTTACCAGCTTCGCTAAAATCCATTCTAGAAGAGAATTATTTTTATAAAATGAATCTTAATTGTAAACTTGTCTTCCACTTGTATTAAACTTATCGCGTAGCGGTCGCGGATTAATTTCACTCTATAACGATAGAGAGTCCTCGAAACATCTTTATAAATTATTTAATTTCATCAATCAAGTTAATTTTATTAATTTTACACAAAAAATTTTCTAATAAAATGTATGAAGTGACTGTAATGTTTATTTAGGTGCTGTCGTGATCTTTCTTGATTTAGTGCAATTGGACTAAATTCCACTTTATAAATGAATACGCAAGTATCTGCAGATCAAACATGCGTCAATGTACTCTCCATAAGTTTCTCTGTATTCCCAAATCATAGATTAAGTGTGCAAAACTGTGCAAAAAAAGATGCATTCCATTAAGAATTAAAAAAAAAACATTCAAAAAGTGAAAAAAAACCGCCAAGTGTTCCAGTTTTACAATGCGTATACCAAAATAAGCAATAAAATATGGAGTTAATTTTGTTAAAATACAGACGTTGACAAATAAAATCCATTAGTAACGCGTTACAATAAGTTAAAATACATTAAAATGACACGTTATTGAAGTATTATGCAAGTTTCTCTTTTTTAACATTTAAATACAGTAACAATATTATACTGTACAAACATAATTTATTTCTTCGATGCTGGAGACAAATCATTGAAACAATATTCAGCTTTGGCACCTGTAAAGTATCACATACATGTCTCAAATGTTTAAAAGCATATTCGAAAATAATCGGATTTTGACTTTATGCGCGCGTTTTCGTGATTTCGAACCACTGTGCGACGCAATACTAATTAATTGTGTGATCCATTTTTTTATACCCAGCTACATATAGTGTAAACGAACTCTCATTTTGTTGGAAAGTTTGTAACGCATTAAAGGAAGCATCGGAGACCCCATAAAGCATATACAAATTGAGTATTCTTGTTAAGCTCGACAAGGGTAATCGATTTAACAATGTCAGTCTGTCCCCCCGTCCGTGTGTTTATATCTGCTGATTTCATCCAGCCAGTTTCTTAGATATTAAGTCAAAATTAAATATTAAACTCAAAGTGCCATTAACCGAACGCCAATTTTCTAGTTTTTATATGAAAATAGTTAAAGTTCTTCGGTTCCTGAAACCCTAATGGGTCATAGGGCGTCTATAGCTGCTCTCCACCTCGTCCTGTTCTCTGCAAGGGCTGCAAGTTGACTCCACCCTGGTAGGCGAAGTCCTTCTCGTCGCTCCCTTGACACTGTTCTCCTCCATGTTTCGCGGGGACGTCCTCTTCTTCGACCTCTACCATGCATGGCTTTTCGCATGATCCTCCTCATTGGAAATTCAACAACCATCACCAACAAACACCTGAAGTTTGTTGGTGATGGTTGTGGTTACCTTCCAAGTGCAACATCCGTAGAGTAGCACAGAAAGCACGATAGATTTGAACAGTCTGACCTTAAGAGTTGTACTCAAATCGTTGTTTCGACAGATGGGAGACATTATACCGTAAACAGCTCTGGCTTTGCTGATCCGGCTGCAAACATCCAGCTCAGTTCCGCCTTCTTCTGCAAGAATGCTGCCTAGGTACGTGTAGTTCTCAACCATCTCGATTTGTCGTCCGTCGATTACAACTCTACTCGTGGTCGGTCCACTAAGACTGAGGCTAAGGGTTTGTGTTTTCCGCGTGTTAATTTTTAGTCCAGCGGAAGAAGATGCCCTCTCAAGCGCTGTGGCCATTCGGGATAAATCCGTCATGGTATGCGCGAGAAGGCAAATGTTGTCAGCGTAGTCGAGGTGCTGGAGTTAAAGTTAAAGGAAAAAAATGCCAACCCATACGATTACGACCACAATATAGCTTACAGCCTCCACACAAACCTATCGCCTATTTTCGAGTTTTTCTAAGAAAACAGTTTTTATTTTTAAGCGAATTCGAAAGGATTGTGTTCTTGGTTGCTTCCTTTGCAATTGTTGGTTTCTTTTAGTCACACTTTTTTTGAACATCAGTTTTACCAACGTATTTTTACTGGTTAGAGGTCTGCATGAATGGCAAAAGAAAATCTCATTTAAATGAACAATGCTCAAAATGCGTTGTATAAATGAATACATAACCTACAGTCCCCATACAAACTCACCTCCCATTATTTAATATATTCAAGAAAATTATGGTTTTGTCTATATTTTTAGTATAAAATTTGATATCGATATTGTGACCAAACTTGGTTTGTAACAGACCATTGCCAAATGATTGATTGAAGAGCCAAGACAATATAGCTATGTCGTTTGTCCATTAGTATAAAACAACCAATTTGAATTTAACAAAATTCTCGTCAATTTATTTTTCGAACCCTATTTAACCAGATCGAAAGCATAAATTTGAATCATTTTCGCTTATCAATTTAAAATTTAATTTACAGAGTCATTATACTTTTTTTTAATGATATCAACAGTTATAGTATAAATTAATGTCCTTTTTCAGAATGTTTTCTTATATTTTAATAGGCAGTTAGTATGCTTGTCAAAACGATTTTAACTAGCGTTATGAATTAATCTGACTAATTGTGAGTTTTTATCAAATGTCAAGTTAGGGTCAAGGAGGGAAAAAAAACTATCTGTGCAAAACAAACCATTAAAGAAAAGGTACAATAAATTTTATGTATTTTTTTTCCTATGTTAGTACTTAACCAAGAGTTAGTTTTAATTCAAAAAAAATGTGCCAACAAATAAAACAAGATTTTAAAAAATACAAAAATACTCGGAAATATTTTTACACGCGAAAAGCGGCTATTCTGTCTCCTTTGACGTGAAGATTTCTTTATGGTACTCGACATGGTTACAATTGAAAAATAAATCAGAAAAATATGACTTTAAGATTGATATGGATGCTTTCTTTTAATTATATAAAACATATGAAACAGATTATGAAATTTGATATAATAATTTATTAACTTTATTTTAAATATGAACTTATTATGAAAATTATTTTAAACTAAATTGTTAGACCCAATCAAAGTCAAAAGTTGAAAAGTGGCTGGGCCAATCATGACATCTGCATTTTCCTGCTATTACCCCATCCTCATCTGGGGTGGGCACAGGTTCGGTTGTTGTTGATGGTGGTGTTGGTGTCGGCTTTTCCGTTGTTGTTGATGTTGTTGGTGGTGGTGTTGGTGGTGTTGTTGGTGGAGGCTTTTCCGTTGTTGTTGATGTTGTTGGTGGTGTTGTTGGGGGTGTTGTTGGTGGTGTTGTTGGTGTCGGCTTTTCCGTTGTTGTTGATGTTGTTGGTGGTGGTGTTGGTGGAGGCTTTGTCGTTGTTGTTGTGGTTAGTGTTGTCGGTTTTGTTGTGGTTGGTTTTGTCGGTGTTGTTGTTTCTGGTGGTACTGTTGTTGTGTTATCATATTCACAATTTTGTAAAAAGTCAAGCACATTTACAACAGCTTCAATGATCACCTCTTCATTCATACAGTCCAAATAAAGTGTATTAGTCCATTCGCCACAGCAATCGAGCGATTTGCCACCACATACCTCCAATAATTTTGAAACGACCGCGCCCTCAATAGCTTCACATACTTTTTGTTTAAGATGCATGAAAATATGGCATTTTTTATATATATCAGTATGCGTTACGCTTAAAGTTATGAGTAAAATAAGAAAAAAATATTTCTGAAATAATGAAATAATGTCAAAAAATTTTTATTTTTCCTTTTTTTTTTAGAAAATCAATGTTACCAGTTCAGGTGTCATTTTCAATTTAATTGTAAAGTAGAGCCGGGGTCTCCGTAAAGCAAAAAAAAAAAAAAAAATTGTAATTAAACGGTTAAATTTTTAAATTCAAAACTTTAATTTGCACAACAAAAACGAATCGAAAATGTGTCATTGTAATTTAATTAGTTAAAAAATTTTCTTATTGCAAATGTCTATCTCTGAAGCGTTTGTTGGATAGAACTGTAGTAGTTTTTTTTAGGAACAACAAGCAAAAATTTCAACTCCAGTAGAACCAAAGCTCAAATACCCGTCACACGAAACATTGAAACATCAAAATATAGGACCCAATGACTATACACAGCTCCCTTTTACAGTTCCAATGCAGTTTTTATGGGAACTCTTGTCACAACTATGCTAAATAAAATGAAGCAGATTTTGCAACATTAAGACTAAAATGAAAGAAATGTGCATCTAACTAGTCCGTCCATTTTTTTTTTCTATTCTTAGGAATAGCATAATCTTTCTCATTATCAAAGATTTTGCGGTATATAATGAAAAAAATTATCCTGAAACAAGAAAAAATCTATACTCATGGCTTAGTTAAAATTTGGAGAAAGGATGGCTTGGAGTCAATAGTCCGATACAAGCAAAGTTAAGACTCAATAATGTGGTCAAATTAAGACCAAAGAACAGAATAATAAATATTTTCTTGAACAAAATTTTTAAATAGGTGGTAAGTTTTTAAGGGGCTATGTGTTTATCAGTAGTGTATATGTAGGATGACATTACATATATTTTTACTCCATTTGGAAATATTTCATTCATAAATAATTACTATTTTCACACAGAAATTAGATAATGGACGGAAAATTCGTATCGGGGCTATACCTAAAAACGCACGTGGTTTGGACATTAGATGACATTCAAAGTATTTTTACCCAATTAGGAGTGAATATATTCACTACTTTCAAGTTTAAATTCGAAGAGAAAAAATAGGTAAGTTTGTTTGGGAGCTATACCTAAAAATGGGCCTAGTACTTTGTATTTTAACACTTGAACTGCCTATAACATAGGATTTTTAAAATTAAACGAATGAATGCATAAATACAGACAGACAGACAGACTGATGAACGGAGAGACAGACATGGCCTCATCGAAGGATCTCGTCGTGCTGATCTAAAATATATATACTAATAGGGTCAACGTTGTCTCCTTTAAAGCGTTACAAACTTTCTGACAATAAGAAAAAAAAACTTCCACACTATGTATGACGGGTATAAAAAGTGGAAAGTTTGTATGTGCAGCTATATGCAAAAGTGACCCGATTCTAATCATACTTGTAAAGTACATTGGATTTGAATTGTTTTTATCCAATTATTCACAAGTAACAACAACTGTGGAGGATATTTTCATTTTGTCAGAAAGTTTGTAACGCATTAAAGGAGATGTCGTAGACCCCATAAAGTAGATATGTTCTTGATCAGCACGACGAGACGAGTCGATCTAGCCATGTCCGTCTGTCTCAATTTATGCGATTCATTCGCTTAGTTTTAAAGATATTGACCTGAAACTCGGAACTTAAGCTTTTCTCAGTCCTAAGCAGTTTAACTGTTAAAATCAAAGTGCCACGCCTTTTTTAAGGTGTAGCCCCCAAACAAACGTACCGCTTTTCTCTGATTTTTTGTATGAAAATAGCTATAATTTATGAATATTGTCACTCCAAGTTAGATAAAAATATTTCTAATGTCATCCAATATTAAATCCAAGCTGCCACGCCCATTTTTAGCTATAGCCTCCATAAGAACTTATCGCTCTTTTTAGAATTTTTGTTTAAAAATAGATATTATTTAAATACCTATTTTATACCAACACTTCTAACGACATCCAATATCAAAATCAAGGTTCCACGCCCATATTTACCTATAGCACTAATACAAACTTATCGATTATTTTCGAACATTTGTAAGAAAAAGTAATTATTTTCAAACATATATTTATAAATGTAATTAAGCCACTGATGATCACGCAAAAACTATTCGAAGATTTGTGTGACGGGTATTTAAGCTTCGGTCCCACCGAAGTTACCGAGAATAGCTTAAATTCCAAATTTCAGCTTAATATCTTTATACCTTGAACGAAAGAAATGCATTGAAATAAACAGACGGACATACAATTCGTCTCGTCGAGCTGATCAAGGATATAGTTATATGTATACTTTATAGGGTCTATGATGTCAACTTGAATATGTTAAAAAGTTTCAGACAAAGGGATATTACGACGGGTAAAAATGTATAATTTTCTCAAAGTGTAAGAAAGTGAGAGAGGAAGGGTATAGCCGGTATAGACTGCAAAAAAAATTACCCACATGTCATATGAACATTTTTTTTCTAAACAATTCTCCAAATTTGTTTGCATATTTTTTTTAAATTTCATTTGTGCAACTAAAGCTCTGTTAAAGAAATATTGAACACCAAAAAAAAAAAAAAAGAAAAGGATTTGTGAGTAAGTAAAAATTCAGCACTCTCGAAGTGATCTGTGTTGCATAAACTCTAATGCAAAGATCATCGTTTTATTTTTTGATGAGCTGACGATTGGTATTAAAAAATTTTCTTATTGCAAATGTCTATCTCTGAAGCGTTTGTTGGATAGAACTGTAGTAGTTTTTTTTAGGAACAACAAGCAAAAATTTCAACTCCAGTAGAACCAAAGCTCAAATACCCGTCACACGAAACATTGAAACATCAAAAAATAGGACCCAATGACTATACACAGCTCCCTTTACAGTTCCAATGCAGTTTTTATGGGAACTCTTGTCACAACTATGCTAAATAAAATGAAGCAGATTTTGCAACATTAAGACTAAAATGAAAGAAATGTGCATCTAACTAGTCCGTCCATTTTTTCTATTCTTAGGAATAGCATAATCTTTCTCATTATCAAAGATTTTGCGGTATATAATGAAAAAAATTATCCTGAAACAAGAAAAAATCTATACTCATGGCTTAGTTAAAATTTGGAGAAAGGATGGCTTGGAGTCAATAGTCCGATACAAGCAAAGTTAAGACTCAATAATGTGGTCAAATTAAGACCAAAGAACAGAATAATAAATATTTTCTTGAACAAAATTTTTAAATAGGTGGTAAGTTTTTAAGGGGCTATGTGTTTATCAGTAGTGTATATGTA
The DNA here is from genome assembly GCA_018903435.1 of Leucophenga varia. Lineage (NCBI taxonomy): Eukaryota > Metazoa > Arthropoda > Insecta > Diptera > Drosophilidae > Leucophenga > Leucophenga varia. Next base: position 183,310 of record JAEIFJ010000882.1, read on the forward strand.
GGATGACATTACATATATTTTTACTCCATTTGGAAATATTTCATTCATAAATAATTACTATTTTCACACAGAAATAAGATAATGGGAGGAAAATTCGTATCGGGGCTATACCTAAAAACGCACGTGGTTTGGACATTAGATGACATTCAAAGTATTTTTACCCAATTAGGAGTGAATATATTCACTACTTTCAAGTTTAAATTCGAAGAGAAAAAATAGGTAAGTTTGTATGGGAGCTATACCTAAAAATGGGCCTAGTACTTTGTATTTTAACACTTGAACTGCCTATAACATAGGATTTTTAAAATTAAACGAATGAATGCATAAATACAGACAGACAGACAGACTGATGAACGGAGAGACAGACATGGCCTCATCGACGAGTCTCGTCGTGCTGATCTAAAATATATATACTAATAGGGTCAACGTTGTCTCCTTTAAAGCGTTACAAACTTTCTGACAATAAGAAAAAAAACTTCCACACTATGTATGACGGGTATAAAAAGTGGAAAGTTTGTATGTGCAGCTATATGCAAAAGTGACCCGATTCTAATCATACTTGTAAAGTACATTGGATTTGAATTGTTTTTATCCAATTATTCACAAGTAACAACAACTGTGGAGGATATTTTCATTTTGTCAGAAAGTTTGTAACGCATTAAAGGAGATGTCGTAGACCCCATAAAGTAGATATGTTCTTGATCAGCACGACGAGACGAGTCGATCTAGCCATGTCCGTCTGTCTCAATTTATGCGATTCATTCGCTTAGTTTTAAAGATATTGACCTGAAACTCGGAACTTAAGCTTTTCTCAGTCCTAAGCAGTTTAACTGTTAAAATCAAAGTGCCACGCCTTTTTTAAGGTGTAGCCCCCAAACAAACGTACCGCTTTTCTCTGATTTTTTGTATGAAAATAGCTATAATTTATGAATATTGTCACTCCAAGTTAGATAAAAATATTTCTAATGTCATCCAATATTAAATCCAAGCTGCCACGCCCATTTTTAGCTATAGCCTCCATAAGAACTTATCGCTCTTTTTAGAATTTTTGTTTAAAAATAGATATTATTTAAATACCTATTTTATACCAACACTTCTAACGACATCCAATATCAAAATCAAGGTTCCACGCCCATATTTACCTATAGCACTAATACAAACTTATCGATTATTTTCGAACATTTGTAAGAAAAAGTAATTATTTTCAAACATATATTTATAAATGTAATTAAGCCACTGATGATCACGCAAAAACTATTCGAAGATTTGTGTGACGGGTATTTAAGCTTCGGTCCCACCGAAGTTACCGAGAATAGCTTAAATTCCAAATTTCAGCTTAATATCTTTATACCTTGAACGAAAGAAATGCATTGAAATAAACAGACGGACATTAGGGCTGTGAGATTGTGGGAAATAATCGATTGTTGATGATTGTACAAATAAATCGATTGTTTCTGATTAATCATGATTATCAAAAATTTGTTTTTGATATAATTTTTTTGATTTTATTATCGTATATTCCATAATCTTTGAATAACTTCAAAATGATGAAAGGTGAGGAATTTTTTTTTTTTTTTTGCTTCCCTTCTGAAAAAGCTTTTGTACTATGCTTGCAATAATGCCGAGACTGTCCTCTATCAACTACTTAATTTTTGATTAAATAATCACTTGATTAATCAATTATTGATTCTTCAACTAATTGATTAGTTGATTATACGAAATAATCGATTGTTCAAGGATTAATCGCTAAAACACACAGTCCTAACGGACATACAATTCGTCTCGTCGAGCTGATCAAGGATATAGTTTTATGTATACTTTATAGGGTCTATGATGTCAACTTGAATATGTTAAAAAGTTTCAGACAAAGGGATATTACGACGGGTAAAAATGTATAATTTTCTCAAAGTGTAAGAAAGTGAGAGAGGAAGGGTATAGCCGGTATAGACTGCAAAAAAATTACCCACATGTCATATGAACATTTTTTTTCTAAACAATTCTCCAAATTTGTTTGCATATTTTTTTTAAATTTCATTTGTGCAACTAAAGCTCTGTTAAAGAAATATTGAACACCAAAAAAAAAAAAAAAAAGAAAAGGATTTGTGAGTAAGTAAAAATTCAGCACTCTCGAAGTGATCTGTGTTGCATAAACTCTAATGCAAAGATCATCGTTTTATTTTTTGATGAGCTGACGATTGGTATTAAAAAATGTTCAACAATAGTATGGACCAATTTAAGGATATGGACCCCATTCTAGTGTTTTTAGCATAATCAAGTCAACGCGAATTTCAACATATTCGCATATATTTTTCATAACGTAAGCATTTTCACTCAACTAAATTTTATGTTGCCTTTTAAAGAAATTGAGGACCTGTACAAATCGAACCACTTTTTCCTATTTTGCCAACAGTACTAATTGTAAGCATAATACTACTTTAAAGATGACGAATTTTTTCCTGAGCTTTAAGATTTTATGTTGTAGTGCCATCCTTATCATATCGATAGGAACAAAAAAAAAAAAAAAAAAAAAAAAAAATTATTAGATTATGAAGACTGTGTGTACTTGATATGGAAATTTTTAAAATGGTCTAAAAAAATGCTACTTTGTGAATACATTTAACTTTTCTGTATAAGATTTGAATAAATTTCAGACGTTCATAAAACAGAAAAAAAGAAAAACATTTTATTAATTTGCAAAGACCATAAAATGAAGTAATTAAAACAAAGAATGTCATGCACAGCATCAAGTACATGCCTCAAGTGACTCTCTGCTTCATGACTTTATGTGAAACTTGAAAGACAAAAACCAAAAGTAAGATGTTAGAATAAAGAACCAGCAAAACAATTTACATAAAAACTCTTTATATCCCAATTTTTAATTCAAATAAAGTTCAAATGGAATATGAAAAAAAATAAAAAATTTAAAACATGGACCTTCGAGGTGTGTTCAAAAGTATCGCATATTTAGTTTTTTTTTTTAAATTATTTATTTATTCATGAATATCTATTTTGTCCCCTCCAAAGTAATCCCCTCCCGATAAAATTCACTTATGCCAACGATTTTTCCAATCCTCGAAACATCCCAAATAGTCCCTTTCCGGTAGAGCCATCAGCGCCTTCTTCGATTTAGCTTTTATCTCCTCAATCGACTCGAAACGCGTTCCCGGAGTGGTCTCTTGAGTTTTGGGAATAGCCAGAAGTCACACGGTGCCAAATCAAGCGAATGTGGTGTTTGCGGAACGATATTGGTTGGATTTTTGGCAAAAAAAGTCACGAAAAATCAGTACAGTTTTAAAAAAAAAAATCATCCATTTTTGGTACCAATCGAGACTTGACACGTTTGAGGATAAAAACATCCTTCAAAATTGTGTTAATTGATCCTTTCGTTATGCCAATTTCATCAGCAATGTCTCTCATAGTTAATCGACGGTGTGCAAGCACTAATTCTTTTACTTTTTGGATGTGAGCATCGTCCGTTGAGGTCGATGGTTGATCAGGGAGCTCTTCGTCTTCAACACGTTCTCAACCTTCTTTCAACAATTTATACCAATCAAGTGTTGTTGATTTTGGTAAAGCTCGGTCCCCATAAGCCTTCTTCAACATTTTTATTCCATTTATTCCATTCAGAAAAAAAAAATTTGATACAGGTTCTTTGATCCATTTTTTTTTGCTTCGTAAAAATCGAAGACGATCCAAAACACGTGCAAGCAAAGCAGCTGTCAACAATTAAGTGAACATTCAAAATGGCCGAGCTTGTCGGCATAAGTGAGAACCATGAGTACCAACATAACGCCACAAAAAAATCGAACTTCGAACATACGTAACCCGCGAAAATTCAAAATTCGCGATAATGTTTGAACACACCTCGTACATATAAAAATTAAAAATTGTCTGTCTGTCTGGCTGTCTGTCTTACAAAGACGAAATGAAGTACTACGCATTTGTCGTATAAAAGCGCAAGGTCTGTGCAATGATGAGTTTAAGTCTGTAAACTCTCTTTTAGATGTTAAATATTTGTGTTTCTGAGACATGGTTTAAGACAGATATGACTTACCAACTGTTAAGTTTTATGAGGGCACGCCAATTTTTATAATGATTCATATCTGTAACTGTTTGGTCTGCAGGCTGATCGCTGACAGATCGTTCCACGGTTCCATTTACAATCGAGGAAAATTTGAGGAAGATCAGTCAAGAAATCGTGGCTCCTTTAAGGCATAAACACAAATCAATTTTTAATACAAATAGATTGGCATTACATTTAGATTGAATTGCAGTTAACCTACTGATATTAACGTAGAATATATTTTTTAGAATACCCACTTTAATTTTTCTGATGCCTTCAAACCACTTTTAGATGTATTTTTTATCTGTGTTATCATTAAGTGTCAAGTAAAATCTATAACTATATTTTGGTTAGGTTATTATTGCTGGACATGCCTTGGCCTGTCCAATACTTGGACCAAAAGATTGGTCCATTGAGATACCAAGAAAACAAATTTTCTACCGCCCTTCATTTAAAAATATTAAATTTTGGGTTAATATATTTTTTTAATAGTATTCAAAAAAGGGGGTTTTAGGTGGATTTTCAAAACCCCCTTAATATTTTTTTTTTTTTTTTTTTTTTTTTTTTTTTTTTTTTCCTTTTTTTTTTTTTTTTTTTTTATTAAAAAAAAAAATTTTTTTTTAAAAATCCTTCGGTTAAAATTTTTCCCCATTATTATGTTAAAAATTTGCTTGTATAGGACTATTGACTCCAACCCATCTCTTCTTCAAATTTTACTTAACCACTGATGACCATAAATAAACTAAACCAAAATGTGGCGGATATTTGAGCTTCGGTTCTACCGAACGTTTTTCCTTGTTATTAATTTGAATTAAATTTTGACGGATTCTTATTTTTATACCCGTTATACATAGCGTAAACGGGAATATTAAGTTTGCCGGAAAGCTTGTAACGCATTAAAAGAGGCATCGGAGATCTCTTAAAGTATATATATTCTTGATCAGAGGGATGAGACGGGTCGATCTAGCCATGTCCGTCTGTCTGTCAGTTTGACGCTATGCGATTCATTTACTTAGTTTTAAAGATATTTAACTGAAATTTTAAACTTAAGAAATTCTCGGTAACGACTAGATTAAGTTCAAGAACAAGAGGCCACGCCCATTTTTAGTTATAGCCTCCATACAAACTTGCCGTCCACTTTCAAATTTTTGTGTGAAAATAGGTATTATTTATGAATGTATTCACTCCGAATTGGGTAAAATACATCTAATATCATCCTATGTACACACCACCGATATGATTGTTACATAAATATACATACCACTGATTCCATCTCGAAAGTTTATCTAAGCCACACAAACTTTTAAAGATTTGTCACACAAGTGACGGGTATTTAATCTTCTTTTCTACGGAAGTTTAAGTTTTTCCTTGTTTTGAGTCACTTTATGTTTTATTATGTTTCAATATTCATAATAAACTTATTTCTTATAAAATATCTATTATTAAATGTCTCAAATTAATTTAAGTCTAACAAATATTGAATCAATCAATAATACTTTATTAGACAAGATCTGGTTTGTTATTAAGTACAAAAATTACTTATTTGATTGAAATCATCATTCGGCTTTCTTTCTGTGCTTTTCTATAACAGTGTTGCCAATTTAGCTGATTTTCAGCTAGTTTTAGCCTATTTTAAATGGCAAAAGCTGATTTTTTTCCGATTTAGCTGATAGCAGATTTTTTAGCTTTATTTTTTTATGTTTAGCTTATTTTTGGCAGATTTTTGGTTTTTTAGATTTTTTATTTCTATTCGTCTTAATAGCCCGTTCATTTAATCGTATGATTTTTATTTGATAATACAAAAGGAACCGCTGAAAATTCCTAAAGTTGCCGATTTCGATTGAATCGACAGTCACAAGAGTTTTTGGACCAATGGTTAGAGCTAAAGCTTAATTTTGGTATTGCTGCTGAGCAAGAAAAATGCCACAAAGCGAAAATATTATACGACATGTATTGTAATGAAGAGAACTATGTTTTTTTTACTATTTTTAAAACCAATACTTGCTGATATGCAACGCATCAACAAGAGCTTTCAAAGCAATAATACAAATGGCACAAAGTTGCTTAGGGACTTAGTATTGGTCATTAATTCACTAAAGGCCAATATAATCGACCTAAACACTGAAGTTGACATACTTAAAGACGATTTTAGAGATGTTGTTAAAAGGGATTTATATTTTGGATAAAATTTTGAGACAAAAATTAAAGACTTAAAAATTGATAAGCAAACTCAATTAAACATCAGAAATATGTGTGTAGATTTTGTCATCGAGTTGATAATGCAACTTAAGCAAAGGTAGATATGTTTAATAATGTTTTTAAATAATTAATTAAAAGGATTTTGTGTTTATTAATTAGGCTGCCCGACAACGTTGAAATTATGCAAAAAATCGATTTATTTTCCGTTGACAATGTACTTCGTGCCAAAAAAAGAAAGCAGTGTGGATGTCTTAAAATATTTTAAAGTTGAACATACTGACGATATAATAAGACAGTATGACAATATCACATTCGTCAAATGGCAAAACACTGACGACACTGTCAAGTTTTGGGCAGAAGTGGATATGTACCAAACTTCGGAATAGATTGCACTCAGACACAGTAAATTCAATTTTGTGTATAAGGTTGTACTCGCTTTAATTAAATAATAAAAATTTTTATTCCGGACTCCATCGGAATGACAAATGTTGCTATTATAACGAAGTACCTCAAATATATTTAAGAATGATCGGAACAAACCAGACTTATAATAATGTGGATGATGAAATTGATTTAGATTATAATTTAGCACTTCTATAGAATAGTTAAATAAAGTCAAACATACTTTAATAAAATTTAGCTTAATTTTAGCTTATTTTGTTAACAAATTTAGCTTATTTTGGCTGATTTTTTTCATGATTTAGCTGATTTTTTCGGATCAGAGTTGACAACAGTGTTCTATACAGAAGCCATAGATTAACGACTGCTCCATTCTAGCAAAAACGAGAAATTGGACTATACCACTTTTCCCCCGTATGCGCGTACGGTGCACAGCTCGCTTCTGATTAAATAGGTCGAAACCAACCATTCCACGATTGTCTTCTTTTTGATTGTGGGCTGTTCAAACATGTTCCTTTTCTCCTGTAGACAGTCATACCTTTTGCAGTAACTCAAAGTATTTACTATAGTCCCATTCTTGCAATTAGTTGCAATTGTTACCTTGTTGCTGTCATTTCATCGCACCAAAGTTATGGAAATTGATTGTAAAGCTTCATATTTTCCACGGATGCTTTTCTTCAACTCACTAAGCGGAGCCTTTTCGATTTGATCTGCGCGCATCGTTTCTATTCTAACAATGTAGTCTTTTTCCAACTCTTCAATTGTCTAGGTATACTGTCCAATCTTCTGTTACATAGTTGCTACATAAATGCTTGGTAACAAAAAATCCAAAGTTCGAAAGTAACTTTGTCCGCTGTATAAATGAAAATTAAATAAATGTCCTTCACTTGTGGCAAGGCACCACAGTTTGTACCAAAATCGAATGGGCTTTCCACGTATGAATGGTTTGAACGAGTGTTTACCACATTACGGATCGTCGACAGAATACTTTTTGTCCGAAAGGCTTACCCATTCATGTGGTCAATGATAGTCTGAATCTTGTACGTCTTGTTATCTGGATCAATGTTAGAATTATCGTTAAAATACAAAATTTATTTTCACAAACGACAAACGGGATATTGAATGCTCAACAACAGGATTGTCGACGTCGTCTACTGTTTTCCTATAAATTCGAGTTTCTGGAACCAATAAACAGTATCTTAATTATTACAAAAAAAAAATTAAAAAGATTTTTTTTTATAATTACCTTATTATAGCCACATAGTAAAATAATACCGAAATATGTACATATGTACTATACGACTCCAACATCAGAAACTGTTCCGATGCTGTCTTAATCAATGTAATTGGTGTCAAATGCCTCGTCTTCATTTGCATGTAACAAATCCACCTTTTACGCACTGAGCCGCATCGAAATTATTAATTCAGTGTCTTCATTGTCATCTAGCTCCTCCGACCAGCTTAAATTTGGCTCTTTAGTTGCATGAATGCAATATACATTAAAAAACATCTTTTTTTTGTCAAAGACCACGTAACCGTTCTTTAATGATATATCATACGTCACTATTTACTCCTTGATCATAAAAAAGGTTTTTCTAAAGCCGGTACACTAACCACATTGAGCTTTCGCTGAATACTTATTTTATACCATTTTTTAGAAATATTGTTTTTTAAGTATGATGTATCATACATAGACGGGAATGGAAAAGGATTTATTTTTATCTAAACTAGAAAAAGATAGATACCTGTTGCTTCCGTCAATACCACCAAAGCGTATATTTTGGTCTTTGGCTGTCGAAGTGGCTTCGGCTTTGATGCTACTCTTTTAAGCGACTCATTCTTCTGTGGAGGGCGCGGTGATCGATAAGTATCCACCAAGAGTTGCCGACGTGTAACACTGTGTAGCCTTCATCTCCTTCACGATCGGTTTCGGTCGATGACTTCATTCTGGACATGGTAATTTAGACAGGTCGATTATCTTGAGATCATTTGTCCTCAAGTTTGACTTTGACCGTCCTGCTGTGCGGCTGGTCTCTTTCCATTCGAGTTTCTTGGCCTTGTTGACACAAACCAATCGTCCTCTAATGAGTGCTGCTAATGACCAATACGACTGAGAGCAACTCCGGTTTTATCGTCTTAGGTGAGTGATCGTGTGCTTCGTTCTGGCGAGTATAGTGGCCAAGGCGAGGTTTCAGTCATAGCTGAGGGGTCGCGTTGCGTATTTCGTCTCATTTGAAGCTTTGGCCGTAGGTGGTGGCTAAGGTTTGGTTGGTCTTCTCTGGCATAGTACATCTGCTCTCAATTTCCCTTTACCGGAGTCTGAGTCTTTTGAGTTTAAGTTCTGAAGGCGAACTACTTTTGAGCTTTGCTTTTGGTGGAGAAGATTCGTTGACCGAACAGAGGACCGGCGGAATGTTGCTGAGCTCAACCACCTACGACTGTTGAAATTGCCGTGACATCTCGCTTTCTTCTTCGCTACTGCTTCTTTTGCGGCTTTTAAACATAGTTTTGGTTTCTTACTGTGTATTGCCTGTATCCTTTACTTTCCCCTGCTTCTGCATAAGATTTTTTCAGTTGCTTGGAGTGATTCAGGGCTGTTTAGTAGTTGAATGCGTGATCGTTCGTTTTGCTCTGTTGTCGACATCTCTCTGAAGTTTTTTGACGGCATCGATAGTTTCAATGCGTATACCTTCGGGTTCATTTTGACACTCGGCTACTGTAAAAAATTTGCTGTGGAAAAGATAAGACCAGTATTAGAGTGGGCTTACCCAAAAATAAGTAACTTAGAAGTTGATGGTACGTTAGCAGCCAGATATGAATTGAGCTCCCCTACGTAAGCAGTTCGTACGATAGTACCAGAACCATTCTTCAATCGTGAAGTAAACTAAACTGCTGTGTACGGACCGTCATTACGGGTGTTGTCTAATTTACACTACGTCAACAATATTTGGCTTCCTCTTGTGTTTTCGAAAGTAAAAATGATGCGCCTGCTGCGTTGCTGCTTTTGCAAGGTTGCTCTTTACGATCTTAAAAATATCCCGCAGTCAATTCATCGAAACGATTTCCAGGTAAGCTTAGTTCTCTTCCCAGGAGCAAATGCGATGAGCTATATCCAGTCGATTCGGATACACTGCTGTTCTTTGCGAGAGATAGTTCAGGTAGAACTTCGTTCTAACTGGAGTGTTCTGCGCCAGTGTACTGCGCAATCATCATTTTTAGTGTGCTGGTAACTCTCTCGGTTGGATCATCATGAGGAGTATATGACTCAGGCAACTGGTGTAACTCAGCCAAATATTCTTTTACTTTTTTACTGGTGAATTGCACTCCGTTGTCGAATATAAGGATTTTGGGCGTTCCACCTTTAGCCAGGACTCTTTCTCGCTTTGATTACTACTTCAGCTGTTGCTTTCCGTGTCTCCACAAGCTCTACCCACTTATAAAATTTATCCATTACTTATCAAATTTAAGAGGCCCACTAGGTCGCAGCACACTTTCTCCCATGGCGTTTTTGCTACCATCGAAAGCATCGCACTAGCACCCTGTTGTTGCGAAACTTTATTCTGTTGACACAATAAGAACTTCTTGAGGTATTTGGCAAATATCCCTGGCTAGTAGGAGAATTTGCTAACTTTTATCGTTGTATTACGATTACATAGGTTACAAGCGGTTGCGGAGTCGTGATATTGAAATTAGATTCATAGTCGCTTAGCTTTCGGAACACATAACTTCCAATGTATGCAATCTTTGTGCATGGTACCCAAGCGATCTTTCGATGGAGTTGGTCGTTCTGGAATGCAGAGTCAGGATACTTTTCCGGCTGACCTTTATTAGTTTTTTACTAAGCCATGCCCATTGTTCGTGGGTCATTTGAACTAAACTGCGAACTATTTCCTGTGGTTGTCGCGAGAATGCATCAGCCACTGTTTTGAGTTCAAATGAATAAGGTTGAAACTCGAGTGCCCACCTTGCTATTCTACCTGAGGGGCTTTCAATTGAATTAAGCCGCTTTAAGGCCAAGTGGTCCGTTATAACTACGAATTTGTACCCTTCCAGGCACATTCACGTCTTCTGAATACCCCATAATATGGCCAGGCACTCCTTCTCCGTTGCCGAATAGTTAACTTCCGCCTGTTTGAGTTTTTGACTAGCATAAGCAATCACCCATTTCTGGCCGTCAAGTTCCTGAGTTAAGACAGCACCCCAACCATAATTACTGGCATCGGATTGTAAAATAAACTGCTTTGTGAAATCGGGACACGAAAGAATTGGAGCTTGAGTGAGTCTTTGCTTAAAATTGCCGAAAGCCACCTGCTGTTGTCTTTTTCAGTTGAATGAAGCACCATTCTTTGTTAGAGCAGTGAGGATTCACCTGTTTGGTTAAATCAGGTATAAACCTGCGGCACCATGATACTAAACCGACGAAGGTTTGTATTTCTCGAACAGTACGTGAAAGTGTGACTTTAAAATCGCCGAAACTTTGTCAGGATCAGTGTGAATGTCTTCTCCACTAACAACATGTCACAAATATTTTGTTAACGTTTGGAAAAACATACATTTTTCTGAATTTATGCATAGTTTTGCGTCCCGAAGCCTTCGGAGTATATGTCGAAACTTTTCCAGATGTCCTCTTTGTTCTTCTTTCCACAATGTCATCCAAGTAGGCAAGGGCATTTGGTTCCATTTCTGGCCCAATCACACTGTCTAGGGACCTCTTGAACGTTGCTGAAGCTGTGTATGTTTTGCTGTGTTCTTCCATTGGGATTTGTCAGTGTCTATTTTTAAGAACGAGTGTACTGACGAACTTGGTTTTCCGAAACGGGTTGAAAATTAAGTCGATACATGGAAGTGGATACGCATCTGGGATGGCGTACAGGCACTATTGGTGCGCTGATTGGGCTGCGCGATGGTTCGATGAGGCCCTTAGCAAACTGCTCATCCACATGTCTGTGCATTGTGGAGTTTCGGCGTTATGAGTGTCTGTCCGCTGTAAAAGTCTGCCTGTTGCGCTTCTTGAACGCTGTGGGCAACATTCTATGGTTCGCTTACCCACTATTTGAGCAAAACATTACTCTCGGATTTCTGCATCCACTGACAAAAAGTCCTTCTTGGCCACACCGTCGACATGCCCTCTCTGGATTTATCGTTGAAGTGGTTTTTACTGTGACCAAATTATAAAATGGCACGTGTGGTGTACGGGCTATCAAGAATACGACCACAGCAGGCTCAGCTTGACGTAAGAGGCATCTAAAGAGACAACCCTCAGGATGAGGTTGGTTCGCAGGGTGTTGGCCCCTCAACCGGAAAACAACTTGAAACCATAAGAACACACGAACCATGGATAAGACGGCTAGAAGAAACAAAACTACTCCAGGTGGCAGACACAGAAATGAAAATCCACCCGTGGTGAACTGGACGCCCCAACGACCGTTAAATCTGCTACTCACGATAACAAAACCCAGAAAAAAATTTATGGAGCACGATTTAAAAATATGAACCTGGAACGTCCGATCCCTTAATAGGGATGGTGCAACTGAACAACTGATTGACACTCTTGACAGATTTAAGGCTTATATTACAGCTACGTGGTCTCGTCCAGAAATTTACAGCAGTAGACGAGCGCCTTGCCTCGATACGCATCAAAGCTAAGTTCTTCAACATAAGCTTAATATGTGTACACGCCCCGACATTTGATAAAGACGATGCGAAGAAAGATGAATTCTATGAGCGATTAGAACAACTTTACGAGCGCTGCCCTAAGCATGACATCAAAATTGTCATCGGTGATTTCAACGCCCAAATTGGGAGAGAAGAAATCTTTCGCCCAACCATCGGACAATTCAGCCTACATAACCCCACCAATTACAATGGAGAAAGGCTAATCGACTTTGCCGCGGGCCGCAACATCCACACTCGACAACCACAAGGAAACTTGGCGAGGTGGCATCCCAGGCTTCCGCACCCAAATAGATCACGTGCTAATCGATGCCAGTCATGCATCGAGTGTGATTAATGTACGAGCAAACAGAGGTCCCAACATCGACTCGGACCACTATCTTGTTCTAGCCAAGGTACGTACCAGACCCAGTACAGCAAACGTCAAGCGAGCTACCATACAACGAAAGCTCGATGTTGGTAGGCTAATCTAGCAGCGGACCGCCGCTGCATTCTCAACAAGGGTTTCTCAACTGCTTAGAGAGACCACTCCGGCATCCGGATGTATAAACGATCAGTGGAAGCATATCTCCAACTCATTAAGTACGGCGGCCAAAGAGATTGTTGGTTATACTAAACTGCGGAGGCAAACTTGGTACTTGGTAGAAAAGAACATTGCCTATAAGCGAACCCTGCAATCGGGAGCCACTCGAGCTGTTGTTGATCGATATCGAGAAAAACGGAGAGAAGAAAACGAATTTTCAAACGCAGAAAGAAAGACCAAGAAAGGCGTGAGCTGGAGGAAGTTGAGATGATGTGCGACAGAAATGAGGCCCTTAAATTCTATCAAAAAACGAAGGTTATTAGCCCGAAGCATCGTTCTGTAAAGATGCACATGGAAATGTGGTGACAGATGTCCAGGAGTCACGTATGTTATGGAGGAACCTCTTCTCTACCTTACTTGGAGGCGAGGACGGGAACAATGCCACGGGCGCAGAAGAACTTCCCGCAGAGGTCTTTAAGAGTTCATTCGGTGGCGAAGACTTTTATGCAAAATATGGACTGGTGAATGCATGCCCAGCGATTGGAACGTTAGTGTGCTCCAATCCCTTAAGAAAGGAGACTCAGTACAAAATTCTATACTACGCAAGTGCCTACACGTCGATTTGACGCGCAACATTTTCTTAAAAGAAACTATGCTGCTCGCGTATGCCGATGATATCGACATAATCGGCAAAAATCCACGTACAGTGAGCTGGGCTTTCGACGATTTGGAAGAGAATTCCCGCAAGATGGGACTGGCGGTAAACGAAAGTAAGACAAAGTTCTTGGTATCCTCTCGCAAATCAATAACACGACCTAAGGATTCTGTGACTATGGGGAATTTCACTTTCGACGTTGTTGAAAACTTCGTCTACTTGGGCTCTCAAAAAAACAAGAGCAATAACATAAGCCTAGGAATTAGACGAAGAATTACTCTGGCTAAACGATGCTACTTTGGTCTCGGTAAGTGAGTTTTATCCAGAACAACGAAAATCAAACTCTACAAGACGCTGATTATCCCAGTTCTGATGTATGGCGCAGAAACATGGGTCATGTCAGAGGCTGACAAATCTGCGTTGGGAACATTTGAGAGAAAAATTCTTCGTAAAATCTTTGGAACTGTCAGAGTGGACAACGATTACTGTATTCGCATGAATCACGAGCTGTACCAGCTATATAATGACAGCGATATAGTCAGGCGCATCAGGTACAAACGATTGCACTGGGCTGGACACGTGCTTCGAATGGATGAAGAAGCTCCAGCGAGAACGGTATACGATAAAAACGTGGACGAAATCTGAGGGGCACGACAGCGGGGAATATCGCCGCTGCGTTAAAAGGATCAGTTTCTGGAGGACGTTCGAACCACAATCTGTAAAGACCATTAAATAAAACAGTCAGCTCTGCGAAATCCGCAAAATCACAGCGTCTTATGTCAATTTAATACGTGCAACCATTTGATCTCTTGTTTAGGCTCTGTACTGCTAAAACGTAACTCTTGAATGCTCCTGCGGACGCTGTGTCCGTTGTTTTATTTGGTTCTCTAAATCCTCAAAATAATGGCACGGTAAGAAAAAATGTTAGAATACGTTCCTAAACACAATTTTTTTTTTTTAATCGTACCGGTTATTCTGACACGACACCAAAACGTATTTTTGAAGAAGGCTTGGAACAGTTTTAGGAATCTCGTACGCTACAGGATCTCGCTCGATGCGTTCTAGAAAACTCAAAGGGTCTCCTTGTCCGTCGAAAGGTACCGACCACTTACGCACTTTCTCAATGATGTGTACTGAACTTGGCACCGTATGTGATGCGTTAGGCGTTGCATTTGGTTTACGCTGGTGAAATTGTCACGTCCAATAAATTCCGCCAATCGTTGCCGTAGTTCTACCAGTGTACCTCCAGTACGAAGACGGAACTTAGCAACTATCGTAATTAGCCCGAGGCTTCCCTCGCCGAATGTCCAAAGCTTTGCAACATAAAAGATTTACAATATATTTCGGTTCAGTTTAAGACTAACACTACCAAAATAATAAATTAAACTCAATTTACTTTAAACTAGTCCTTATTTCATATGCTCTTATTTATATTTGGTTGTTATACATTCTATTTTGGCCTTAAGTTAGGTGCGTTAACACCTACCGCGCATACAAGACGCAAGTAAATCAGTGCGTCGTACACTGAACGCGATAAGCTAAGCTTATAGAAAGGTGTGGGTGCGTTTACACCTGTCGCGTTTACCAGGCGCAAGGAAATCAGTATGTGTACACCGACCACCATAAACTAACAAAAGGAAGGATGTGTGTCAACACCAACTGCGTTGCTATAAAAAGACAGGGTCCATTCAAAGTTCACTTCACTAGCCTGTGCTTTATTTTCTCTGCTGCCACTTGACTTACTTAGTAAGTAAATTCCAGATTTCTTTAGAGAAACGAGATCTTGAATGCATGAATATGAAATAAAAACTTTGACAACTTTTTAAAAAATTTAAACTAAGACCGTCTCGGGAGATCTTTAGATATTTCAATTATGAGGTACAGAGTACCTGGCAATTTTGTTACAAACAGGAGCTAAGAGAGAGATTTATCCATTATAAGAGAGCACATAATCAAGTACTTGAACAACAAAGCCTTGAAAATTATTTTACTTAAAAAATATATTATCGGAATTCCAATGATTTTTTATTGTATAGATATTCATAGTTCTAATTATTATATTTTTGCTAACGTATTGGTAAATTACTAAATGAAATCTTATTTAAATTAATATTTTCATATATTTTTACTTATCATTATGGTTGTTTACGTTTGCCTGTACAATTGTGTATTTCAGAATTTGTACAATTTTGCAACAGCAAACACATTGCCAGAAAGTGTTCAATTGAATACCAAGAAATATAAAAAGAAGAAGAACCAAAACACAAAAATTGACCGCAATTTTTTTATTTATTTTTTTATTCTAACCTTCAATAAAAGCAATTTGATGCGCAGCCTTATTAATTTTGAAATCTAATAATTAATCTTTTATGCTTTGCATCTTTTCGGCATCTTTCGTATAAACTAAATTTAATGTTCACAAAGTATACTCGTAAACAGTTTTCGCTATTTTCATGATAATAAATGAAAAATTCAGCAACAATACAGGGGTGACACCGAAAACTTAGAGTTTTGGTGTAAGTGCTTTGGTGTAAACTCTCGAAAATTTACACCATTACACCGATACTTCGAGTGTTTACATTGATTTCATAGGATGGCCCATTTGTTTGTAATATTTTTAAAAAAATTTGCGACCCGCCAAACTGAAAATGAGACCTTACAACTCTATTTAAAATGTAAAACTCAAAACTCTAGTCGAAGTGTTTTCGGCGTCACCGCTGATACTAAGTTTTTACCAGAAAGGTTGTTTGCATTAAGAGTACAAAAAGGCAAGCGTGATCATCCATATTTAAGCACGCTAGGCTGGAAAACATTTTTATAGAGCATAACTTTGAATTTTAATTTATTTTTTGCTTATTTTATACATTTATTTATGTGGTTTTTAGTTTATTAGTTGCAATATCTAATTATTCAGGTAATATAAGTAGCCTCGATGAAGTACATAGAAACCGAAATATGGAATATTTTAGTAATATAGAGCCCCAAAATTAGTATTAATATCTTTAAAAGCATTAATTATATTACGTAAAGAAGTTCTTAGAAGACTTTTTGTAAAGTTAGGACATTTCTAATACGACATAAAAAACAAGAAAAAGTTAACTTCGGTTGGACCGAAGTTTATACTATATACCTGTTACACATAATTTGACGTTGATAGACCTTCGTGTGCAGCATTTGTATTAAATTTTATTTCAAAATACTAAACAAATTTAATGTACTCTTAAAAATTTAGGAATTCGCGGTCCGATTTGGACCGATTTGGACCAATTTTAAACTGAAAATTTGGCATGGTATAAGAAGCATTTGTACCATATTTGAAGCCATACGCTTTATAAATACATTTTTTTCATATAAGAACTTGAAAAAATGTTGTACTTTTGTATTGGAGCTATACCTAAAAGTGGGCGTGACACATTGATTTTAACATAGAAACTACACAGGACCTAGAAAAGCTTAAGTTTAAAATTTCAGCCCAATATCTTTAAAACTGAACAAATAAATCGCGTAGCAACACACAGACAGACGGACAGACAGACGGACATGGCTAAATCGATTCATCTCGTCGAGGTGATCAAGAATATATATACTTTATAGGGTCTACGATGCCTCCTTTAATGCGTTACAAACTTTCCGACAAACTGAATATACCTGTTTACACTAGTGTAACAGATATAAAAAATGGAGATTTATTTGTTAAACCAGCCAGAGAATCAGCGACAGGCTGCAATTACGTTTCCATATTAAAATAATTGCATACTTTCAGGTGTTTTAAAAAAATATGCAATATTTTCATGCATTGCTTGTACATCGTGGAACTGCCTAAATTTACTTGAAGCTTTTAAAAAAATATTTGTACAAACTATTCGAGCAAGACTTAAAGATGTTATTATTAGATCTTATTGTTAGTCATTCAACCCTTCTATATAGGGACGATCGTAATATTACTTGTTTAATTTTAAATAACAATTTAAAACAATAATATAAAAATGAAAAGAGACATTTTAATTGTATTAAGAGGCAGAAGAAACACGCAGGGCAAAATCAAATAAACCCTCTTTTCTAACAAAAGCACACACACTCAAGTACACACATGTACATTTAAATAGAATTATATTTTCAAAAATATTGTGTTGTTGCGATTATATTTTCCGGTCATGAAAACGTCAAAATCATTAAACGCCCCCTTAGAATGCACATTCAGAGATTAGGGTTAAACCGAGGCTGGGTCGGCTCGTTGGAAAACATTCGTTTAATGATATTCAATAATAAAATGTATAAAAACCACTTGCGACATTTGTCGTTTATATGTCTTTCGGTTTGGACTCTTTTGCATAGTCTTGCACCCTGTGGGTTGGTCTTTCCATAGGTTTACTGTTTCACTCATTCGCCGAAATCAGTCGCAGGCAAAACGTGCTTATAATGCCGCCCGCTGACTCTTGACTCTCGTGTATAGAGCAAAAGGATGCTTCCTAGGACGAGGGCACGCATTTGAATCTCGTCCTTAGTTTGCCTTGCGGTGTGGGAACACACGTACAAGTAATTGTTATCGCACTCCGCTCGATACTCGTAGCATTCGTCGCCTTTTTTTTGTAAACAAGGAAGGGGTGGTTGCTGAGAGATGTGCTTGGTCTTTAACGGCAAATGATGTCAATTTTATTTCCCATTCTTTGGCCTCGTTATTTTATACCCTACCCTACACATACCCTTCAATAAGGGCATATTAAGTTTGTTGAAATGCCTAAATACGACGTTAATTACACAAAATGTTAAACCTGTTTTTTATCTAATCCGATTGGAAATAGACTTGCCAAACTCACTTCGATACAAATAAACTGAATTCATTGAAAACTAAAAATAATTTCATGTAAATGAACTCAGCAGATACAACATTAAAATGGTTCTTAACGATATGAAGGGTATATAACGGTCGAGTAGCTCGACTAAATCTTTAAACCTTCTTTTTGTTTTGATGTAAACTAATAATATTATATTTTTTTTTTTTTTTTTTGTATGCGTTCAAAACTGTTAACTGTGTCATTTGTTTCACGCATAACAGTCAAATTGACTTAATTGGTGCGTGAAGCAAAATTTCGTTAAGAATTTATGCATAACAAAGGGGAGCAGTATTGAAAGTGCTTCTCAATATGCATAAGCGGATTTGGATAGAATTTCATTAGAAAACATAACACAAAAAGCTGATAAAGATAATAAATAATAATAATATACATACATACATATAGCGTTGTGAAGATAGTAAAGAAAACTAATTAGATTACACAATTTTTTTTTCTCATGTAACACAATTTTAGATTTCGATTAGCTTTAAAGAGTTTAGTTTACAGAAAATTCTATATTTTACATAAAATAATAATATTTTTACACTTTTCCCAGGTGTAGTAGGTGTGTATACCCATGGTCGTACAACTCTTTGCCATTTTGGGTATCTCTATATGTTGGGGATGTCATCCAAAACTTAGTCTTTCCAACGTAATGGCGAGTAACTTCGCTGACGTCTCCCTCCATGTGGCGAATTTTTCTAAAAAAAACAATTTTCGAATATTCCACCCTTCTAGATTGAACAAATTATGCTAAACGAGTTATATCTATAGTGATATACTATAAGCATAATCAAGCAACGTAACATCTTAAAAAAATTTGTGGTGTGCAGTAGGCCAGATTCGCATTCAGAGATGATAAATCTATAAGATGGACCTAGACGATGCTTGAAAAAATTTAGTTTTTTGTAGACGTGAGATATTTAAATATAAAATTGAAAGTAAAGTCAATTTAAATAATCATTCAAATCTTAATTAAATGTTGAAATTATTGAGTTTTCTATTTATTTAAAGTTACGTTTTAGATTTATAACCATTTCATTTTTTTATATATATGCACACTGTACATTTTATGTTAAGTACTTATATTATATTTTTCGCTACAGCCCGGTCCTCCAAACTTCGCATTCGCACTAAAAAGCAATGACAAATGTTATTTGTACTAGAGAACCATATAAGTAAAACTGAAATTTTTGATTAAAAATATAAGAAAGATAGTTCTTGCTTCATAAGAATAGCGATTATAATTATCCAGATGAGTGTAACATTTGTGTCAGAGTATCTTTTACTGTTCACGTATTTTACTTACATATTTACGAGAAAGACCAGATTTAATCTGTCAAACAACAGTTTTCATAATGACACCGGAAAAAAGACACGGAGCTGGGTATGGCTTAATTCATGCGAGAGAAGATCAAAGCAAAAAAACCAAAGGATATTATGTGCCATAAATGCACAAAGCAAACCGGCTGCCATTAAAAACATAATAACTTAACTTATATCGAGGCATTCAACAAGGACATGTAAAGTGCAATGAGAAAAATTAATGTTCTAAATGTTTTTTGGAAATCAACATAAAGTCATATCCACGAAGAATTCACGCATTGCGGCACTCAGATTTTCATATGCAAAGTATAAACGACCAAGAGAAGACCAAATTCTCGAAACTTTTTAGATAAGTGCCAAAAAAAAAGGTAGACAGAGAAACTTAGCTATATTGCTTCCTCTCGTTGAGCTGATTAAGAATATGTCTATTTATGTCTAATATAGGGACTAAGATGTCTAGTTACTATTTCTCAGACAATATAAAAACCGTTAAAAAATGAATCAGAATATTTTCAAGTACAGTTGTTGTCCTTAAATTTAATCAACGTGAGATTTAATTTTTCCGAGATGAACTGGATAAGAGACCTTGGAAAAGGGTTGCAGCTGTTTGTGCGAAAATTGTTGTTCGAAGCTAAAAGCGACTTCTTCGATAATATGCTCCGCAATGCAGACCAAGACAAGCCGTACGGTTATAACATGTGGAGATTCACAAGCAAAATAAAGAGACAGCCATTGCGTAACACTTCGCTCAGAATGTAAAACGGTGAGTGGTGCCGTTCTGTGGAGGAGAAGGCCGAAACATTTGCAGATGATCTGGAAAATCGTTTCAAACCATTAGATTTGGCTTTACATTCAGATGTATGCTCCACATTGGAACAGCTATCACTTCCCTGCACACACACCGAAAATATTAGACATGTCACAATCGAGGAAGTTAACCAGCAAATTAAGGCGCTAAAACCGCGGAAATCTCCAGGTTACGGCGGCATTGACAATAGGGACTATCAAGGCACTGCCATTACAAGGAATACTTTTTCCTAGTAATGCTATTTAATGCCATACTGAGAATTGGTCATTTTCCATCTCAATGGGCAAGCCTGAAGGTCATATTGATTCATACAGACCTATAAGTTTATTGCCTACATTTTCAAAAATATTTGAAAGAATATTTTTAGAGAGAGTTCTCGTTATATTAAATGAGCGAAGTATTATTCCTGCATTCCAGTTTGGTTTCAGGCACCAACATGGCACTCCAGAACAAGTTCATAGAGTTGTACATCACATCCTAGACGCTTATGAAGAGAAGCGTTACAGTTCCGCTGTTTTCTTGGACGTGCAGCAGGTGTTTGACCGCGTGTGGCATGAGGGATTGATGCAAAAATCAGGACGTACTTACCTACAGCTCATTTTCTCGTCCTAAAGTCTTTCTTATCCGGTCGGTGTTTCCAGTTAGCAGTAAAGGATGTTTACTCGACGATACGGCCAATACGTGCTGGAGTACCTCAAGGTAGTGTACTGAGCCCAACTATTTACTCTCTAAATACTGCAGACATACCTAACTAATCGGTGGCGATACGATAATTATGGCGAATTCAAGATGCCCTGTTGAAGCTTCAAAACACCTTCAAGAGTTTTTGGACCTTTTTCTTAATTGAGCTAATCGTTGGAACATTAAAATAAACAGCTCATGCCCTGCAATCACACTCAACAATGTAAATATCCCTCAAGTTACCTTCGTCAAATATTTGGGAATGGTTGACATTGACAAACGGCTTACTTGGTGCAGCCACCTTATCTATGATAACTGAAACTTGTCGAGCGGAAACTGAAAAAACTGAACTGGCTTTTACGTCCAGCCAGTAAGCTACGGCTTAGCAATAAGCTACTTATCTATAAAATGGTTATTATGTCTTCGTGGAGATATGGGATACAACTGTGGGGCACTTGCCTCCAAAAACCCATATTGAGAGTGTATAAAGAATGCAAAATAAAACTTTACGATGTATCTGAATGCCCCGTGGATTGTTCATAACACGGTCTTTGATCAAATAAATCGACACAGCTCCAGATACAACGATCGTCTACGTGATCACATTAACCCATTGGCTTCGGCTCTCGCTATCAACACATGCAGAAGGCGCCTCAAGAGACTCCACCCAGATGATCTACGCGGCAATAGACTCCAATAGTAATATTACTAATTATTACTTTAAGCTAATACTTTAACTTCTTGTCATGTTTTAGATTTCATAAATATGTTTAAAGTTTCTTCAGTGAAATGCTCAACATAAATAAATAATTAAAAAAATATAAATAAATAAAACACAACATTGGCTATCTTATAGCTGAGGTGGAGCCCGAAACTATCAAAACAAAGCTGAACAATTGGGTCAAGGGACTATGCCGCCTTAGTCGAGATGGCCACTTGAATTAAGACACTTTGCCCAAGAGACGAAGAGGGATTCAGATTTCCCATTGTAGCCTAGCCTAAACTAATTTCAAGTACATGATCATCGTAGTCATTTCTGTAGTTTCTTATAACCTTATATTCCAAATAGGGGTGACGACATCAGAAAAAAAATTTTGCTATGTAGAGGCAAAAAATCTTTGACAGAAACTTTATTAAAAGTGTAAACAAAACCAATATATATTGGTTTTTCCGAAAATTTGTAGCGCATTTAAGGGGTGATCCGAGTATATATTAGAATAGGTATGTAATATGCCCCTATGTAATACGACAAAGTGTATCAAAATGGAAAATTTTAAGTTATAAAGATACTAAGGGTGAGCTTATACACGCAAATATTTTGAATAAAATTTTTTCAACATCTTGCATTTTAAATATATTTTATACGTCATTGATTATTTTATCTAACGCAAATACAACGATAAACGCAACAGTTGGCGCAAGACATAATTATTTTAAATTTTTTTTTGTTTACATCGTATATACATTCTGAATTTATGGTTTCGCCTTTAAAATAGGCTCCATTTGTGCCAATATAACGATTTCAGCTGCTAACCCAACCCGAATTTTGTTTCTTGGCGTCGATCGACTCAAAATGCCATCCCCGCAATTTGAGTTTTGGGAACAGAAGAAAGTCACAGAGACAAAAATCTGGCGAACATTGTTGCTGCTCGAATTGAGTTTTTTGCTCCATACTCCTGAGAAGGCGCGTTTGTCGTCCTTCAAAATCCACGATGTGTCCTTCCTCAAAATTGATAAATAATAAATAATAAACCATAAATAACCGTTTGATCATCCTGGAGGAACTCAGTGTGAACCACACTACGATAATGAAAGAAAACGGTTTCGGGAACTTATTTTACAGAATTTACAAAATTCCAATAGAAATTTATTCTTTGTTTATGATTAAATGTAAAATATGTTTGATAATATTCATTAAAATGGATGATGATGATGAAAATTTTCATCCAGAAGGAAAATAATTTGTTTTTAAATTATTTTACTTAAAAACAGCCAACAATGAGCTTTAAAGAATGTGACGTCATTTTTATTCCCGCCATACATAGCGTGAAGGGTATACTCAGTTTGTCGGAAAGTTTGTAACGCATTAAAGGAGGCATCGGAGACCACATAAAGTATATATATTATTGATCAGCTCGATGAGACGAATCGATTTAGCCATGTTCGTCTGTCCGTCTGTCTGTGTCAAGATAGTAAGATATTGAGCTGAAATTTGAAACTTAAGGTTTTCTCGGGAACGACTACTTTGTATGTTAAAACCAAGGTGCCACGCCAATTTTTAGGTATAGCCCCCATAAAAACGTACAGCTTTTTTAAGTGTTTATATGAAAATAGTGTTTATTTATGAATGAATTCACTTCAAATAAGGTGAAAACACTTCTAACGTCATCTGATGTTAAAATCAAGGTGCCACGCCCATTTCCGGGTTATAGCCCCCATACGAACTTCTTTTTTTCGATTTTTTTATGAAAATAGTTATTATTTAGGAATATATTTGCTACGAGTTGATTAAAACACTTCATATGTAATCTAATATCAATACCAAGATGCCACGCTCATTTATATTTATAGTCCCCATACAAATATACCGCCCATTTTTGTTAGAAAATAGTTCTTATTTATGAAGATATTTACTCCAATCTGGGTAAATCACTCCTACTGTCATCCTTTGAATGTACTACCGGTATGACAAGGATCGGGTCGCTATAACTTACAGACCCTATACAAACTTCTTTTTTTTTATTTTTTCAAGAAATTTTTTTTATGTTATGTAAGATTATACATACAGGGTCCGCCACGTAACTTTTTTTTTTTTTAAATGCAATAAAAACAAAACACAAGATCGATCGTAACGTTGGCTGTATGGCACGGTGCGCCGTCTTGCTGGAACCAAATGTTGTCCAAGTCCTCGTCATCGATTTCCGGGAAGAACCAATCCGTTAACATGGCGCGGTAGCGTTCGCCATTGACCGTAACGGCGGCTCCTGCCGCATTTTCGAGAAAAATGGGGCAAAATGCCGCAGGCACCAAAATCTCGCCCGAACATTGTAGCTGCTCTGATTGGAGGTTTTGGCTCCATCTTCGAAATCAGCTTGAGGCGGGTTTTCCGTCCCCCAAATACCACGATTTGTCCTTCCTCGAAGTTGCATAAATGGAAATAAACCTTCGTCGGAAAAGATGTTTTTTGATCATCCTAGGGTCTCGAGCCACACCACGATCCTCAATCGTATACACAACCAGTTTCGTTCAGCGGAAGGATTTTAAACGAACTTTCTGTTCAATCAGATGTGACATCAGAAATTTACTTCTTTCTTTATGATTCACATGTAAAAAATGTTAGATGGCGGACCCTGTATATTCCTCTAATATGAGCCCCAACTTGATGATGATCCCCACCCAACTGTTCATCCAGGAAAATAATTTACGTCACTGATGATCATACAATTATTTTAATAATGAGCAGGCAATAATGAGCTTCTAACGAAGCTAACGCTTTTTCTTGTATTTATATTATAAGTATGAATAAAAAAAAAAACTTTTTATATAAACCCATCCAACTATATCACATAGCCTGCATATAAAAACACCTCCCAATTTCGCGATTTTATCTAGAACATAAATGTTATTTCAATATTTATATTCTTAACTGAATAATCCAAAAGGACTTACAATTAGTAGAATGAGGATCTTCTCCGGAAGTACTTTTTAGGTAAATGTGTTACGAGCTATGGGAACTTAATTCATTATTTGCGTGATAAATGAACAGAATGTTGCGGTGAAACATAACATTTAAAAATTTTTTTAAATATTTTATAAAAAAGAAGGAAAAATGTTAACTTCGGTTGATCCAAAGCTTAAATACCCGCCACATCTTGGTTTAGTTTATTTATGATCATCAGTGGCTTAGGTAAAATATGGAGAAGGGAATGATTGGAGTCAAGAGTCCGATATAACCAAAGTTCAGACACAATAATGGGGTCAAATTTTAATCTATGGAGTGAATAATAAAATTGAAATAATAATTGGAAAATGGGTGGTGAGTTTGTATGGGGACTATAATTTATAGTTGGCAGATCCTTATAATATCAATAGAGTATACATAGGTTGATGTTTGAATTGTTTTGCCCCGTTTGGAGTGAAAAAATTCATAAATAATAACTATTTTCACACAAAAATTATAAAATGGGCGGGAAGTTCATATGTGGCCAAAACCAAAAAATGGGTGTGGTGTTTTAGTCTTGACATTGGATGTCATTAGACTTCATTTTACCCAATTTGAAGTAAATACATTACGAAGTTTCAGGACGTTTAATAACAAAAATTAACCCATCTTCTAAAAGTACCAAAAAAGAATTGATCTTCCGTTGTTCCGTCTGTGTAAAAAAAGTAAATTAGAAATGTTTTTGGAACTACTTCCAAGCTCAAAAAAAAGGTGTGAAAAATTTTGTCGAACATACTTGACAGAAGACAAAAAGTGTACAATATAAATAGTCTTAGTCTTTATCGAATGTGGAAACAATCAACTCAATTCATCCGTCCAACTGCCTTTACATGCCTTTGGTAGGTGCTTGATATTTCGCGTGACAAGTATAAAAACTTTGGTTATTTTTAATCATTGTTAAACTTTAAGTAATAAATATTGAAACTTTTACTAATTAATGATAATTTTACGTTTATAATGAATACGAGTATTATAAATTATTGTTGTTAAGATTTGCGAACAGCAGTATTTATGTTCTCTTCAGAACCCTCATCTGTGCATCCATCTGCCTTTTACATTTTTTCCTTTTTTTTTTTTTTTTTGATTGGACTATCAGGTCTATGCAGTAAAACTGCTGCTGATTATTCAGATTACACTTTGTCTTGAATTTGGCAATACTTAGTAAACTTTTTATACGCCAAACCACCCAGTTGAGTGTGTTTAGTTCCGTTATGATTTTGGGGTGAACACGTCGTTGAGACGGATGGGCAAACGGACGGACAAATTGTGATTGCGATAGTAAGTTTGCCGTTTATTCATTCATTCATTCTGTCTGTCTCTCTTTCTGTCGGTTCGGCCCATTTTTCGACAAAGTCGCTTGCTTCTGATTTTGCCCCTTGGCTGCATTTCATTGAGCGTAATTCCGTTGCTAATGATTTTTGGCACACGTAGCACTTTGAAATTAATGTGGTTGTTATCTGGCAATAGCAAACGCAAGTCAGCGCAATTTAAGTCTCTGAAGAGTGCTTACAATACCAGACAGACAGGCAGACGGACGGACAGAAAGATGGACGCACGGACGGTTGAAGTTGAACGTACGGACCGAACCGTTGCTCAATTGGTTCGTTCGTTCGTTCGATGTTTGCTCGGTGTGGGCTCGAAATAATAAAACGCGAAGATGGAGAAAATGAAAAACGTGTCGTCATTGTTTTTCCGCACACTGTGAAAAATGAAAATGTTTTCCTATTGAGAAAGATTAATGAAACGTATATCGCGTTCTTTTCCAAAGATTATATCAGCAAGCGAAAAACAATATATGAAATGTTCGAAAATGGGGTGAACCCTGAAAGCTGAATTTTACTTTTATCATTAAAATCCTCAAAATACTTCTCGATGTAAAGCGTGCATTGCCTTAATTAATCTAGTTGAATTTTCAAATGATTGAAACAATTTTTGCATATTTAAGCTTTGCTGAAATTCGCCACGCGTTTTACTCCATTTGTGGTTCATATTAGTTGGCATGACAAGAATTTTCCTATTTCATAGAATAAGCCGTTTTCTATGTATGTTCTATGTGTATAATTTTTTTTGTATTATAGGCACATGTGTATATGAAGCAGAATAATTAAAAACTAAAAAGTAAAACGCTACTCCGCAATTAAAAAAAAAAAACTATTTGATGAGGGTGTAACGAATTTCAACTGAAAAGCGTAACGAGCAAAATGAAAGAAATGTAGCGCAATATGTGTCGAAATTGAAGAAACAGACAATAAGATACAACGACAGATGCAGCAGACTACCCAAAATTAATCTGCTTATTAACTCGAATGTTTATGCGACTGCCAAACGGATTCGAAATGCTTTCGTGCTCACAAATATTAGATTAATTCAAGTTGAACAAATAATCCCGGCAAATGTGAACTCTATGCAACGCTGGCAACAAAATCCTCAACAAAGACGAAGAATATTCGGATATGCCAACGGACGGACATATGAAATTTAAGGTAACCAGTTTCCATGCAATTTCATTCCATATCACGTAATCCATGACAGCCGATTGGGATTTCTTTTAAATTCATATTTCTGCAAAAATTATTTCATGAAATGAAAAAACAAATTTTAAATTGAGTTTTACGTGAGGGCGGCAACATCTTGAACGGATGTCAGCTCAGTTGGGAAATTGTCGCTTGTTCGTCTTCCTAAACTCGAAAACTTTATAGTTTCATTTGAATTTCACTCCCCTTTGCGTCCTTTCGTTTTGTTTACGTGCAGCCGTGGTACATTTTTTTTTTTTTTTTTTTTTTTATTTTGAACTCTGAATAATTTTCTGCTGTCATCGAAAATTTGAATTTTAATTAGAATTTATTATTAGAAAGTGATTAACTAAATTACAGAATACAGTGCTGGGTTTTGTTGTTGCCACATTTTGTCATTTTCTATCAAAGAAAACCCCCTCCCATGAGTTATTGGGGGGAGTGTTTATAAGTTGCAAGCGTGCGTTGCGATATATTCTGTTAATTATTTAGTCTGTTTGGTTTCCTAATGTCTTTGCCGATTTACGTTTTTCATTTTACTTTGAGTGATTTATCATTTTAATGGAACTTCGGAATTGAGGAGTATCTCTGTATGCGTTCGGGCTGCAGTTACTTTATTATGTATGTTCAACAAATTACGATAAATTACATATACGAGGTATGTTATAAAAGTACTCGTCGACTCCGAAGCTAGACAGTCACCTATCGAAATTGGATAAGGGTTCCCGACGTCGTCGAAGTTCTGACGATGTGCCTGGGTTCGTGGTGGTTGCTATTTAGTTAAATATAAAATTGTTACACGCATACATTTTTAAGCTTTATTAACTCAATTTAAGAATTACTCGTCTTATCGAGATGATCAAATACTTGACTTTTTTGGTAAATTTTGCACTAAAATGAGAAGAAAAAAAAACAAGGAAAAACGTTCACTTCGGTGGAACCAAAGCTCATATACCCGCCACATCTTGGTTTAGTTTATTAATGATCATCAGTGGCTTGGGTTACATTTGAAGAAGGGATGGCCTGGAGTCAATAGTTTGATACAACCAAAGTTTAGACATAATAGTGGGGACAAGTTTGAACCTAAATACATAAAAAATTTCAGTTTATTAACTTTTAAACTAAACGACGGAATTGCGAAGAAACAAACTGACGGACATACAGACAGACAGACAGATGTACGGACAGGCATACAAACGAATTTGTATACTTTATGGGGTCTATGAATTCTCCTTCAATGCGTTACAAACTTTCAGACAAACTGCATATACCCTTCCCAAGCATTTTAGTAGTAGCTCGAGAATGTTTATTTGTACGAAATGTATCTAGAGTCGACTTTTTTTTTTGATTATTAGCAAGGCTGTGAAGTAATACAAAAGTAATTTAAATATCTAATTCCAAATCCATTAAATCCAGACGTTCGAAACAAATCCGCAATTTTTTAATTTTGGGCCAAAATTGACTGAAAAACGGACAGATTTTTAAGGCTACAATCCTTAAATACATTAGAAATGACTACCCTGGTCCGACGGCCTTTAGTTTAGTTCAGGGGGTTCTATGGAATCGTTAGCATTTAACGATCGAGTGGAAAAAAAATTGCATCAATTTAATTAATGAATAAAAGATCTACGAGTTATAAGAAGTTTTATTCGCTAATGCAAATCAAAAAAAAAACACAAAGCCCATAGAAGTCCAAAAAATGTATTTAAGGGGGGTTTTCTGATTCGCGAGGCTGTTTTTGGACCATTTTTTAAAAAAATTTTATTTGAAAAGGGAAAGACATATTTGATTGGAGTTTTTTTATAAAATTATGAATTAATTAACGTTAATAAAAATTCCTCGTTTTTGTTGTACGAGGGCTGTTTAATAAGTTATCGGCCTTCAAAGTTCGTTGTTAAAAAAAGGTATGGTGCTTGCGGCCACTATTCCGGGTCTCCGGGTTGTCTGATTTGAAAAGTAAATATGGGGTTATAATCAGTAAAGATGTAATTCTCGTCCGTACCTCAAACAAATTTTTGAGATTTTTTTGACATAATGGAGGCCATTTAAAAAAAAAAATTGTTTTTTGGCCATTTTTTTGTTTGTTTTCTGTTTAAAAAAGAAATATGGAAAATAATGAATAATGAATATAATTAGCAATATTAATGCTGCGTGCGTGCTACGTGCACGCATGCGTATATTTAGTAAGCAAATCTCATTTTCGGTCGACAAAAATGGCTGTATCTTCTAAAATATTTCGAATTTCAAAAAAACCTTTTTAAAGCGATATTCTCAAATATCCAAGCTAAAAAAAACAAAAAAAAAAAAAAAGTCGGAAAAAAAATTTCTCGAACCAGAATACCTCCTTAAGTTTTGAAAACTTCAAATAAAGGGCAATATTTGTTTCCTTATGTCATAAATTTCATTTTTAAATTTGCGCACAAACGTTTTTTAATAAAAATTAAAAATTGTAAGAATTCCATTTATAAAATACTCGTCTCTCGAATTTGACATAAACTCAGTAATTTTGGTGGCTCAGGTTATTCGTGATAATAAATCACTCATTTGAAACATATTGATGCATTTTGTACTTATAGTGATTGAGAATGATTTTATATAAGTTTTTACAATTTGTATAACCGTTTTTAAATTTTTTTTGTGTGGAGGGTATTATCATTTTGTCGGAAAGTTTGTAATCCACATGAAAGGAGACTATCCATAAAGTATATATATTCTTGATCAGCTCGACGAGACAAATCGATATAGCTAACGATCCGTCTATCCGACAGTCTGTTTGATTCAACCTTAACCTTTTTTTTTATCGGAACCAGAGTGCCACGCCTACTTTTATGTATGGCCCACTGTTTAAACTTGGTTTATGTCAGACCATTGAACATCACCCAGCCTTTCTCGAAAAATTAATTAAGCCACAATTTAGGATCATCATAAACTGTTCAAAGTTTCGTATGATTGGTATTTGAGCTTCGGTTTTAACGAAGATAGCGTTTTTCTTGTTTTGTTTTCATACCCTTTACATATAGTGTGATCGGGTATATTTAGTTTGTCCGAAAGTTTGGAACGCATTAAAAGAGGCATCGGAGACCCCATAAAGTAAATATATTCTTCATCAGCTGTCTGTCCGCCTGTCTGTCTGTTGCGATGCGTTTTGCCTAGAAATGAAAATTTAAACTTAATCTTTTTTTTTTGGTCCTAGGCAGTTTGTATGTCAGAATCAAGGAGGCACGCCCAATTTTAGGCATAGGCCCATAAAAACTTACCGCCTATTTTCGAATTTTTGTATGAAAATAGGAATTGTTTATGAATATATTCTCTCCAAATTGGGTAAAAACACTTCTTATGTCATCCAATATAAAATCCAAGGTGTCACGCCCATATTTAGGTATAGCCCCCATACAAACTTGCCCCTCATTTTAGAGGTTTTGTATAAAAACATTTCTTTTCCTGAATGAATCCAGTTAGAAATTTGTAAAATCAATATGGTAAGGATCGGGATAATGTTACATAAAGCCTCCATACCAATTTGACCAAATTCATCGTGAAATTTAATCTATTATTAAACTATTAAAAGTGTTGTTTAACGGGTATTTCAGCTTCGGTTCCACCGAAGTTAACGATTTTTCTTATTTTTTTTTTTTTTGGTTTATGAAAAAATTTTCTCACTTGAAGTATTTGGCAGTGAAGTTCATAACTCTTCAACAATAGAAACAATACAAAAGTATTTTATAGCAAGACAAACCCAAAAAATATTCATTTAAAAGTAGGCTTCATTTACTCGTAGCCTGACATTTTAAAATAAATAGCACAAACGACCTCAAGGGCCTTTAACACAAAAGGGCTTGCACAGCGAAAACCTCGTTTAGTGAATGCCAGTGAATGTGTTGCCATATTTCCCAGCCACAAAAGAGAGATGGATTGTGATAGAGCGATAGTTGAGAACAATACGAATTGCAAGTCAAAGAAACTTCATAAATTGACTGAACTGAACCGAACCGAGCCGGCTTGAATGCGGGCCTCTTGCCTTCTTCACTTTTTTACTTCTGTAGTTGGTTGGCATAAAAGGTTTGCGCATTCATGTTCGCGTTCGATTTGGTCATTAATGCTAAACCGCTAATAACATTCCTTACTGTTAATTACCACAGAAAGCAATTTACTGTGCACAGCACCAGCAGCGGAATAAGAGAAAGATCTGAAAATGGAAGTGGTCAGCATAAAGCATTCTCATTCATGTCGCTGATAATCACGTTTGGAACGGCGCCGATGCTGGTCGATGATTTGGAACAGCAATTTTCGGTTATAAATAATCGAAAAAAAAAAAAAATCAAAAAGAAGCGAAAAAGTTTAACGAATAAAAGAAAAAAACGATTGAAAATGTCCAAATCCGTTCGTGGTCTTAATAATGTCTATCAGCTGGAACTCAGCAGCTCTTCCGATTCGACTTTAGCTCAGATCCATTGAACTCCATTTCGTTGCTTGTAATCAACTCAATATTTTGCTAACAAAGGCACTTGATTGAGCGGCTGACAAGATGACTAAAAAACTGACGAGGTAAATGAACATGGAACATTGAAAAATACGAATTGAAAAGAAGAATTTAAATTAAGCATTCACAGCTCAGCTGAACGAAATCTCGCAAATCAGCACATATTCTGTCATCTTCTAGCAAAATGGGAGCGTTTGGCAGCGCCCTAAAAATATTAAGATTGTTTAAAAAAAAAATAATAATAAGAAAAATTATAGCTGAAATATTAAATTTAGTTAAGTAGAAGTTTTAATACTCTATAAAAACCAAAAAATTGCCCTTTGTTTGTTTAAGACTTTGTTTCGTTTTGTTACTCTTCTTTGCAGATTGCAACGGTGTGTCACAGGTTTTAGTGCTGACTGCATTTTTGTTCCATATTTATTGTAGATATTTTTTAAGAGTATTGAGTCATATAGACAATACATAATACATAAATTTGTTTTGAACTAGATATACACAGACAGAAATGGTTAGATTGATTGGTCGCGACGAGCTGATTACGAATATATATGCTGTGTAGGGTTTACGATGCCTCTTTAAATGCCTTCAAACTTTCCGACAGACTGATAATACCCGTTCTTACTATAATAATAATCGTTCAGATATAACACAAGTTGGAATATTATGATAGCATTCATAAACTATTATTTTATGGTCAAACGAATTGATTTGGTCCGTTTTTAAAACTGGTTTCTTCTTAAAAAACGAGAAATTGATTCCAGTTAAAAAAATATATGAGAGATTGAAAACACTTCAAGTTAGCTACAGATAATTCTTCAATTGATCTGATCAGTAATTTTATTTTGAAATAATTGCATTTTTAAACGAACAGACTTATTTTGATCATCCACAAAGAGCCCAAACCGCAAACCTGCTCCTAAATTGTCTTTGATCGGATATCATGAATTGCAGGGCCGGAACCGATTACTTACGCAGACAAATGTCAGTACGTAGCTTCAAATACAGACTTTCGACTTTGATTAGGACATTGTTCTAGTTTACTAAAACTAATGGAAAATTGTTTTTAGTGTTAATTTATGAAATATTTTCGTTGCCTCTGAATCGAATTTATGGATGAAAAAATATTTCTATCGTTAGGAAAGTGTAAAAAAGTGTCACTTCCATGTTCCATTGTGAAACTGCTGAATTTGATACTACTCGTTTCGTTCCATGCTTTACAAAGTTTCCAGTTGACTGCCTCGTCGCAATTATTTTAAAGGATTTCTCAAATCAAAGCTCTTGATAGTCACTTGTATACCAAGAGTCTATTAATTTTTCCTTTATTTTGTGGATGCCAACATTTCGAAATTTTAATTACTGCCATAAAATGAGCTGAGTTAAGCAGTGATTGCTCTGCTGAAATGTTCTTAAGCGATTGAATGAGCATCGAGAGTGTACTCAATGACTTTTTCATTCATTCTCTAGTTCTTCTCGCCATCGCTCTCTCAGTTCCCTTTGTCGTATCTACTCTAAAACAGTGCGACTTTGTATGACAATTGAAAACAATGTGTGACTTCAAATTAGTTCAGCTCATTAGTTCCATTGTGGAATAAAACAAGAAAAGAACGCCAATCACATTCAGAGTAAAATTAAAACCGTAGCCATGCGTCATCCCCTTGCCTTATTTTTCATCTGTGCACCACATTTTTAGTACAGAACACATTAACTGACTTCTGGAAAATTAATGACAATCGAAGCGAAATGTTTAATGACCAAACTGAAGAAAAAAAATTCTGAAAACGAAATAAAATAAAAATTATTTACATCATAAAAAAAGATGATAATTCAGTTGTGCATGGCGAAAACAAAGGTTTTTGCTTTAAACAAAAAACTATTTTTAGATACACCTAAATAAGTTCACGTGTTCTTCAAAACATTTTGCATTTTCATATCGCAAAGGTTTCGGTTGATTCGAAATTATTTGTTTTCTTTTTTTAAACTTATTGGAGTACCGGGGGCAATAGTATCTACTGACTGTAATCTAATGATTCTCAACAATATTGTCCCACAAATAAATAACACAATAATGGTATAGCCTAAAAGTACTAACAATAAGTCTCCTACAAACTCTGAGTTGGGTTGAGTTTGGGTTTGTTTACTTTTATGGTCTTTTTTAAAAATAAAAGACAAGCGATTCACTCATGCAATTGGGCTGATGTGCCTTATTGTACATATCTCTGATTTAGTTGACTTCAACTCATCCTCTTCCTTGACGAAACACAAAATTTGTTGTTTTGTTGTTGCCAACAAATTTATTGAAAACGTATATTGATGATGGAAAATGAAAAGCCAAACAGCTGTGATTGACAGCGTTTGCTTTTAATTAGTTCGGTCATTTTAAGTTCTTGGTCATTTTCACAATAATTTAACGATTGCTCCATACACATATG
The DNA here is from genome assembly GCA_018903435.1 of Leucophenga varia. Lineage (NCBI taxonomy): Eukaryota > Metazoa > Arthropoda > Insecta > Diptera > Drosophilidae > Leucophenga > Leucophenga varia. The sequence goes on from JAEIFJ010000882.1 coordinate 217,615, forward strand.
CTTGTGTATTCGATTTGATATGCGCCATATGTACTCGAATTAATTCAGATTAATGTAGTAATATGTTGGCTTTATATAAGACTTTTGAGTTACTATTTTGAAATAGAAAATAAAATGTTATACGGGTTGGATGTCTGTGATCCAACTAACAATAAACTAAAATAAATTTCGATTCATGCAGCAGATACTGTCATCCTTAGATAAATTACAGAAATGTATTTTCTTATAAAAAAATAAAAACTTGGTTTAGACTTGTATCGGCGGGATTACGAAATTTTCTTTAGATTATTTTAATGAATTCATCATCGAATTCGGTGTTTTTAGGTTAAGTAACAAAAAAGGTTTCAGAAAAAAAACTCTTAAATTGGGTTTAACTTCGGTAGTACCGAAGTTTTGATACCCGCCACACAAAATTTTCGTATAAAAAAACTCGGAAATTTGAGGTGGTTTTGTATACAATATATATAGTTACCTGATCCTTATTAATACTCTAATGTACACATAGACATAGAAGCATTTATCTTATTAACTATTAACCATTTATATAAAAATTTGGTTAATAGCTATTAACCATATTTTTTATATAAAACTCGAAAATAATTAAGGGTTTGTATGGGGGTTATATTCTATAGTGACTCGATCGTTACCAAATCTCTTGTCTATAAATTCTATATGTTGACATTATAAATGCATTCATTCAATTCGGAGTGAATAAATTCAAAACTAACAAATATTTTCATACAAAATCTAGAAAATGGGGGTTAGGTTTTTATGAGGGCTACACCCAGAAATGGGAATGAAATTTCCATGCAAAAACCCTAAAAAGAGTAGTATTTTTATATGGGGGCTACAACTTAGAGTGGGCTTGGCATTCTTATTTTAAACATACAAACTACCTAAGACCAAGAAAATCTTAAGTCTTGAGTATAACTTTAATGTCTTTAAAAGTATGCGTATGAATCAATTGCCAACAAAAAAAAAAAAGAGGATAGATGGACAGACGGACGGTTATGGTTAGATCGATTGAGCTGATCAAGAATATATATGCATATACTTTAAAAGATCTAAGATGTCACCTTTTATGGGTTAAAAACATTATGACAAAATAGTAATTCCCTATATAATATAATGATTTTAGTAAATGATCCATATTATACACATACGTGTTAATTACGTGATAATATTTGGTATAAAAACATTAACTTTAAATTCTCACATCCTGAATTTCATTTACTATATATGGAAGGTCACAAATCTGTTCACATCGTCAACATCATTTGAAAGCATTGAAAAGGCTCCGTTTTCGAAAGAGTAGACAATATTTTAACTCATGAACAGACTAAAATTGTAAATGCTCAGCATAGAATGAACTCGGTATACCTGTATACATTCGAATGAACAAAATATAGATGGTAACGCGAGATCTGCAAATGGGCGTGGCACCTTGGATTTGACATTGGACGACGTAAGAAGTGTTTTTACACAATTATGAGAGAATACATAAAACCAATTTTCTTTGGAAAATCATTTTCAAATTTAATTTAGTCGTTACTGAGAAAAGCTTAATTGCCAAATTTCAACTTAATATCTTTATATCTTGACCCAATAAGTTGCATAGAAATACACAGCTGTCTAGTATAGCTGGTGGCCGGCTGGCGGTTTACTGGCGGATTACTTGCGGATTACTGGCTGTTTACTGGCTGTTTACTTGCTGTTTACTGGCTGTTTACTAGCTGTTTACTGGCTGTTTACTGGCTGTTTACTGGCTGTTTACTGGCTGTTTACTGGCTGTTTACTGGCTGTTTACTGGATGTTTACTAGTTCATTCGTAGTTCATTTTTTGTTTACTTTAACGGAATAATCTGTATCTGAAGCGTATATAATCCATTCTTATTTTAATTTTTTAAGACTGATTACTTATTCCTAGATATAGTTACATAACCCGTCTGAAATTTTAAGCTTAGGTTTTTCTAGTTCCTCTGTGTTTTGCACGTTAAAGTCAATGTGCCACGCCCACTTTTATGTATATTCCCCATACAAACACACAACATGTTATTCAGTTCTTAAACAAAAAAACAAGTTTTTTATAGAACTAATGGCTTTAAATATGGTGCAAAAGCTTCTTTTATCAATCCAAATCTTCAATTTAAAATTGGTTGAGATCGGACCGCAAATTTCCAAAATTTTATGAAAATTTCTAATTTGTTTAGTGTTTCAAGATATAATTTAACACGTGCGATCAAGTATTTAAGCTTCGGTTTTATCGATGCTTAATTTTTTTTGTATTAATGTTGTTTAGGTACTATTATATTTTTTTATGTAGCCTAAATACGTGAAGGCACGCAAACTCAAAACGATAAAATTTTATTTTACTCATACAAGATACAATGTTGAACAACATATTTTTTTAAAATGATTCTTTTATCACCACAAATTTATCAACTGAAAATTGTGGGTGTTCCTATTTACATTTAAAATTTTTAATTATTTTAGTTGTTGCTACGCCTTACTACAAAACTATACAAACAGATACATACTTTGATAATGACGATGGTTTATACTAAAATTACATTTAAATTATGAAAACAAGGGAGTGCTTATATGGGCGGTTGCATTGCATTATAATTAAATTATTGTACTTAAAATTTAAATCAACAAAGATACAAAATTTGACCTTTTCTGATATTGTATCTTTTTAATTACAATAAATAATGTTTAACACAATTCAATTTTAAATAATAAAATTAATGTAAATATTTCATTTGGGCTTTATTCGAATATTGTAGAAAAATTAAAAAAAAATAATAATAATAAATAAAAATCTATTCAAAGCAGAAGATACACAATGCGCTCGACCATATTAGATACTTCTCGTTCGCTTACATCTCCAAGAAGTGTATATCTACCGCATGAGTATCTACATCTACATGTGGATGCAAGTGTAGATACTTTACATATGTCAGAAACGTTGTCCAGCACATGCTGAAAAACGAGGTAAAGACAACTTGATTCCGCGGCGGAACAAAGGCAAAATTCACAGTTTGTACGCAGGGCCAATAAATAACGCCGACTTTGTAGGCATCAAAAAATTTATCGGAAACCTGAAAAACAACAAAAAAAAAATACGATAATATAAAAAAGATATTCTTAAAATTGAACAAACATGCAGATTGTATTCAAAACAGAAATGAAAAACGGACGAACGTGCAGATTGATTAAACTGTCCAACAGCGCTTCGAATTATGCCAACAAATGAACTTGGAAAAAAAAAAATAAATAAATATGAAAAAGTTCTATCTCCAAAAATGTTAAATACTTATTATCATTCATAAAAGATTATTTGCTAAATGAAATTGGGACCGCTCTAAAATTTTTCAGCACTTTTGTTTTTTGTTCACAAACAAAAAAAATGAAAATATTTGTTCCATATTTAATATTTTTGGATTTCAACCGCTATTTTGTATTGCTGAGCTGACAAACCCATTTATTGATAAATTTAATCCATTTTTTTTTTTTTTTTTTTGAAAAAGTTTTAAGTTTTATTAAAGATAATTTATAAATGTGTAAACGAACAAATTGATCTCAGTGTAGATAAGTTTATAATGCACTAAAGGAGGCGTCGTAGATCCCATTAAGTATATATATTCTTGATCATTCGATGAGACGAGTCCATTTAGCCTGTCCGTTTGCGCTATGCGATCCATTAGCTTAGTTTTAAAGGTATATAACTGAATTTTAATTTTAAAACTTAAGCTTTTCTCGGCAACGACTAGGTTAAGTTCGAGAATGAGAGTGCCACGCCCTATTTTAAGGTAAGGCCCACATGCAAACATAGACTATTTTTGATTTTTTTTATGAAAATAGTTATTATATTATGAATGTATTCCCTTCAAATCTTATATCGTCATATGTTCACCCCATCGGTATGATAAGGATCGAGTTAGTATAACATATAGCCCTTTACAAACTTACCTTTCATTTTCAGATATTTTCAAGGAAATTTTTGTTATAGGGATACATTTATTGGCCGCGTGTTACCCGATGGGCCAATGCCCCATGATGGCGACTGTAAGTCTCACAAGATCTTAACGGGAGTTTACCAGTAAAATTCTGGTACAATGAAACGCCAGGTTCCATAGTCCTAGTTTATGTATGATCATTAATGGCTTAAGTAAAATTTGGAAAAGGAATGGGAGAGGTCAATGATTCGGTACAATCTAAATTTAGACGCAATGTTATGGTTCTTAAAATAAGCATAAAACTAAAACGCATTTATGCCAATCATTTACTTAAAAAAATTCATAGCGCTATATGATATAGTGTTCCGATACTTATAACCGATGTTAGTAAAGGTACTTAAAGATTTATAATAGAAATTAATTTTACCAAATTCAGAAAAAAGAATAATTTTAATACAAAAACTGAAAAAGGGAAGAAGGTTTGCCCTGGTGTGGCACCTTGGATCCAATAAACAAACTATTTAGGTCCAAAAAAAGTTTAAGTTTCGAATTTTAGATCAATATATTTGAAGCTTTGCGAGTAATACCCATCGTAACATTGCTAAATCTACTCGTCTCATCGAGTTGGTTAAGAATATACACCCACTTAATAGAGTCTACGATGGCTTTGTTTAATAGGTTAAAAACATTCTGAGAGACTGATGCTACCCACTTACATGGGGTTATCTGAGCGGGTTTGATATCGTTATATATGTGTATGAAGGAAATCAGCGATTCATTAAAAAAGCACAACTTTTGTTGTTGTAGATCATAAGACGCAGCCGAGTGATTGAACATTTACAAAGAATTGTGGTATTGAACTGATGGTCGGATATACGATAACATTGGCGGCAAATTTCCAACGGTATGTTTCGAAAACTAAAAGATTCTACAAAGTATATAATTCAGTTATCAATTTGATTTGTTTAAGCTAGAAAAAGTTATATGCAAACACATTATTTTCACTTATCAATTTACTATCTTTTTGAAGATTGTGAAGCATTTGGGTTTAACTAAAAAAAACTTTTTACGTTTTTTGTTATTGATTATTTGTATGGAATTTATTATTAATACGGGCCAATGTGTATACCCTAATAGGTGTGCGGTATTTTAAAACGCTTTTTTAAACACTAAACTGTCGTCTACAATATACTCGTACACACACATACAAATGCAGTATACACAAAGAAATTCTTTGCGTGACAATGAAATATCGTCTGGCATTTACATACAGATCAGAAGATTAATGTCTAATAAACTCAAATCGCGTGAGTTGTCCGCAAAGACTGAGTTTGCCACATCTGAATACGTATCTAAGCCGTCACAGAGTAACAAATCAAAGTTGACACCTTCGAAAGTACACAGGTGATATTTATTTATGTATTCAAATACATTACACGCGAATATATGTATGTACATATATGCAGTATGGTATGAGATATAAATGGACAAACTTACGGTCGAATGGGAGACACGCAGATACAGATAAGAAACAAAACGACAAAAAAAAGGTGAAAAATACAAAATATTTAAACAAAAATCATTGCTGTGAGAAAATGTATTTCCGAAAACCCACACGTAGCATTGAAAACAAAAAAAAAAAAGAAACAACTTAAAGCTTCGAATAGAAAGAGAACGCAACGCAACGCAAAAAGAGCTACAAATCTGACGATAAATAACTCGAAAACCGCATGCAATGAGATAACAAATTGAAACTGACCAAGAAACACAATTTCCAGATCCAGATGCTCTTAAAAAAAAAAAAAAAAAAAAAAAAACAACGCAAAAGCAGAGAGAAAATAATATACTAAGTATAGAAAAATTAATAAGATCAAGGCCTTGGCACAGACAAGAGGTAGAAACTGAAAATACGCAAGAAGAACACAAAAAAAAAAAAAAAGATTGATAAAATGTATCTGAAGTCGACTGAAATCCATTGGAAATAAAAGAATAATAAAAAACAGAAACGACTTGAATGACTTAATGTGCTCCAATTGAAGCGACAATAAGAACAACAACAAAAAAAAACGTATTCAACAAATGATGACGACTACGACGACGACAGTAACAACAACAACAACAACAACGTAATCAGCAACAGACGCAAACAAGCGACGCCGATGCGCGTCAAGTGGCTTTGTTTTTGTTTTTGTTTTTATTGCAATTGCCGCCAAAGTCAACGTCGTTCGACAGCGAAACATCACGAAGTGAATCCAACAGGCGTCTCGCCTGGTCCAAAGGAACGTAATGAATGGACGGACGGACCGACGGACAGACTGACGAATCAATACAAGTACAATGGGACAAAAATTGTAAATGTTAAAATCATTTTTTTCGTTTTACTTTGTGGTAAAAATCTCAAAAAATAAATGTTTTATAAAAAATGGAAAATTTTGAAAAGTTTTAGTTTTTCTTCTATTAAAATCAACGACAAATTGGTTTAATATTTTTGTTATAGTTGTCTGGTTAAATATTAAAGTTAATTTTATGTAAAAATAAAAAAAATTTTTTTTTTTAAAAAAAAAAAACCAAAAAAAAAAAATTTAATAAAATTATAAAAAATAAAAAATTTTTAAAAAAAAGTTTCAAAATTTATTTATTTTTTTTGGAGGTAATACTTATGTAACTGCAAATTATAATGTGCTACTCAATCGAATACACTGGACTGCTTTTTTTAATACTGTGGGCAAAAAGTAAGGTGAATTTTTAATTTAAACTTCGCGGGCTTAACATTTCGAGCTAGTTCTTTTTTTTTTTCTTGAGTTGGCAGGACTGTTAATAACATCCGGGCCAAATTTCATGTCAATATCATTATCAGTAACATATTTACGCTTGTGTTAACCAAACGACCAAGAGTGCATTTTTCGATTTTTAAAATGTCTGATTTATTTGAGCAGAGATTCTGAATGGAATAAAAGCTGCAGAAACGTTGAAAATGTTGAAGAAGGCTTACGAGGACCGAGCTCTACCAAAATCAACAATAAATGATTGGTATAAATTGATCATTGAAGATAGGGAAAGTGTTTAAGACCATCGACCTGAACGGACGATGCTCACATCCAAAAAGTAAAAGAGAGGCTCGTGATTAAAGAATTGTTCTTGCACACCGTCGATAAACTATAAAGAGACATTGCTGATCAAATTGGCGTAACAAAAGAGATCAATTTTTTTTTCAAAGATGTTTTGGGCCTAAAAGTTGGCATAAATGTATTTTATCGGGAGGGGATATTAAGCTGAAATTTGAAACTTAAGCTTTTCCAGCAACGACTAAGTTAAATTCGCAAATGAAAGTGCCACGCCCATTTTTAGGTGTAGCCACTATACAAATTTACACCCCATTTTGGAATTTTTGTATGAAAATAAGCATCATTACACTCCAAATCTTGTAAAAACCATTCTAATGTCATCCAATGTCGAGTCCAAGGTGCCACTCCCATTTTTAGTTATAGCCCCCATACAGACTTACCGCCCATTTTAGATATTTAGGCATTATTTATGAATGTATTAACTTCAACAATTTTGTATATTTTTTAGAGACATTTTTCGAATTTTTTACAATGTAGAATGCAATGTATTTTCCATTGTAGCAAAACACTCTTTAGTATTTTCGTTAACAAACAAACTTGAATTTGTAAATGCAAATAAAACAATCTTTTTCGACGCCTGTCCAAGAAAACACTTAAGAAACGTTAAATGGCAACAAAGAAAATAAAAAAAGCAATCACAAACAGCAGCACAGCGACCAACACAAAAAGTGGAAATTGATTGTTGAAGCTGTGTTTTCTTTTCCAGCCAATTCTGTTAGTTTTTTATAGAATGCGGTTCATGGTTATATTACGTTAGGAATCACTTCATGTATGTTCAGCAGTACCTCTAGTTTGGCCTCCTCGTATGTGCCCTTCTCCATTAATGTCATGCAGAACAGAAACGAGGTGATGGCAAAGGGATCATAGGCTGCCTGTTCGGTGATTGCCTTACAAAGTGATGACTTAATGTCAGTGCGCGGCCACATAACGCCAGCGAGACGTATCCAAAAGTAAATCGTCGGACCCATAAAGAAAAAGCCAAATAAGCCGAATCTGCATAATTTAAATTTTATTTTATCTGGAATTTAACTAAACTTGGTGTTTTTACTTACTTGGCACACTTGGTCCAGTCGAATTCATGGAATGTGCGTTTTTCGATTAGGGTCTGTTCGATGAGGCAACCGCAGGGCCAAAGCGTCCCATATGATATCATGCCTCGAATGATTTTGTATTTACTTGTAAAGTTAACGATGTTTCGGAACATTTTTATTGATAATTGATTTTTGTATTAAATGAATATTTCTCTATTTATTTAATTGGATGTTTCGAATTTTCAGTAATACTGAATTCTGAAAAATATAAAGGAAAAAAAAATTAACTGCAGCACTTACAATTGTAAATAGGTGGTACACAGTTATAACAAATATCTAAGGTAGTCACAAGGTCTTTTAAGCTTGCATCTTGGAAAAATGCAAGAAAGTTGCTGAGCAACATTAATTATTACAGCTACTAATGTCAGTATTTTTTTTGTTTTCTTCTAATTTTTACCATTTTGGGTTCTTTTGAGTTCCTGTAAAAATTAGTTAATAAGTATATAAAAATTAAATAATGAATGCTTGGATGTTATTCTATGACCATTTATGAAAATAAACTATCCGGTTAAAAATATGAATCTTCTAGGTTTATACATTAAATCTACGAAAAAGTGTTATTATTCTATGTACAACACATGGGAAACTTCAGCGGCTTTGCGGCACCATTAAATATAAAAAAAAAAATAATATTAAATAAAAACAAGAAAAAAGTTAACTTCGGTTGAACCGAAGTTTACATACCTGTTACACATCATTTGACGTTGATAGACCTTCGTGTGCAGCATTTGTATTAAATTTTATTTCAACATACTAAACAAATTAAATATACTCTTAAAAATTTAGGAATTCGAGGTCCGATTTGAACCAATTTTAAACTGAAGATTTGGCATGATATGAGAAGCATTTGTACCATATTTGAAGCCATTCGCTTTATAAATACAGTTTTTTATATAAGAACTTGAAAAAATTTTATACTTTTGTATGGGAGCTATACCTAAAAGTGGGCGTGGCACATTGATTTTAACATAGAAACTACACAGGACCTAGAAAAGCTTAAGTTTAAAATTTCAGCCCAATATCTTTAAAACTGAGCGAATAAATCGCGCAGCAACACACAGACAGACGGACAGACGGACGGACGGACAGACGGACAGACGGACAGACAGACGGACATGGCTAAATCGATTCGTCTCGTCAAGGTGATCAAGAATATATGTACTTTATAGGGTCTACGATGCCTCCTTTAATGCGTTACAAACTTTCCGACAAACTGAATATCCTGTTTACACTAGTGTAACAGGTATAAAAAATTTTTAATATGAAAATAGTTATTCATATTTATGAATGGATTCAATCCGAAATTGGGTAAACACACTTTTTATGGCATCCAATGCCAAAACCAAGGCGTCACGCCCATTTTCAGGTATATCCCCCCATGCAAACTAACCGATTAATTTCGAATATGGGAAAACTTCAACTGATATCACTTTAAATTTTGTCCAATGTGTACACCACCGATATGCTAAGGATCAGAAAACTATAAAACTATATCCCCATACAAACACAACTCCCATTTTCTGATATTTCCAAGAAAATTTTTGAAATATTTAATCTGTTTAGATTCTCTCTAAATTATTCTCTCTAAACTTGGTTTGTGTCAGACCATTGACCCCCCACCCATCTCATCAGGTAATTTTGTGTAAACCACTTACAATAACACATAAAGTATTCAAAGATTCATGTGAAGGGTATTTGAGCTTCGGTTTTTCCCAGTTTATATTCGAATTAAAGAAATTTGTTATTAAAGCTTCAAAGTCGCACATGACTATCAAGTCAGAATGTTAATTTTATTCACGACAAAATAACCACCAAATTTAATATTTTTTAATGTTTGACATTCGAGACAACATTATGCAATTTTAATTAAATTTCACATCTGGCCCCGAGCGAAGGTGTTGCATGCGAAATTTCGATTTATATTCACCCAGGAAAAAGTTCAACTATGACTGATTGCGACTTCATAATAAATCAAATGCTAGACGCTTCGGGTACTCGTTAAAGTCAAAGAATTTCATTTTGACCGAATGGGCGTTACGTTAAGAGCAACCAAAAAATAAATCTAATTGCAACAATTTCTTTAAATGCCAAAACAAATGTCGAAATAATCTTTGGTGTAGCATAAAAATAAAATAATCGTAATGATACATCAAATTTAACGCGGCTGGGGTGTGAGAAGCGTTGGGCCAAGATTCATAACGTTGAATTTAGAGTGCATATGCGCACAATTTTGCTAGTCACTGTCATAAAAGTAATTATTTACTTGTTTTTTGAGCGTCCAGGGGTGGGGTAAGTAAAATGAATTGTTCAAAAGTTATAAACAATAAGTTACATTTTGTATAAACGAAGCTTCAGATAAAAACAAGAATGAACACTGCAGTTCTGTCTGCACAACTACAAAATACCCTGCACACAGTTTAGATGAGCCATAAATTTCTTCCAATTGAATGCTTTTTGAAGGAACGTTTTTTGAGATTTTTAATTTTGAAACCAAATATATTTGTGGAATTAAAAAATGAAATGGTGATACAAATAAATCGAGCTACTCAAGTTAGTGTACAGAACAGAAGATACTGGCATGTCCCTTCGATGTTACAAACTTCGTTTCAAAATTAATGGACAAAAAGTTTTCGGTATGTGAAGAGTAAAATAAGCTTTCTCGTCTCTAACATTTAAAGTTTGCTCTACTTAATGAGCAAAAGAACGACAACCCGTCCCAGCTATAATCTCGGATATGTTTGCAAATAGAAATGTGATGTTCACAACCAAAAAAAAAAGGGCAACAATTAAAGAGCGTTTTGTGTATTGTAGCACATTCAGGCAGTCAACCGGGATAGATGGGCAACAAACTTATGAAGAATTTTCTGCCGAAAGGTAATTAGTAAGCAAGTGCAGGTTCACCAATGTCGGCTAACAACGCAGTAAGCGGGTTGTGTTGTGAGGGAGAGATAATTGTCGTATTGTACCTTTTGGTTTCGAATGCTACGATTGTCTCAATATGTACCTACCATTGCCTTTCATGTTTTCTGAACAGCGACACTAAATGCGGGTTGCCAACTGTTCTATTGCTCGAATAAACAAAGTGCCTGCCACTACCGTCTGTTGCATATTTTCACAAGTAATTAACATGTATAATACATGAGATTTTCTTTACTTTTCCTTCAGTTTTTGTCTGTGTCATTCTTTACAATTTTTTCTACTTGAGGTCTTGCCTTTGTTCTTCTCTTAGCCCTGGCAATCAACGCGAATGTAGAGGTGTGACTGTTAATGTGTAACCGTAACGAACACCGACACTGTTCCCAATAACTCTCTAAGCAGTATTCTGCATCTTTTTCAATTTATTTACGGATTGAATTATCTTAAAAATGTGAGATTCATTTAAATTATAGATTTTTTTTTGTAAATGGTTAAGGCGTAAATATGTATTCTTGGTTTCAAATATGTTGCTCTGGGCAGAAATTTTGTAACGCATTAAAGAAGACATTGTAGATCCTATAAAGTATATATATTAATATCCGTGAACAGCACGACAAAGTAGTTCAGAAGAAGGTTTAGGCTATAGATCGTTTTGATAGAGTTTCTCTGGTACTGCTTAATAGGATAGTCATAGTTTATAGTATTTGAAAATTTTATTGTATTACAAAGAATTTTTATACAAAAAGTTAAAAAAAATGGAGTTTATTTGAATAGGGATTTGGGATATGTAGGCATAATACCTAATAGATTTGGAGTTCCTAGTTTACGTAACATTGAAGTTTTCATCCAATAACTCAATTTTGTGGTTGGGTTGTATGGGAGGTACCCTTTAAAACGCTAGGAAAAAACCGTTGGTAAGTACATTTGGCGACTTAGTAGAGTCTAAGTTTCAGAGATGTTAGTGACTTTCATATGACATACGAACTCTCCTTTTAATCCTCATCAAGAATATACATACTTCTATCATGCCTCTTTCAGCCTGTCACATACATTTGCACAATCTTAATATAACCATCGAGTGCAGGGTATAAGAAACAAGTTTAATGTTAGTGATTAGAAAAAAAGTTATGTTTCCTAAACACTCATGCAGGGATGTCAGGGAAATCCCTAGTAAATTTCTTAAATATAATTAAGGTGTTACAGAACTTCAAAGTACATATTTCATTGTGCGAAGAATGTTTTGCCAAAATTAGTAGTGTATTAGAGCCCTGCACAATTATCTAGACAAATCGATTTGCGTTACTCAAGTCTACTACTCGACTTGACTCGTTTAAATTCGAAAAAAGTCTAGCCCATTCCCTATCTCTAGTCAAAATAGTAAACTAAAAATAATTCAATAACTTGAGTAAAACTCGAGTCATATTCGAAAGATCGAAAAATCGAACGAAATGGTTAACTTCGATCGGATAACCGAAACTACGGATATTCGATTTAGAGATTACTCGTTTATTCGTAAGCTAAATAAAAGCGTTGGGTTATTCGACTCATCGGCTCGAGAAAGACAAGACTAGATTATATCTAGATTATATAGCTTGTACGAAAGCTTAAACCTTAAACTAAAAATTCCAAATGCAAAAATCCAAGTAATAATACCGTGGAGTCAAAAGAAACCGTTTTTCGCTTAGAATTTTTTCACAATATTAACAAAATAAAAATATTTCAACGTATTACTTTGTTATAGTGGCTCAAAAACTTTGACCCCAATTTACACAAAATTAAGACGTGATAGAGAAATTTTTATTTCAGATTCAAAATACAGTGCACTCGGGAAAACGTCAACGCTAGTTTACGTCAACATCCCAAAACGTCAACCCTTAATTTTTTACATTGTCTACTCTAAAACGTCAACCAAACCACAAAGCTCTAAAACGTCAACTTTAAATAAATCAATATTTTGAATTTACCGACAGTTAAAATACACAGCTTTGATAACACTCACACATTTATTTTATGAAATTAGTTCAGAAATTTGGGTATTCCCCTTATAAGTATGTAGAATAGAAAATAAATTGCATTTCTATGTGTTGTCCTTTTATGTTCAGTTGCTTTTTTGTTCTCGTAAGTATCACATTACCAAAATGTGCTCAAAACAACCGAAAGAGCTTAAATTTCAAGAAAAGGCAAATATTTTGGATTTATTAGAAAAGGGTGCAAGTGCGGTAGCTTTAGCAAAGCTATATGGTATCTCCGGAAATCATAAGCTTAAATTGTTGGTAATTGGGAAGACAACAAATCCACACGTTTTCAAAAATCTTAACTGCCCAACTGAGTACAAAAGTTCCAAGTCCTCATGGATGACTTCAGCTATTTTCTGCGATTGGTTTCACAAATCCTTTGTGCCACAGGTTAATATCTGTTCTGCTGCAGAATAAATATCGATTTTAATAGCTAAGATTTTCTATTTTTAGGTAACAGATTTTCTTTTAACTTGCCAGTTAAAGCGCTCCTTCTGATAGACAATGCTCCGTCTCATCCAAGTGAATTAGAGCTTAATTTTGTTAAGGTTGACTATACAGTAACATCCATTCAAAAGTGGAATGAAGATCTTCTACTGGGTAATGTTTCTAATTCGTGTGAAACTGAGGAGTTAGAAGTGACCGATGAGGATGACAACGATCTAGATACGAGTACAAATGTACATGCAATAAAACCAAACGAAGCTTTCGAAATATTTAACCGGGCTTTGGATTTTGCTCAATGCAAGAATGTTGAGCAAAATGACCTAAATGTATTAAGACGTTTACGAGAGAAAGCTCTCCTCCAAGTATTGGAAAGGAAAAAAGAACAGAAAAAAAAACGATTTTTTTTTAGATACGAAAGTATGTATGTGAAATGTGATCTCTTTTGAAATGTGTTCCTTTAGTTTTAGTTAGGCTGAAAAATCCTTTTTTGTTATTTTTTTGTATTTGATATGTTTTGTTTTAGTTTATAGTCAATAAAAACGTTTAAAAGCACACTATCAATATGTTTTTTATCAAAAGTTTTTACATTCATAAACGTCAACAATTGTTAAACGTCAACCCTCGCGGTTTTAATTAGTTGACGTTTTCCCGAGCGCACTGTATACGAACAAAATGCTTCATTACAGTTAACAATTGAAGAGCTAAATTTTGTCGATCTTTGTAGTCGATATTTTTCTTCAACTCAAAATTTAATTACTTTTTTGATAAAAGTTAATTTTCGAAAAATGTTAAAGTCCATTTCGCGCAAGTTAGCTCATTTTGTTCCGTTGGTTGTCCCTAATTTTATTCGAAATTAATTTACTAAAGATTTTGTAAAATACTAAATTAAACAATAATTTTCAATTGTAATGCTGCAGTTAGTTCAGAACAAGAAAAAACGTTAACTTCGGTGTAACCGAAGCTCAATTACCCACCACATCTTAGTTAAGTTTGTTTATAATATTCAGTGGCTCGGGTAAAATTTGGAGAAGGGATGGCTTGGAGTAAATCGTTCGATACAACCTAAATGGGCGGAAAATTCGTATGGGTGCTATACCAAAAAATTTGCCTTAGTTTTGACAGTGTTTTCACCAAATTTGGCGTGAATACATTCATAAATAAAAGCTATTTTCAAAGAAACTTTAACAGTTAACTGCTTAGGACTGAGAAAAACTTAAGTTTAGAATTTCAGGTCTTTATTTTTAAAGCTAAGCGAATAAATCGCATAAATACAGACGTACAGACAGACGGACAGATAGACGGACGGACGGAAATGGCTAGATCGACTCGTCGTGCTGATCAATAATATAAAGGGTGGTTAAATTTCAAGGGCCGATGTTGAATGTGAACCACACCTAAACGTCAAGTTTTTTCCTGCATTTCTTTTGACATTTCTCAACTTCAGACTAACTCAATTTGAACCATGGAAAAATACACAATCGAGCAACGCGTTAAAGTTATTCAGGCCTATTATGAAAATGGGCGTTCAAATCAAAATGCATATCGTGCACTTCGTGATTTTTTCGGTCAATTTAATCGTCCAAATGTGCGTACAATCGGAAAAATCGTGCAAAAATTTGAGCAAACCGGGTCTGTAGGAGATGTGAAAACGCCAGTGCATGCTCGTACAGCTCGTACTGCAGAAAATATTGCTGCTATTCGTGATAGTGTGGCTGAAGAGCCGTCCACCTCAACTCGTCGTCGTGCCCAACAATTGCACCTCGCACGCTCGTCGTTGATGAATATTATGCATAAAGGTTCAATTGACTCAAGAACTAAAGCCTCTTGACCATTTCAAGCGTCGTCAATGGTCAGAATGGTGGCAAGAAATGGCAACAGTGGATGATCAATTTTCGAAGGAAATCATCTTCAGTGATGAGGCACATTTTCACCTCAGTGGATTCGTCAATAAACAGAATTGCCGCATTTGGGCGAATGAGAATCCAAGAGTGATTGTCGAAAAACCAATGCATCCACAAAGATTGACTGTTTGGTGCGGTTTATGGGCTGGCGGCATCATAGGGCCGTACTTCTTCGAAAATGTGGCTGGCTAGGCAATTACAATGGCTCTTTTGCGCGAAAAATTTGATGGCCGAATAATCTCACGTCGCGGCGATGTCAACTGGCCGCCAAGATCATGTGATTTGACACCGTTGGACTTCTTTGTTTGGGGTTATTTGAAAGAAAAGGTGTACGCCAATAAGCCAACCAACAATTCAAGAGCTAAAGGATGAGATAATTCGGCACATTAACGACATTGAACCTCAATTATGCCTCAGCGTCATCGAAAATTTAGACCATCGGATGGACGTGTGCCGCCGAAGCCGTGGCGGCCATTTGGCCGATATTTTGTTTCATACATAATTGAGTCATACCAATATATCATAATAAAAATAAATGTCAATAATTTCCTAAACAATTCGTGTTTTATTCAAAATCAACATCGGCCCTTGAAATTTAACCACCCTTTTTATACTTTATAGGGTCTTCGTTGTCTTCTTCAATGCGCTACAAACTCTCTGACAAAATGAAAATACCCTCCACACCCTTCAAGCTTCGGTTCCTCTGAAGTTAGCGTTTATCTTGGTTTTAAAAGTGCATTTTACTAAAATTCTACAAAATCTTGAGCCAAAATATAAGAGATTTGAAACCAACCCAAAGAGATTTGTGTGACACCTTGAAATATTATTTGGTTGGAATTGGGTTGGTAGAGATTTCCCTGACACGCCTGATACCTTTTTATACCCGCCACACATAGTGTGAAGGGTATTGTCAATTTGTCGGAAAGTTTGTAACGCATTAAAGGAGGCATCGTAGACCCTATAAAGTATATACATATATTCTTGATCAGCTCGATGAGACGAGTCGATCTAGCCATGTCCATCTGTCTGTCTGCTTTTCTCGGCAAGGAGGTTAAGTTTGAGTATGAAAGTGCCAATCCTATTTTTAGGTAAGGTCCCCATACAAACTTACCGCTCATTTTAGAATTTTTTGTATGAATATGGTTATTTTTTAGTAAAGTATTGACTCCAAATTTGGTAAAAACACTTTTAATATCATTCAATATCAAATTAAAGGTAACACGCCCATTTTTTTGGCAGAGGCCCTACACAACGTGAGTTGTATCAGACCATTGACACCGTCCAATCCCATCTCAAAGTTCCATTTAGTTCAACTCTATTCCAACCAAATCAGATCAGTAAATCCGACTTAATCTTTGTTCTATTTAATATGGAGTTATATTTCCAAAATTAGTAAAAATAGACTAACTTTTATAAAATCGAATCCATAAGATTACAAATTTTAATTTCTTCGAACCCATTAATGGACTAGAGACGAGATCAATTTTTTTACTACTCAATACTTGTGCAGCATTTATTGCTAAAAAAAAGAGCTACGTTGACTCAATCTCAGAATTTGTTTCATGGCGATTATACATTTTTGGACAACATCTTCTCCCTCTCTTATCCAAATAGAAAAATAATCAAATTTTGCTTAAACTAATAAACTGATCGCAGTGAAGAGAAGGGATTATCTTAAATATTCAAAATGTTGTAGAGCGTTCTGCAATTCGATGTTTTTTTTATGAATTAAATTTCCTTGAAAGTGTTTAAATATTTTTACTTTGAGAATGTTTGAAGTGCGTTGCAAATGAAATGCAGATGGATTGAGGTATTTTTTTTGTCTTTTGCGTCGTGACTGCGTGCAACATTTGCATTTCACGCATTTATTTTATTGTTTATCAGCCGCGTAAGAAAAAAAAAAACACACACACACACAAGCTGAGAAAGGTTGAAGGCAAATTTATTTTATTTGCTTAAAATTTTTCATTCTACGTCGTTTTTACCCTGATCCTAACTTTTCATATCTTTCGGCAAACTTCATGCTTTCCTTTCTTTTCATTGCACCGCAACGCCTCATTCAGAACCCCGATGGCCTATAGAAGAGATGTGCACTACTTGAGTTCACTTGATGCTCCAGCGGCATCCACAGAGACAGAAATGAAAGAGAAGGCAGGCAATAGCAGCCGTCGAGGCGCGAAGTTCGCTTTTGATCTGCCCTTTGATGGCAGCTGTTGCCCTTCTTCCGCTTCATACGAACTTCGAAACACTTGAAGCACTGAACTGAACGCTTTTATTTTTTCATTATTTTGGACAGAGCCCTCGGCGCTGCCGTATTTCCTGTTTAATGTTTTGCTGCCACTCAACCACTCAGCCACTCAGCCAGTTGCAACATTTAATTTAATTTCTTTGCCATTCCAATTCCAATTGCCTATTTTTTTTTTCTGTGATTTAATTTACGAAACATTTTGTGCAGCAAAATTACAAGAAATAAAATGAAGAAAAACATTTTTTTTATCAAAATTATTATTATTACTTTTATAATGTTTAGTTCTTTTATTGACTTTGATTTTTTTCACTTTGAGCTGAAGCCGCGCCTTCGCACTTCAACAAAATAAAATTTATTTTTCATTTTCTTTGTAAATTTTTTTATCCCAGTTTCGTGACTGCCACTTCAAAGAGGCATAAATTGCGGCATTGTTTCGCTTTGATATTTGATTTTGTTTTATTTCGCCTTTGAAATGCGTGTAAAATGCGTGTAAATCTTATCGATTTCTATCTTCATGGTACGGGGACGGTCATAGAAGTTAAATTTAATTGATTGAGAATTGGAGTTCATTGCTTCGGTTTCGACGCTCTTCGATGTCGTCATCAATAGAAGCCAACTTCTTCAACATTAGTTGTCACCTGCTATCGGATTGTTTATTTTTATATTTTTAGTTTGCGTCGCATCTAAATAAACTCGAATATTTTTATTGCATTGAACAATCATAATAAATCTTTTTAAATCCACTTTCAAACATTCGAAATAAAATTGTATATAAGACTTTAAATAAAAAAATGAGGGTTGTGAGCTTCGCGGTAAGACTAAGTCTCAAAAGCTATTGAAAACCTTGTTGAAAACTACTTTCCAGACTAAGAATACAACTGATAATATATAAAGTGGGATTTTGAAGAATTCGTATTCGTAGAAACCATCAACATCAATTTTCTGAAAGATGTCTTTAGAACTGTAGCAGAATTCACAAGTAGAATTCTAGTTATATATGTAGTTATGAAGAAAATATACCTGCATATATTGATGTCTTCGAAGTTCTTTAAAAGGTTTCTAAAAATATAATTTATTAAAAAGCTATTTGTCCTCAAAATTTATTCAAAACCATTCTTATAACAAAAACCATCTTTAATATAAATTTGTTGAAACAAATTTTAAGATTAAAAATAATATATTTTTTGGTATTATCACTTTGTGTTAGTATTTGTTGGGCATTTTGGGCCCTAATGGGTTTCTAGCCCAAGTTTCGGAAATCCCTTGAATACATTTAAAATATTTTTTTGCTATCTTTCAAATGCGCCTAATATCAAGGTTAGACCATTCCAAATATATGATTTTTCCCGGTTTAAGAACTTCAATAGACCCCGGTTCAAAACTTTATGCATAATATTATGTATACATATCGATACTTTTGATACTCTTAACTAAACAATATTATTGATATACCAAATCGATTAGACATTCGTATTTGAAGAATGAAACACTGACAAAATATTTCCTATGGCCTTGGAGAAGAATCTCTTCGTATAGAAAATTGTCTGTTTTGATATGACATATAAATTCCAAAAAGTAAAAAACTTTCTCTTTTATTTGCACCATTAAATAAGCTTGCGGACGGGTTTGATTAGTTTCATGCAAGTATACACTTGCATCTCCATTTAAGTACATACAACGGAATATTTGATTGAATATGAAATTTTACATTTCTATGTGACGGCGACTGTCCGCAGTATAAGTTGTTTAATTTTGATTTATTTTATTGTTAAAATTGACTACGCAACATAAATATTAAAAAAATCCAGTATTTTGATTTGATTTTTAATAAAGCATAATCTTGAATGACGCAACATGGACAGTTCGATCTGATAAAGAATTTGTACAAATAATAGAATTTAAATGTAACCGGTTTGGGTCTCATCGGTTGGATGGTTTCAAGGTAAATAGCGCACATAGAAGCATTTTTACTATTATTATATATTTATGTGTATATATGTGTATCGTATTTATAGATGTATAGATTTTTTTAATATCCTTAAATAATTATTTTGATAAATAATTTAAAGCAAGACTACTATTTTTCTGATTGTAAAATAAATGATATTTCAAATCTCGACCATTTTTAATTATCTGAATGTCTTTAAAAACTAAACTATAAATCAGTTCTTTTCGTAAATATGAGATTAGAAACTATCAAAATGAATATCCATATTTAATATTTCGCAAAAAAGAAAAACTTGTGTAGGAATATTTAGGACTGCAGCTGTCATTTTTTGTTGAAGCCAATTACAGCTTCCTGTTTGTTTGAAACCCTCACATTATGGTATAAGAAGCGAACTGAACTGCGATGTAGTATTTTCGTCGTCATGGTCGATGTTGTAGCAAAGGAAATGATTACAAAAAAAAAAAAAAACTATCCTCGGGCAATTTAATGTGGCTGTAGCTGCTGTTGATTTTGTAGTTCTTGTTCCTCCTACTAGACACACACACACACACACACACACACACATACGAGTCCACATACGAATTCACATAAGTAATAAACAAGCAAACATCGTGTCGACATTCATTTTTCGTAGGAGTTCCCCCACACAACACACAAAAAATCGAATTGATGTGCAGAAGGTCTTTGGCTACGCATGTGAATCAAACGAAATTTCACTCGCTCTGTCCGAATGAAAACAGAAAATTTGCTCAGCTTCAAGTGTTGAAACCCTTGACAGCTGTAATAACAAAATCAGCAAAAAAAGCCGACCTAAACTAAACTGAACTGAACTGTTTTCGACTTCAACGCAACGCAACTGATTGTGAACTGAATGCTGAGACTAGAACAAAAAAAAGACAACAATTCATTTTACGTACTAAAAACATTTGCAATTTTATCGCTTCTAAATCTTTTTGTCGTTTTTTTCATTTTTGTTTTTTTTTATTATTTTTTGGTTTTCTTGGGGGAATACGTTTACAAAATATTACGCGTATTTAAAAATAAAAGAAAAGACAATAAAAAACAAATGTTACAGAAAACTATGAAAAAACAATGTTTTATACCCAGCATGTGGTCATAATTATTATTTTAGGGTTGAAAGTTTTATCATTCGGAATGCATTTTGAATTATTTCAAATCAAACAATTTCATAAAAATTGATAAAACAATGAAAACAGAAATTACAAAAA
The DNA here is from genome assembly GCA_018903435.1 of Leucophenga varia. Classification (NCBI taxonomy): domain Eukaryota; kingdom Metazoa; phylum Arthropoda; class Insecta; order Diptera; family Drosophilidae; genus Leucophenga; species Leucophenga varia. The sequence goes on from JAEIFJ010000882.1 coordinate 238,494, forward strand.
AAATGTATAATTCAGCTCTATTATTATTGAACCCCTTACTTATAATGTTTCTGAAAAAAAAAAAACAGATTTTGAGCCGAAAGAGACAATTTAAGACAATTTTTTAATATTGATAAGCTTCAAGCGCAATAACGGTTAGGACTGTTTGAGCTCAAACAAAACCTGTAAACTTTACGGCACTTTTTTTATTCTTTTGACGGACTCACCGATTTAAAATTCATCACAATGGAGGACTACACACCAACCGACAAGACTCGACATATTCAATAATCCAAAAATAAAAATGCAGAACATTTAAGAAATTGAAGCAGATTTTTGGCAACATTGAATCATGGGACTCGTTACCATTTGTGCGCCGCCAGACTTTTTCGACAGTCCCTGGACCAGCTCAAAGCCAACATGAGCCCAGAAGTTACCAGTATTCTTATATACATAGATATGCTGCAAAAATTAATAAAAAATGCCGAAATCTTTGTGTGTCTGCTGGGGCGAACATTTGCCCAATATTATCTTTCGAAAATGATAAACCGAATTGTACAAATCCAAAAAAATTACCGATGAAATACATGAAAAATTTTTTTTATATTTTACACAAGTTACTCGCTAATAATTACAAGGGAATACAAAACGGAGCACCCTGTATTTGTTTCTTATATAAACGCAATCAGAATATTTTCGTTTGATGGGATTTTGTCCCTCAACAGCCCCTGTTTCCGAAGAACTATCTTCGTCAATATATTGTGTGAGGAGTATTTAAGCTTCGGTTTAGTCGAAGTTAAAGTTTTTCCTTGTTTTATTTTAGTTTATGACTTTACAAATCTGCATTATTTGCCGTCCATAATAAGTACAAATGGGTCCCATCGGATTATGAATGCATAATAAAATATATCTCCGATACAATCACAAAATAGAAAGTTTTTGTAAATAAAAAAAAATATTCCGATCTGGTAAAAAACTTTTCACTTAACCGAATCGGTTAACTGAGCTATTGTGTTAAAGTTAAGTACAATTTTTTTTATATCAATATAAATATAGTTAACAATATATTGCATGAATTTTTCAAAATTTTAAAGAACATTTTTTTAGTTTTTTAAATATTTTCATTTAAAATTTAATAAAAATGGTCTTTATATGTATGGCGGCTATAATAATCATAATAATTTGCATTGGATTTGGTTTTAGATGCCACACGTACTCAATTTGAAAAATCTACGTGGAATATTGTGTGACTGGTATTTAAAATTTGATAACAAGTTTTGTTATCTCATTTTTTTAATTATCTTTGAAAATCTGTAAAAATAAATTCAGTCGTTATCAAACAGAAACTGTAACAAGAAAAATTAATTTTCAGTCACGCATTATCAACTTTCTTTGATTACATTTCTCTTCAAATGGGAGGTCTGGCAAAATAAAAGAACCTGAATAAAAGCAACATTTCAAAAGAACTGCAAAGGTAAGGGAGTAGTGCACTCACGACAAACTTCAAATGAACTTCCGCAATCGTATAAAATCCATTTGAATTACATAAAGAACATTTAGCAGAGTTGGCAAAACGATAGTAATTACTAAATACGTCTAAAATTTCTACCCATTTTACTTTGCAGCACAATTATTTATCAACTGGAAGTCCGCTTTAAAGTCAGCCTATCCGCGTGTCCCTCCTTCTGTTCGACATCACGCTCTATCAATCGACAAACTATTCACACCCTCTTCCATTGTTAGCTGAGAAGGACAACAGAAAACTAAAATTGGTTACTTGTCTCAGCAAGACCCGCGAATACAAAAATAAAGGAAAGGGTGCAGCCTTGAATATTTTGTGGCGTCTGTTGCAGCTAGTTTCGTTCTTCATTAATGGCCTAACAGGAAGACAATCAAACGGACGGACGGACAAGACAAAGTGCTGCCTGATTGCCGCCGCATGCCGCATGCCGCTGTACGCTATAAACGCTCGTAGTCATTCCGTCCGTCCGTTTGGTCTGTCTGTCTGTCTGTCCGGCCAGCATGTTCTGTTATCGCATTGAATCGGTTTCGTTGGCATTTATTGGTTTATATCCGTTCGCCCGCCCGACCGACCGACCGACACGACGACTGCCGTCGGCCAATTTTCAAAGGTCTTCTTGTACTTTATTGTGTCCGTCTGTCCGTCTGTCCATCAGTCCGTTCGTCCGTTGTTTCATCAATTTATACGCTCGCAGTCAGTCGAGTGCGCTCAGATACACTTGCCACTTCACACACAATAATTGTTTGTCAGCAAAAACAAAAGCAACAAAACAAAATTTTTTTTTCGGGGTGTGTGCTGGTGTATCTTTTTGATCGTTTCTGCGTCTGCTTTTGTTGCATGCAACCGCTGCCTCTAACATCGATAATGATTGTTTTGTTGTTTTTGTTGTTGTTGTTGTTGCTGCTGATGATGATGATAATGACGATTGCATTCACTCAAGTTGCATGTTCATAGTTTGTAATTTTATGCACTTAAACTCGCATTATTTTGCGTTCTGCCTGACTGTCCCGCCCGCCCATATGTCCGTCTGTCAGGTTCATTTCTTATTATTCACTCATTTTACATGTTTCAAACAAAGAAAAAACAAGCAAGAACGTTAACTTCGGAAGCACCGAAGCTCAAATACCCGCCACACGAAACTTTATTCATTTTCTTGGAAAAATAAAAAAATAGAAGGTGAGTTTGTATAGGACTATATGTTATAGTGGCTCGATCCTTGTCATATCGGAAGCATATTTATAGGATAAAAGTAGAAGTCATTTTACACAGATTGGAGTGAATATATCCATAAATAAGAACTATTTTCATACAAAATCTGAAAAATGGGCGCTTGGTTTGTATGGGGGCTGTATAAAAAAATGGGCGTGGCACCTTTCTTTTGAAATTGGATGTCATTTAAGTGCTTTTATCCATATTTGTTGTAAATAAATTCACAAATAATAACAATTTTCATACAAAAAATCGAAAAAATGGTAAGTTTGTATGGGGGGTTATATCTAAAAATGGGCGTGGTACCTTTCTTCTGATATTGGATGGATGGATATTGGATTAAAAGTGTTTTTACCCGATTCGTAGTCAAAACATTCATAAATAATAACAATTTTCACACAAAAAAATCGAAAAAAATGGTAAGTTTGTATGGGGGCTATATCTAAAAGTAGGCGTGGCACCTTGGTTCTGCCATACAAACTGCCTAGGAACACAAAAAGCTTAAGTTTAAAGTTTCAGGTTAATATCTCTAAAACTTTCCGAGAAACACGCATTGCAACAGACAGACAGACAGACGGACGGACGGACGGACAGACAGACGGACATGGCTAGATCGATTCGTCTCGTCGAGCTGATCAATAATATATATACTTTATGGGGTCTCCGATGCCTCCTTTAATGCGTTACAAACTTTCCAACAAACTGATAATACCCTTCACACTATGTGTGGCGGGTATAAAAATATACAATTGTACCGTAGAGTCACGAAAATCTTTATTTGAAAAAAAAATCCTTGTTTATATTTATTAAAATCCAAATATATTGCAGAACGTCTAATCAAATATCGGGCGATATCATAGAGTATACGAACGTTTATTTTCTTTTTATAATTATTTGCTTATTAGGAACGATATATGCAATGTGTGGATAAGATGCCATTGATAGGAGAACACTTTAGTAATTAATATTATAATTTGAACCTTTTAAGTAACCAAATATTTATGCATATGAAAAAAAGCAAGATTTTGGATTGTGAAAAGCTGACTAAATAAGGATCATTTTGGGGTACATTCGAAAAAAATCGTTGGGGGAAGGGTGTTTAAAGTTAAAAAACAAATTTGTTTTCTTTTTTGAAGTTTAGGAAATTCTTCACTTAATTTTTAATAACTTTTTCCAATCCATCCCTCCAGTCAAAAGTTATTGGAATTTGAAAATTACGCTGCATAAAAATTGAGCTCCAACCACGCATTACACGCACCTAAAACCCAACTACAAATATTTGTTTTTTATAATATGCTATAATATTTAGCATTTACCACCGAGGGATTAATACTGATCGACAGAAAATTTCAAATACTTTTAGAACGGTGAGGTGGTGGAGGAAGCTTTTCACTTCGAGCGTGCGTGTTGTGCATTCAAAATGATAAACGATAACTTTTAAAATAAAATTACAGAAAAAACAAAAAAAAAAAGTTAACTTCGGTTGGACCGAAGCTTATATACCTGTTACACCTCATTTGGCGTGGATAGACCTTCGAATGTAGCATTTGTGTTAAATTTTATCTTAAAATAGTAAACAAATTGAAAATATTCTTAAAAATTTAGAAATTCGCTGTCCGATTTGGAAAAATTTTAAACTGAAGATTTGGCTTTATATAAGAAGCCATTCGCTTTATAAATACATTTACACAGGACCTAGAAAAGCTTAAGTTTAAAATTTCAGCTTAATATCTTTAAAACTGAGCAAATAAGTCGCGCAGGAACAAACAAACAGACAGACGGACATGGCTAAATCGACTTGTCTCGTCGAACTGATCAAGAATATATATACCACACTGTGTATGGGGGTATAAAAATTATATTGAAAAACAAATACAAAATTAATTAAATTAATTGTTGAGTGATTACATTCTCAGGGCTGCTAATCGGTTTTGAATTGAACCGGACATAGAACCGAACCACAGCATTTTGTACTTTTCCTCCGAACCATTAACCGAACCAGCTCTTCTGAAAGACCATGGTTTTAAACCAAAATCTATATAAGCGGCTACACCTTAGAGTGGGCGTGGCATTCTAATTTGCAGCTGATGGTTGCCACATACGTGCTCATATCAAGTGAATCCGGTTATCTGATGAACGGAGACACCAAACTTTGTTGGTTAATACATCTAATTATGCTAACAAATCCCGCCTTTTTAATAAATATAAACGTAGTGGCTTTCATATTGATTTTTCTAGTTATTTAAAAATTAATACGTCGCACGCTTCGAATTTTATCCCCGATAAAATTAATTTTTATACCAGCCACACATAGTGTGAAGGGTATTATCAGTTTGTCGGAAAGTTTGTAACGCATTAAAGGAGGCATCGGAGACCCCATAAAGTATATATATTATTGATCAGCTCGACGAGACGAATCGATTTAGCCATGTCCGTCTGTCTGTCTGTCTGTCTGTCCGTCTGTCCGTCCGTCTGTTGCAATGCGTTTTTCTCGGAAAGTTTTAAAGATATTGACCTGAAACTTCAAACTTAAGCTTTTTGTGTTCCTAGGCAGTTTGTATAGCAGAACCAAGGTGCCACGCCTACTTTTAGATATAGCCCCCATACAAACTTACCATTTTTTTCGATTTTTTTGTGTGAAAATTGTTATTATTTATGAATGTTTTGACTACAAATCGGGTAAAAACACTTTTAATCCAATATCCATCCATCCAATATCAGAAGAAAGGTACCACGCCCATTTTTAGATATAGCCCCCATGCAAACTTACCATTTTTCTCGATTTTTTGTATGAAAATTGATATTATTTGTAAATGTATTTACTACAAATATGGGTAAAAGCACTTCTAATGACATCCAATTTCAAAAGAAAGGTGCCACGCCCATATTTTGATATGGGCCCCCATACAAACCAAGCGCCCATTTTTCAGATTTTGTATGAAAATAATTCTTATTTATGGATATATTCACTCCAATCTGTGTAAAATCACTTCTGCTGTTATCCTATAAATATACTACCGATATGACAAGGATCGAGCCACTATAACATATGGACCCCATACAAACTCACCTTCTATTTTTTTTTTTTCAAGAAAATGAATAAAGTTTCGTGTGGTGGGTATTTGAGCTTCGGTGCTACCGAAGTTAACGTTTTTTCTTGTCTTTTTGCACTTCGAATCCGTTATTGGGCAAAAGATGTTCGTCTTCCGCTTTAAAACTTATTTATCTACCAACCCTGGTTTCAGGCCATTCTTTGCTCGGAGTCGTTTTAATACTCGCCACACATAGTGTGAAGGGTATTATCAGTTTGTCGGAAAGTTTGTAACGCATTAAAGAAGGCATCGGAGACCCCATAATGTACATATATATATTAATGATCAGCTCGACGAGACGAATCGATCCAATATTGGATGCCATTAGAAGTGTTTTTAGTCAATTTGCAGTAAATACATTTATAGATAATACAGTAACTATTTTCATAAAAACAAATCGAAAATAAGCGGTAAGTTTGTATAGGGGATACACCTTACAATGGGCGTGGCTCCTTTTTTTTTTTTATTCATAAAATAATTACTAAAATTTTTACTAGTTTGAATGGGGGCTACACCTAATAATGGGCGTGGCACACTCATTCTCGAACTTAACACAGTCGTAGCCGAGAAAAGCTTAAGTTCCAAATTTCAGATTAATATATTTATATTTTATAGATGCATTACATAGATGCATAGAAATATTAATATAAGATATACAAATATACAGAGAGACAGAGAAGACAGACAGACTGACATGGCTAAATCGATTCGTCTCGTCGAGCTGATCAATAATATATATACTTTATAGAGTCTCCGATGCCTCCTTTAATGCGTTACAAACTTTCCGACAAACTGATAATACAATCCACACTATGTGTGGCGGGTATAAAAATGAAATGCCATAAAATTATTTATGTATATTACTGAAAGGACCTTTTTGGGACCCAGGACTGTAACACTTATAGTCACCGAGACGCATGTAGTTTTTTGACTCTACTTTCAAAGTGGATCAAGAATATGCGATAAACTTTATCAGGAAATTTACTGGAAACGATATTGATATTATACGCATAGACTATTCAATTGTTTAAAAAAATTCTGAAGAAATATGGCCCGATTATACAATATATGCATTGAGTCCATAGATCACATAAGATATATGCTTTATTTTTGCGGTGTGTTGATAGAAGGCTGAATAGCTGAACTCTCAAAGTAAATTATGATTCCAATTCGAAGCGCCGATTGGCAAAATCCAAGTTCTTGTGTTTGATTGCAAATGTTATAGATGAATGGCAGCAATGGTTTTACCTGTTCGCACTCTAAGTAAACATGGTCATTTACGTTGACCCAAATTGCAAAATGCTATTCTTCCGTATTTACTACATTTTTAAGTGTTACAAAAATTAAAAAATTTAAATATCCTAAAAATCCCGAACATTATATGTCAACATGTTAACATTTCGTTTACATTGCTAATATTTTAATATAAAGTCAGCTTTGGAAAAAGTATTTTATCTCTATTCCCGTTTAAAATATTTCTAGTAACAAGTCATTTTTCAAAATGCCACCCAAGTAAGGGTAAAAAATAGGTAAGAAAATAAAAATAATAATGGTTTTCTATCTTTTGTTTTTTTTGCAGAAAAATAGGCGATAACAAACTTGCGATCGAAAAATTTGAAGATGAAGAGTAAGTATTAAGGTTTAGTCTCAGTAATCGTAAACTCTTTTGTATTTAAATATTTTAATTGAACGAAAGTGATTATCCGCTTTTTAAGCGCGAAATGACTATACATCCGGATGGTAGCAGAACCACTATTAATGGTAATAGGTCATCTCGTAGTGAAGCGCAACTTATTTTACCCCCGATTGAGGAACGTGCCTCTTTTTCGAGCTTTCCATACTTGCTCCAAATTGCTAGAGAATTGAGTAACGATGAGGAAGAAGGTTCTTCGCCACGGATTTCTGACGCCGATATTGAAGAGAATACAAAACCATTAAAATGTGAAGTAATTTACTCGTATATGCGTAATGGTGTTGTTGTTTCTAGCAACGACGGTGACGGATACGGAGGGGAAAGGTACAAAAGATGAATTGCCGAATTCATGTGATTTGCAACCGATTACGGAAAATATTACAGAACTCACAGAGGAGGAAGAACGAGCAGAAGAAGAAATGACAGAAGATCAGCAAGAAGAAGAACTAAAAGAAGAGGAACAGAAAGAGCATGGATCGAAAATTACTGTTAAGGCTGAAACAAAATTGGTACGTTTTTTATTTGCTTCATAGGCAAACAACAACAATTAATATAAGATTCTCTTATGGGACAAAAGGTCGTCGAGTAAATACAGAGCATAACAATGTGCTAAGACGGGTTTACACCTGCTAACATACGAAAAATTTGACAATGTTAAAGGATTACAACTTCGATACAAACTAATGTTATGTTTCCACTAGCGTTCGTGTTCGCGTTAATCTGTTGCAACATATTTATTCGTTTATTGGGTTAACGCTAACGCTAGTGGAAACGTAGCATATTATATATGTACTAATTTTCATAGGATCCGTTGAGTAAAGGCACATACAACAAAAATACTAAAAGCTCTTGTTAAATAATATTGTAATACAATATATTTTCTACAATATAAAAATATAAAAGTTCTTCCTTATACTTTATTAAATCTAACATTTTTATAATAATTAATTTTAAGAGCATTGCTCAACTTATTTTGTAGTGGCAAGTCTTTTAATCAATATGGAATTTTTTGAAGCCACCATTTGAGGCAATAGAGTCAAGTACGTTTTTTTTACTGCTTTTATAAATTCTATAAATATTTCTTTTTAATACATTTTTTTACAGACTACGCATTTGCTTACTCGTTTTTGATAATTGCGATCAATGCGTTTTTCATATGGTATTCTCTTTGTTATGATATAAATCAGGAACTAACAGAGCGGCGCATTTTCGAATCAAAAATTGAAAAACTGAATTTCTTCATGAAGTACTTCGAAATAATAAAGCGTAAAACTTCGTTTTAAAATTATTTTAAACTTTAAATCTTAAAAAAAAATTATATTTTGTAATTATTTAAGTAAATTTTTTTTTAATGTACAAAAAAAGTTTTTTTAATTTGTTTAAATATATACTTTTTTTTATAAAATTTCAATATAATTGTTTTAAACTTTATACATATAATGTACTGATTAGCAACAAAATTTTAGCAATAATCAGGCTTATTATGAAAGGCGTCGTCGACACCAAACTGTATCGACAGCTTTCAATTCGTATTATCGTTTTCGATAACTATTCACTACTGTCGACAGAAATTTGGTATTACATAACTTCAATCGAAGTTGTCGTCGTTTTCAAACGACACTTTTTTTGTCGACACAAATTTTATTGACGAGTTGTAACGATTCGAATTTTGTTTGAACTTTCAAACATGGAGCAAAAAATGAAAATAACCCCGGCAATTGGAAACTCTGGTGTCCAAAATGGAATAAAAAATCTGAGTGGGCAAGGGTTTCACTAGGGAAATGGTTCCAGCCAATTTTAAAACCAAGAGGAATAATGTGGCAACGAAGCTAAGTTCTCTTGGGCCTAGGTGCGATAAAAAGTGCTTAGGTGCGATAAAAGTGAATAGTTCCGTCATCACTGGAACTGTCCAATATGAAAAACGTATTTTCAAAATTAAATTTTAAATTTTAAAATTTTAACGCAAATGTCAGAGGTGACACTTAAATTTATAGATAAATAGTCGACGTCGTCACGTTGCTATTAGCTAATACCGATTTAGCATTGAGACGACGTCGACGTCGACTTAAAGTGACGACGACGACGTCGACGACGCCTTTCATAATAAGGCTGAATATTCCACTTTAATCGCAGAGAAGAATAACAGAGTAGACAAACACAGTGGGCTTGTTTATATGAATCTTTTTGTTTTTTGTGTGGTAATACTTATGAAGTTGTTCACAATCACAGAACTACTTATTTTTTTACTTAGCGAGATCCGTGAATGTCAATACAATTGTAAAGACTTTTACGGAACTTATGAGAAAAAAATAATGATGATATCGTTAATATCGTGACACATATTGATCAGGTTTCAAAAGTACATTTTGAAACACCGCATCGGCTATCTCGGATATAACTGGCTCATATCTTACTGGAGCCGTTGAATCGACTAACCGAACACTTTGATTTTGTTCATAAATTTACTCGGTTAATCGATAAACTCTGAAACGGTTAACTGAAGCTAATCTCAGACCTACCAAATATACACACAGAATTTCAGAAAAATCGGCCAAACCGTTTCGAAGGGTTTGTTACAAACACTGTGACACGAAAAATTTATACATACATTAGATATCTTTTCTACAATAAAAAAAACATATGAGTTAATTTTCATTCTTTATTGCCCAGCGGAAAAATTTTTCTTTGATGAGTTGGTCACTAACGACTGATTGGTGACATGTCGTCGGTTGTGTTACCGTTGGAGAGTTTATAATACACAATATGTTTATGCAACTATTTTCATAAAGCAAAATGCTCACAGTTTGGGAAAATTATTAATTGAAGATGGCTTACAATTGATACTGGCTAGCAGGCATGCCTGTTTTGCATACAAGTTCGTTTTCAAAATTGTAAATGACTTATTTTTGGAAATTATAAAATGAAAAACTTTTTATTTATATTTGTACCTATAAAATTATTAAAATACATAAACCTTTTGCATGCAAAATTATGCGATACTTTGACAGAAAAGCGATAGAAGTCACACCCATGACAAATACACAAGACGCCTTTCAAATATGTCATTCATGAAGTGCTGCAAGACTTGTCATGGACTGTCATCCAAGACAACTGCGACATTTTTATGAAATTGTCGTCAACGACATGTATGGGGCTTTCATCGGTATGTCATCAAGAAGAGGGACTAGTCATCAACGCAGCATTGAGGCCGCGTTGATGAGTTTCCCGCTGGGTAAATCTAACATTTTTATATTTAGGAAATCTGTTCGGACACTGAACTCCATCTTCATTATAAAAGCTGTTATATCTAAAAAGCAAAAGTTAATAGAGTTATTGACCAAACTCATAATTAATTTAAAGAGCATTGCTAAACTTATTATCCGACCGAAGCTAATCGAATCGTTTCGTTTGATTACCCGATCGATCATAAGTGAAAAGAGAGAGTGCGTGTTGGGGTGTCCCCTAAATTCCATGTATGCAGTTTGGTTTACACGATCTGAGCTAAAACCTCTTATTTCAACTTTTGTTATTAATTACACAGCCACACATGTCATGTGCGGCGAAACCGAGGGGTCCTTTCTATCGTATTTTGGGTAGCTGAATCCGAAACTGTAATCCGGAATTCCAAAGTTGGTTCAGATTTGGAATCAAAGTCGATTCAGAGTGATCAAAAAGACAAATCGTTTTAAATTTCTCAGGCATTAGGAATTGTGCCATTTTATAACCGCCACGCATAGTGTGGAGGGTATTTTCATTTTGACAGAAATTTTGTAACGCATTTAAAGGAGACGTCGTAGAGCCTATAAAGTATATATATTCTTGATCAGCACGACGAGACGAGTCGATCTAGCCATGTCCGGCTGTCTGTCCGTCTGTCTGTATTTATGCGATTCATTCGTATTCATTCATTCATTCGTTTTAAAGATATTGACCTGAAACTCGGAACTTAAGCTTTTCTCAGTCCTAAGCAGTTCAAGTGTTATAATCAAAGTGCCACGCCCATATCAAGGTATAGCCCCCATACAAACTTATCGATTATTTTCGAACAAATGTATGAAAAGGTAATTATTTTCAAATATATATTTTTTAAAAGTATATAAGCCAATGATGATCACAAATATACTATTCAAAGATTCGTGTGACGGGTATTTAAGCTTCGGTTCTACCGAAGTTAGCGTTTTGCCTTGTTCTTTATAAAATTATACAAAACATGGCGAATTAGATTCTCCCTTTTTGCTTCAAACATTATTACTGATTGTGAGACTGCTAAAATATTAACATTAAATAACCTTTCTTATATGACATAGAATATGTTAAAATTATTTGAATCAAATTTTTGCTTAAAAGCTAATATATATTTTAGTCCATTTTAATTCTGCTTTTTGATTGAAAGTTAAAATAAACAGATTAGTCATTAACTTAGTCAAATTTATTGCAGACAAATGTTTTAATGGAAAATATTTAATGTTCAGACTTGAGGTACAATTTTTGTGTCTGATTATATTTGCAGTTCAATGATTTCAGTAATAAATTAATTTTTCAAAATTTCAGACAATTTTGTCGGCAGACATTTTATTTAACGATAAAAACGAAATTAAATCAAATTAAATGTTAAATAATTGCATCTTCTTTTTAAATTGAAAATAGAGCAGCTTATTTTGTTTATTTTTCTTTCGAAATTCAACACGCTTTTGTCTATATTGACCCACTCTCACCTATTTGAGAAATCTTTGCCAATAAATCATTTTGCGTTCGACCATTTCATTTATTTTAATTTCTCTCGGATTAACTCTTTTTTTGCTGGGAATAAATTATGCAAAAAGAAATGTACTTTCGGCAAAAAAAAAAAAAAAAAAATAATAATAATGAACAAATAAACAAATACAGCTAAAACTCGTTCATTCACTGTGAATCGTATATAAATCAATTTATAGTCGCACTTTACTTACTGTATTTGCATATTTTTCTTTGATTTGTTTGATCTAAAATTCAAAGTGGTGATTGCCAAATATCGATGCCGCCGGATTGCCATCGATAACTTTTTAATTCATAAGTTTAAATTTGTAATCTTTATTTTTAGTTTGTGGCAGCGATTCCAATAGATGCGAGTTCTCATCCTAAACGCTAAAGATTAACTGACTTTGTTGTGGGTCGTAACATGATCATAGTTAGATGCCCACATTTCGACTTTCACAAAGCGTTGGGTACTATGCCAACCATGTATAGAGAGAGCTCAATGTACAATCAAATACAGGTGCCAATTGTATACTTGATCTATTACTTTCTTCTAGCCAAGGTACGCAACAATATTTAATTCAGTGCACGCCAAGCGAGCTATGGAGGCAATCTTAGTACGACGAGGAGTGTTGCATAGGACTGTGTCGATTATTCAATGAGCAATCGAGTATTTTATATAATCAATTGATCAATTAGTTCAAGAATCAATATAAAAAAGGTCTTCACTTAATGGCTTTTTTAATTGATACCAAGATCATCAAGTAAAGGGTGGTTAAATTTCAAGGGCCGATGTTGAATGTGAACCACACCTAAACGTCAAGTTTTTTCCTGCATTTCTTTTGACATTTCTCAACTTCAGACTAACTCAATTTGAACCATGGAAAGATACACAATCGAGCAACGCGTTAAAGTTATTCAGGCCTATTAAGAAAATGGGCGTTCAAATCAAAATGCATATCGTGCACTTCGAAAAATTTGATGGCCGAATAATCTCACGTCGCGGCGATGTCAACTGGCCGCCAAGATCATGTGATTTGACACCCTTGGACTTCTTTCTTTGGGGTTCTTTGAAAGAAAAGGTGTACGCCAAAAAGCCAACAACAATTCAAGAGCTATAGGATGAGATAATTCGGCACATTAACGACATTGAACCTCAATTATGCCTCAGCGTTATCGAAAATTTAGACCATCGGATGGACGTGTGCTACCGAAGCCGTGGCGGCCATTTGGCCGATATTTTGTTCCATACATAATTGAGTCATACCAATATATCATAATAAAAAGAAATGTTAATAATTTCCTAAATAATTCGTGTTTTATTCAAAATCAACATCGGCCCTTGAAATTTAACCACCCTTTATAATAATATCAAAAAATTAATTTTAAACAAGAAAAAAGTTAACTTCGGTTGAACCGAAGCTTATATACCTGTTACACATCATTTGACGTTTAAAATAGTAAACAAATTAAAAATATTCTTAAAAATTTAAAAAATGGCTGTCCGATTTGGACAAATTTTGAACTGAAGATTTGGATTGATATAAGAAGCATATGTACCATATTTGAAGCCATTCGCTTTATAAATACATTTTTTCTTATTAGAACTTGACAAAATGTTGTTCTTTTGTATGGGAGCTATACCTAAAAGTGGGCGTGGCATATGCAAGATATGTTCTAGTGAATGTATAAACAGCGTTTGGAACCATTTTGTTCTATGTCTACTTTTCAAAAAAGGAGATCCTGAACCCTTCAAAACCAAGAGAGGTTTTAGACAGGGCGATGTCTTGCTAATTTTCCAATCACATCTTCTTGAGAACTAAACGAAGAATTATTCATGCAAGTCGAAGTGTCTTAAAAACATGATAAGCATCTTAGTTCTACGAGCGATTTTGCTCTCTTACAAAGATCAGTCAAATTGTCATGGCTTTGTTGCTTTTGTTTTGCTTGTAGGCTCACCTTGTTTCCTTTAAGTCGTTACAAAATTATTATAGCATTCACATATCGCTCAAAAAGTTACGCTTTTGCTCAAACTTTTTCAAATAATTTTCAATTTAAAATGTCTAATAAGTGGAGGTGACAGAGGAGATCATCACGCGTTTACACTATAATATGATATTTCAATGTCAAAAAGAGTTTAGAAGGGCGGACAGATAGATACAGACGGTTATCTTTGCCCCGAATTTTTTTTTTTTTTGGCAACGGATGTGTCAAACGTGCTTTTCCAAATCATACAAATTGTGCTGAGTAGACCCAACAAATGCAAAAAGCTCGAGTTTTGCAATGAGATAAAAATATTTAAAGCGAATGCCTCGATTCAACTCGCTTGCCGTGAAACATTTATTTTGCACTTTAAGAGCACGAACCGATCAAAGAAAACTAAAATTTAAATCAAAAGCTGACGCAAACAAAAATTTAAATAAATAAAAAATTGCAAAATGATAAAAAAAAAAAACAAAACAAGAAAAAACATTAACTTCGCTGGAACCGAAGCTTAAATACCCGTCACACGAATCTTTAATGCATTTATGTGTGATTATCAGTGATTTAGATAGAACTTCGAGATGGGATGGGTGGAGTAATAAGAAGTAAGTTTGTATATGTCAATACGTTATAATGGCCCGATCAGTACCATATCGGTGGTGTGTACATAGGATGGTTTTAGATGAGATTTTACCCAATTTAAAGTGAATACATTCGTAAAAATTCCAATTTTCATACAAAAATTCGAAAATTGGAGGTAAATTTGTATGGGGCTATACTTAAAAATGGGCGTGGCACCTTGGTTTCGACTTTGGATGACATAAGAAGAGTTTTTACCCAATTTGAAGTGAAAACATTGAACAATTATACCTATTTTCATAAAAAAATTTAAAAATGGACGGTAAGTTTGTATAAGGGCTATACCTCAGAGTGGGCGTGGCAATCTGAATTCAAAATACAAACTACCTGTGACTGAGAAAAGCTTAAAATTTCAGTTTCAGCTCAATATCTTTAAAACTGATCGAGAGAATCACCTCGCAGCAGACAGACGGACAGACAGACGGACGGACATGGCTAGATCGACTCGTCTACGATATCTCCTTCAATGCGTTACAAATTTTTACGCGATAAACTGAATATACCCGTTTACATTATGTGTAACGGGTATAAAAAATTATACCGTCAAGATTTGCGTTTTTCTGCTGACGTTTTTATTTTAATACAAAAATGTTTCATTTAGCCAGAAAAATGAACGCGATAATGTCACAGCACGTGTATCTGAATAAATGTATCTGTGAATATTTGTATCTGTGCATCTGACGTTCGAATGCTTTTCCTCTTGTTCTTTTTTTTTTTGGCGTTGCTATTGTTGCTAATGTCTTCGATTTTTGGCACAGTTGCACCGTGAGAAATGCACACAAGGCACTTCCTCATCGTCGTCTCAATCACTTTACTCAAACTATGCCGAATATTTACAATTTTAAAAGTAGTTGGGAAAACAAAACTTGGACTGTGACTACAAAGACATTTTTTGTATGTCGCTGAGTGTGCAAAATTTCTTAATAATTTCTTTTTTAACGACTTTTTTATCTGACAAAATAATGTAAAAGGTTGTTCTTTTTTTTTCGTCATCTGTGGTATTTGTTTAACTCAAACGCGTACGCGTTTTGTTTAGTATGCAAAGACAGGAACAAAAAAGCAAAATAAAATAAAACTGAAAATGAATGAAAAACAATTTTTTATTGGTTTTTAATTTTCACTTGTGTAAATTTTATTTGTTTCTCTTTAGTTGATTTAGTTGTTTGCTATTTGCTTTTAATTTTAATTTACTCACCACTAAAACATTCCACACGAGTAGACAAACTGAAGGACAGACAGACGGACCGACAGACAGCCAGCCAGATAGATAATAATATAGTTTGATAAGGATGGGGGAGGAAGCTGTTACGAGTTTTGGTCGTTCAAATGGATAAACCAGACAAACCTTTTTCATTATAAATTTTTTTTTTTTTTATTTTAATTTTAAACAAATATTTTGTATCTTTTTATTTGCTGTTGTTGTTTTGTTATAGCCACAGCTGTATCTGTATCTGAATTTCAATGCGTATTAATTTAATTAGTTGGCATTTTGTGGTTTTTTCCACATTTATTTATTATTTTATTTTTTTTTCATACAATGCGATTATTGTGCAAATAAATAGTAAAAATATTTTAATGAATACGGGCTCCAAGCGAATTAACCTGGATATAAAATATGCGATTGCAAAAACAGTTTAACATATGAAAAAATAAATTTAATTGTAACTAAAATTGTTTTATTTTGAAATAACGAAACGACGAAATAAACATAGTTTCTCTAGCCTTTACAGGATTACAGGTATATTGAGTTTGTCGTAAAGCTTGTAACGCACTAAAGGAGACGTCGTAGACCCTATAAAGTATATACATATATTCTTGATCAGCCCGATGAGACGACTCCATCTAGCCATGTCAGACTGTCTGTTACGAGTTGATTCATTAGCTTAGTTTGAAAGATATTGAGCTGAAGCTGGAAACTTAAGTTTTTCTCAGATCTATTATTATTATTTATGCATGTATTAACTCCAAGTTGGGTAAAAACACTTTTTATGTCATCTAATGTCAAAACCAAGTTACCACCACCATTTTTAGGTATAGTCCCCATACAAACTTATCGTCCATTTTTGATATTTTGTATGAAAATTGAAAGAATTTATGAATGTATTCACTTCAAATTGGGTACAAATACATCTAATATAATTCTAAGTACACACATTCGGTATGATAAGGATCGGTGTAGATTTGTATGGGGGATACCCCTTTAAATGGGGCTAGAGAAAGACCTTTTGCAAGTGCACACTTGGCTTAGGAGTGTCTAAATATCAAATATGGTGGCCCTATCTCTTATAGTCCCCGAGAAAATCTCTCCAATATGGTCGACAGCAGGAAAGACAGACAGTCGAACGGACAGACGAACATGGCTAGTTCGACTCCTTTTTTAATGCTGATCAAAAATATATACATTTTATAGGGTCTATCTAGCCTCGTTCTGTTTGTTACATACTTTCGCACAAAATAAATTGAAACCCACAAATTCCACTTTATATTATCTCGGAATACAATCAGGTAGCATTTTAATTTTTGCAGTTTTGGAAGCTTGAAATGTATACGAATTCAGAGCAAAGTTTGGTTTTTGTCGACATTTTCATCAAACCTGTGACCCGTTGAAGCTCGGTGTGACAAATATTTAGGTCGGTCTTCTCAAAATACGTCCTTAAACGATTGCTGATCACGTTTGAATTGAACAGAATAAATTTCAAATGCACCAATGCAATCTTTTTCTGCATAATAAAGTCAAAAACTTAAAGAAATGATCGCGCGAAAATGCTCACGTTTCGAGTGTCTGCAAACTGTACTGTAATGCTTAAAACTTCGACACTACTGTGAAACTTAAACTTTTTTTTTTTTTTAAATGTCTACAATCAAATTAAAAATATTAATTAAACTTAATTGTAGTGAAATGAAGTTACAGTGTAATGAAAAAAATCAAATCATCAAAAAAATTGTATGATTATTTGCGTTTACAATTCAATTTGAATGTAATTTCCTTTTTTATATCGTAATGCCACAGCGACATTCGAGCGAACGGATAAACGAATATTTACACAAACGGATGCGAATGCAGATGCAGATGAAGAGAGAGATAAATTTATCAGACGAATAAATATACAGAGAGACAGACAGACGGACAGACGGATGGACAGACAGATGGACAGACAGACAGATAGCACGGCTAAAATAAATTTGTTTCGAATCGAATTCAATTGCATCGCATCGCATAGCATCGTTTGCCACAGAACGTTATCGTGCATCATTTTACACTAGAAAATCGGTTTTATGGCTTTTTTTTCCTCACCTTTTGGCATAAATTGACAAAATAAATCATGTTTGAGACACGTGATTTCATTTCGGTTGTATTTGTAATTTTGCACATATTGCCGCAACGCATCGATTGCTACGAGGAACAAATACAAAAAATAGAAAATGCAAAAATTGCTTCTTCTTTTTCTGTTTCCCTTTTTTATTACGTTTTAATTTTATTATGTTTTCTGTTTTATTTCGATTTTATTATATACATTTTCTTTTAGTTGTAAATAGGAACCAACATATTCATTTATTGCTATATTTTCTATCCAAGCTAAATAATCGAGGCAACAAGGCGTATGCGCAATATCAGTTTCACTCATAAACCTTCGCAATTGGCAAAAAGTTACGCAATTATTGATTTCCAAGCATATTTTATCTATTTTTTTATTTTTATTTTTAAAGAAAAAAATTGTTTTTTTTTAAATAAATTAAAAGCAATAAATATGTACATAAAAACTATATCATTTGATAAAATTATCGTTTTTTCGTTTAATTATTCAAAAATATTCGAAAAAGTATTTTCAATTAAATAATTCATTTCATTTTGTTCACATTTTGACTCTTCCGTCTTGTCCCATGCAAATGTTTGTGTATGGGTTTTCAGTGGTTTTCACATAATTTGTTGAAAAATGTCAAATTTGATTGAATTTATAAAACTATTTGATAGAAAATTATTATGTTGTGCACTCATTATATGTAATATTTCCATTTGCATTTTTAAAATTTTTAAACCATGAACCGTTTTGCTAATATTTCATTTCAATTTAATTTTTATTTAAAAAAAAGATGTAAATAAATTTAAAAGAGTGCATATTGTACACGAAGGATATTTGTGTATATGGTTCGGTGCTCAAAATTATCACCCATGGTTTTCAAGTTCTTTTAACTCAAGGAACAAACAAAAAAAACAAACATTTTTGTTGGAGTTTTGTTATATCATGAAATCCATGGAATATTTGGAATGAGCGTACAAAAAATCATTTGGCTTCGCTAAGTTCAGTCACTAGTTCTGAAAATGTTTGGCCTGTATAACTGAAACTCATTAGCATGAAAGATAGTGTATAAAAGTACAAAGCAACAAATGAATATAAATTATATAGTCAGGTAATTTCTAAAACCATTGCTTTATTTTTTATGGTTTTCAAGAATACCTCCACAGCAGGCTCAGCTGGCGTCTGAAGAGACAACCCACAGGGTGAGGTTGGTTCGCAGGGTGTTGGCCCCTCAACCGAAAAACAACTTAAAACTATGAGAACATACGAACCATGGATAAGACGGCTAGAAGAAACAAAATTACTCCAGGTGGCAGACACACAAGTGAAAATCCACCCGCGGTCAACTCCGCGGCAGTGGCATGGATTCTGAAGGCCCCATCTACCGTTAAATCTGCTACTCATGATAACAAACCCCGGATCCCTTAATAGGGATGGTGCAACTGAACAGCTGATTGACACTCTTGACAGATTTAAGGCTGATATTACAGCCATCCAGGAAATGCGATGGATTGGAAACGGGCACCTAGAAAAAGCAACCTGCGACATCTACTACAGTGGCCATGAGAGTCAACGCATATTTGGATGTGGTTTCGTGGTTAGTTGGAAACTACGTGGTCTCGTCTCAAAATTTACAGCAGTAGACGAGCGCCTTGCCTCGATACGCATCAAAGCTAAGTTCTTCAACATTAGCTTAATATGTGTACACGCCCCGACATTGGATAAAGACGATGCGAAGAAAGATGAATTCTATGAGCGGTTAGAACAACTTTACGAGCGCTGCCCCAAGCATGACATCAAAATAGTCATCGGTGATTTTAACTCCCAAATTGGGAGAGAAGAAATCTTTTGCCCGACCATCGGACAATTCAGCCTACATAACACCACCAATAACAATGGAGAAAGGCTAATCGACTTTGCCGCGGGCCGCAACATGGTCATAAGTAGTACCAGATTTCAACACCTCGACATCCACAAGACAACTTGGCGTGGTGGCCTCCCAAGCATCCGAACCCAAATAGATCACGTGCTAATCGATACCAGACATGCATCGAGTGTGATTAAAGTACGAGCAAACAGAGGTCCCAACATCGATTCGGACCACTATCTTGTTCTAGCCAAGGTACGTACCAGACTCAGTACAGCAAACGCCAAGCGAGCTACCATACAACGAAAGCTAGATGTTGGTAGGCTAAACTCGCAGCAGACCGCCGCTGCCCTCTCAACTAGGGTCTCTCAACTGCTAAGAGGGCCACTCCGGCATCCGACTGTATAAACGATCAGTGGAAGCATATCTCAACTCATTAAGTACGGCGGCCAAAGAGGTTGTTTGATATACAAAACCTCTGAGGCAAACTTGGTACGATGAGGAATGTCGCACTGCGACGGTAGAAAAGAACATTGCCTATAAGCGAACCCTGCAATCGGAAGCAACACGAGCTGTTGTTGAGCGATATCGAGAAAAACGGAGAGAAGAAAAACGCATTTTCAAACGCAAAAAGAAAGACCAAGAAAGGCGTGAGCTGGAGGAAGTTGAGATGATGTGCGACAGAAATGAGGCTCGAAAATTGTATCAAAAAAATCAAGCGCTTGACCGAAGGTTATAAGCCCGGAGCATCGTTCTGTAAAGATGCACATGGAAATGTGGTGACAGATGTCCAGAAGTCACTTATGTTACGGAGGAACCACTTCTCTACCCTACCTTCTCTATCCTCTCGCAAATCAATAACACGACCAAAGGATTCTGTGACTGTGGGGAATTTCACTTTCGACGTTGTTGAAAACTTCGTCTACTTGGGCTCTCAAAAAAACAAGAGGAATAACACAAGCCTAAGTAGACGAAGAATTACACTGGCTAACCGATGCTACTTTGGTCTCGGTAAGTTTTATCAAGAACAACGAAAATCAAACTCTACAAGACGCTGACTTTAGTTGTCCTGATGTATGGCGCAGAAACATGGGTAACGTCAGAGGCTGACATGAACATTTGAGAGAAAAATTCTTCGTAAAATCTTTGGAACTGTCAGAGTGGACAACGATTACCGTATTCGCATGAATCACGAGCTGTACCAGCTATATAATGACATCGATATAGTCAGGCGCATCAGGTATAAACGATTGCACTTGGCTGTCACGTGCTTCGAATGGATGAAGAAGCTCCAGCGAGAACGATATACGACAAAACGTGTACGAAATCCGAGGGGTACGACATCGGGGAAGACCGCCGCTGCGTTGTAAGAATCAGGTTCTGGAAGACGTTTGGAAGATCGGGTTCCAGAATTGGTATCGAGTGGCACTGGATTATAACACCTGTAACAGCTGAATCGGTCATACATATATATATATTTACATAGTGTGAAGGGTATATTCAGTTTGTCAGAAAGTTTTTAACTCATTAAAGGAGTCCGATGCCTCCTTAAAGTATATATATTCTTGATCAGCTCGATGAGACGAATCGATCTAGCCATGTCCGTCTGTCTGTCTTTGTATTGCGGGGTGATTCATTCGCTCAGTTTTAAAGATATTGAGCCGAAACTCGGAAACTCTCAGTCCTAAGTAGTTTATATGCTAAATTCAGATTTCCACGCTCACCCTGAGGTATAGCCCACATACAAATTCACTGCCCATTTTCGAATTTTTGTATGAAAATATGTCTTATTTATGAATGTATTCACTTCAAATTGGGTAAAAATACTTTTTATGCCATCCAATGTAAAGACCAAGGTGCCACACCCATTTTTAGATATAGCACCCATACAAATTTTTAATCGATTAGTTTGATGACGAAGTTCCATAATTGAATATTTTCAGCATAAAATAGCTAAGTCAAATTGATTCATTAGACACTAACTCAGTTGCATAGCTACTCGTCTAATTATCGAAGCAAAGTGGCGTATGAGTAAACAAGCCAAACTGAGACTAGTTGTTTCCTGCTTTTAGTTAACCATTGCCAAGAAATTTTTTTGTATTTATTTAATTTTCTCATTAAAAATAATTTCATTCATTCCCATTAAATTTATAAATAAAGAAAATTACGAAAGCACTTGCAACAATTCGACTCGTGCATTGAGATTCAAGAACGCAGCCAACTTGACTACATCGCATGGCGTGGCATGAATTAGCCAATTTTTTTTTAGCCACAATAAATTGGCAAAATGTTTTATTTTTTAAATATAAATTTAAATAATAAAATTTCAAAAATCCTTTCACGTTCTAATAAATTCTAAGAATGGACAAATTCATGTACGAAAGTGGAGAAACTAACTGGGAATGATGACGTAATTCATATTTATGATGTAAACCGAAAACTACTTCCGATCGCTTGACTAAAGTCAAAAAGGTTTACAAAAGAATCGAAACTTTATCATTTTCTGAAATTAAAAGATTCTAAATAATCATAAAATACGCACAAAAGCATTTAGATTCGCAGATAGGTGATTTTGTTTGTATAAAGGCGACTATTTGTTTCGATTTAAACATAATTTATATAAATAGTCATGGTAAATTGTTATCGACGTGTACGGATTTGCGAGAAGTCATTTGTCTGATTTGAAAATATTTATTAAAAATTAGATATACTAGATTGCATAAGCTTATTACGACTTCGACTTGTGAACAAATAGTAAAATTAATTTTCATAATTTTTCGTTTTAAAAATTACCAAGTAACTCTTTAATCCTTGTATCTGCGATTTTAGCCAAATATAAAGCTTTAAAGTAGTAAATAAAAAAAAAAAAACGTTAAAAATATTTATATTTTTTATATACTTTCCGCGCTCTTGTCGAATTTTTTTATGCTTGCCCGACGCGCAATTTTACTTGAATACAACTAATTGGTCGAAAACATTCAATGTCAATGGCATGCGCTGCATTTTCGGCAATGAGATAAAAAAGTATCTGAACAAGGAGAAATCACTCAAACCCACTGAGTGTGAGCGTATAAGAGGACATTGAGCAATAATTGAATAGACTAAAGTGACTTCAATGAAAAAGAAAAAAAAAAAAAAAACATTAAATGATCACTAAAGACGACACAAAATTGCTCAAAATATGTACGTCATCATTCTCAAAGCTATAAAATTGAACTTATGCATCTACTTATACAACGCTGGCAGCTAGCGGCGGCGGGTGAAGAGGTGGCATTGGCACGGAGTGCAATGTCGGAGGCTGCAAGCAAGTCAAAATCAATAATGATTGCACATTCATTCAACAAAGTTGCGCATCTCGTTGGCAATTTGTAGTCTTTCCTTCTCGATTCAGTTAAACTTTTGCTGCATCATTCATCTTTTTTTTGTTTTTCCTTTTTTATTCGTCTCCATTTAAGTAATGCTGCTGTGCTATACGTGGGCAGACCAGGCAGCGAGCGTCGTCGCAATAGTTATCGCTGTTGCATTAATCTATGCAAGCGACAGCGTTCATCGCCGAGTATCTTTGCGTATCTATTTATTGTATCTATCCATATTGTGGTAGCGCATCTTTTGTATTTAATGCTTTTGCACTGCACCGATGGCTGAATGTTCAATCGCCCGCTGATGTTTCAAGTTGTTGTTTCATTGGATTTATTGCAATTAATTGCATGTTTATGGCGTGTTCGCTTTAAAAGATACAAAATATTGTACGAGCGTCTCAAATAGTAAATCTCAAAACATTTCAACAAGCCTTGGGGCTGCTATTGTTTTCTGGTTTAAAAATGGTTGTTTTTTTAAAACAATTTCAACATTGGGTATCAGCTGATGCTAGTCAATACTGTCATCTGCGAGTCTTGTCTGGAGCTCATACTGCAAACTACCGACTTTGTACAGGACTGCAAAATCGGTAGTAAAAACTTTTAAAAGTTTATATGGCGGATAAATTTGTTTAAGTTGATCGGTTCACCTAAAACATGTTACTCTGAGATTTTTGGGCTCGCTGAATTTGAATCTAAAGTCAGAAAAAAAAAATTTTTTAAAATTCAAAATGTCAATTCCAACAAACCTGTCGAATTTTTTGAAATTCATTGAGTTATGTCATAATGGGATCTGTCATATTGAATTTTTAAAATCTGACATCGGTCTTGAATTCAGTAACTATAGTCGCACGGTAGAAGGTAGAGATGTTAATCCTATCTGCTAAGGTGGACTACATAAAAATATACATCAACAAAATTTTATTGAAACTGGTTAAGTTGTTGAGGAAATATATGATGAATTTATGATCGATATTATGCTGGCCACACACTCCTCCCATTTTTTAAAACGACATGTATCCATGTATTTTTTTAGTTGGACCAAAAATACACTTCCACCAATTTTTATTGAAATCGGTTGAGTAATTAAGAAGTTTCCCTTCAAAAGTATTTTGACCATACTCGTATGTAACGGGTGACTTTTTAAGCGATTTTTTTTTAAAAATCGAATAAAAACTCTGAAACTTATATAATATATATTTTTATTGGATTCGATAAATTGGCCTTCTTTAAGTTTGTAAATGTTGTCCACGGTTCCGTTTCAAATGGTTCATTCGGAAGGTCCAATTTTGCATCCCCTTTCCGAGCATTTCGGCCTGTATTCCTTTAAGGCTTCAAACGTGTTCTGCTTGTTCACAAAGATAAACGACTCACATAACCCCACAATAAATAATCAAGAGGCGTTAAGTCGCATGATCTTGGCGGCCAATTTACAGGGCCATTTCGAGAGATAAGCTACTCACCAAATTCATCCTTGGCATATAGCGCCGTCTTAATGAAACCACATTTCAACCAAGTTCAACTGGAGCAAATAAAAGTCGCGTGTCATGGCTCGATATCGTTCGCCGTTGACGGTAACGTTTCTTCCACTGTTGTCTTTGAAGGAAAATTGCCCATAAACCACACAAAACTTGTTTTTTTCGGAATGTATCGGTAATTCTTGTATGGCATGTGGCTGTTCATCACCCCAGATGCGACAGTTTTGCTTGTTTATGTATCCGTTGAGCCAGAAATGAGTTTCATCGCTGAACACAATGTTTCGATAAAACAGCGGACTTACATGGACCTGTTGTAAGGCCCATTCACCATAAATTCATCATGCGACGGCGATTTAAGATCCTCATTAACACTGGACGCTCAGGCTGCAATATGCTCTTCGGTACACACTGTACGCATGCGAGTTGATGATTTAATGTCTAACAAATTAAATTTGGTATGAAATTTTGTGATAACAGCACGAATTGTTGATTCACATTTTTTCGAGGAGCACAAATTTTGATGATAAATTTCAAAAATTTGCAATCGTTGCTCGTTTGTAAGCCTTTCCATGATGAAATGGCAGAGTATATTTATTAGCGCCATCTGCAGATTAGCGGAGATTACCAAGAATCATGCAGTTCTTTTGCTGAAGACAATAAAATGGAGAAAATAATGCTTGACTTAAATTCAAAGCCTGGTTTTATAGAATTTTTGTGCCCACGATAAAAAAAAATCCGTTTTTTTAAGTATATCAGATGGACAGTATTTATAATGAGAATGATGATGATATTTGCAATATAAGTTTTTCATTTAATGAGTGAAAGCTCGTTTTAGTAATCAAACACGTTCATTATGAAATTAACAAAATTACTTTAAAATGGTTCAAGGTTGGGCTTCCTAAGCCCGGCACATCACGGGTTTTAACATTTATTTTTAAAATAAGAGTACGACATGCTGTTCGCTCACCTCAATGCTAATCAAGAATATATTTACTTATTTTGCCTATCTAGCCTCCTTCTGTGTGTTACATTCTTTCGCACAAATTTAATATACCCTTTTACCGTTTGAGTAGATGGAATAAAAAAAACTCAATTCTTAGTCGATTCACCTATGCAAGGTTTTTGTTGTGTAATAACCTAAAACTGTGTTCGACCTTAGATAGTGTGAACGGATATTATCATTATGTGAGAAAGTTTCTTACGCCTTAAAGGGGACAGAAACTATAAAGAATATATTTATTTTATTTTTGATCAGCATGACGAGATTGCTCGGCCTAGTCATGTCCATCTATCTTTTCGTCTGTCTGTCTGTAGTTACACGTTTCATTCGCTCAGTTTTAAAAATTTTTTCAAATTAAAGTATGAAAATTTGTATTATTAATAAATGTACATACTCCGAATTGAGTAATAATTCTTCTTATGTCATCTAAAATAAAAACCAAGATGTCACGCATTTTTAAGTAATGCCCCCATTCG
Source organism: Leucophenga varia (assembly GCA_018903435.1). Taxonomy (NCBI): domain Eukaryota; kingdom Metazoa; phylum Arthropoda; class Insecta; order Diptera; family Drosophilidae; genus Leucophenga; species Leucophenga varia. The sequence goes on from JAEIFJ010000882.1 coordinate 264,821, forward strand.
AACTAACCGCTTATTTTATAATTTTTGTATAAAAACTGTAATTATTTATTTTATGTATTCTCTCCAAATAAGGTAAAAACACTTCTAATGTTATTCTATATATAGGTAACCTACATAAATTATAGTAGTACCCCACCCATCCCTTCTCCAAATTTAACCTAAGTCACAGATAAACATAAATAAACTATTCCAAGATTTTTAATTATTGTTTCAATGTTTCTTTGTATTTTACCCCGTGTTGTGTCTTCATTTTAAAAGTGGAAAATAGTCATGACCCTAGTATTCATACTTATAGCATAGATACATTATGACGATTTATACAAGCAAAAAATCGATGATTTTCAAATTTGCTCAAAAATGCCTCAGATTTATTGAAACTCTGCACTAAATAAAAGTGGCTCGTGTATAATTTGTTCCCACAACGAAAAAAGTCTTATTTTGCATGGTAACAGCGTTCGACATAATAATTGAGCCCATCAGATGCAGATGAAGTTCGACAAGAAGTGGCAGAAAGATTTATACATAATAATATAACAAAACAATTGATAGACATGTGGCATATGTTTTCAACACGTGGCACAAAGAATTCTTATATCTTAACTGCCTGTGGGCGGCTTTCGTGTGCCCTTGAATGCTTTTCTTAAATGAAATCGTATACAACTTTTGTGTACGCGATGCGATGTCTGAAATATAATTAATTTTACTTAGAATTTTCCCTTATAAAATATCTTTTCATATTGAAATGTTAAACAAAAATACATTTTCTTTCTTGATTCGATTTGTGGCTATAATTTTCTCCATACAAATACATAAACCATGAAATGCTTTTTTCAAATATTGATTTTGTATGCACATATTTCACCTCATGATTATGCATGTGGCACGTTGAATTGTTGCGAACATTACAATGCATGTGTTAACTTCTTCCATTTCAGTGAGTTGTTGACACGACACGACACAGCACAGCACTCATATGTATCTGTTCCTTAATAGTATACATAATCGCTTTCAGCATTTGCATGTGACTATTTGAGGTTTATGAATATAAATTATTTTTTAATTAAAAACAAAGTCATGCAGCTTACGTACAACGAGTACAATGAGTACAATGAGTACCTAGATGTATATACAATATTATTTACGTATATAGCATCATTATTAAACGATACAATTATAATTATAAATTAAATGAACATATTAAATGTTCGCTTTAATACCGGAAATTGATTAAAAGCTCATTTTGCCTATTTTGCTTAGTGTATGAGAATCACTTACTGCCCGTCCGTCCGTCCGTTTATTGGTCTTACTGCAACTCTTCTTTTGATAAAATGCAAAAACAATAAACGCAATAAATAAATTAATTTATGTTCATTTCTTATGAATTTTACGTGTTGACTGTAACTCTTTTATAAAGCATTTCTAAATTGGTCAAGGCTTTTTCAAAGTATCTAAAATCTTATCCCCGAAATATGGTTCTATTTTTTAAAATTTTCTCTAACTTTTTTTCAATTGTTTTGTAGAAAAATTTAAAGAAACAATTTTTCGTAGATTTGGTATAAAACATATTTTTGGCATATTTCCACGATTTTTTTATGGCTCTGTTTTTATTTTCGTCGCTCTCACAGCTGTTTGCGTTTCCTCTTTTCCATTTCTATATTTATTTCCTGTAATTTTATGTTATTACTTATTTTTATTACCTTACGTCCATCCATCCAGCCATCCATCCAACCATTTGTCTATCTATTTGTCTCTTAAGTCCTATTTTGTATTTGATATCGTCGATGTCGTCGTTAAAAGTTATTTTTTTATTTTTGTTTTGTTTTTAGTATTGTTTTTTTATTGCATGTCTTTTGTATATTTTGCTGCCGCATTATTGGTTTTTGAAATGAAAGAAAGCAGCGCATAAAAATATAAATAAAAATACAAATGCATACATATGTATCTATGTATCTGTATATATGTATCTACATATAAACGATAATATAAAAACGTAGCTTGTACATTGAGGTGCATTTATACGCAAATAAAAACTAAGTAGCAATTCATATTCGAATTTAATGTGTATAATATTTTATTATATTATTTAAATAAATAAATAAAAATATTTGTGCTAAACATTTAATAACTCGTTTAGTTTTCAAAAATATTTAAAATATGTGAAAAAATTAATTGAATTTTATTATTTTTGTAGTTTATCTTGCGTGACTATTTTATAAAAATGTAGTTTGGAAATTAATTCATGAAACTTTAAAAAAAAAAAAACAAGCAAAAACGTTAACTTTGGTAGCACCGAAGCTCAAATACATGTCACACGAAACTTTAATCATTTTCTTGAAAAAGAAAAAAATGGAAGGTGAGTTTGTATGGGGTCTATATGTTATAGTGGCCCGATCTTTGTCATATCGGTAGCATATTCATTGGATAATACTAGAAGTTATTTACCGAGACTGTAGTGAATATATCCATATAAAAAAACTATTTTCATACAAATTAAGAAAAATGGGCGCTAGGTTTGTATGGGTGCCATATAAAAAAATGGGCGTGGCACCCTACATTTTAATTTGGATACCATTAGAAGTGATTTCACCTAATTCGTACTAAATACATTCATAAATAATAACTATTTGCACCCAAAAAATAAAAAATAAAAAATGATTAGTTTGTATTTGTTTTATATCTAAAAATGGCATCTTGGTTCTGACATACAAACATCCTAGAAGCACAAAAAGGCCTAAGAGTAAGATTAGACAGATGGACAGACAGACATACGGTCATGGCTAAATCGATTCGTCGCGTCGAGCTGATCAATAAAAATATATATTTTATGGGGTCTCCGTATTTCCTTTAATGCGTTACATTCTTTCCGACAAACAGATAATACCCTTCACACTATGTGTGGCGGGTATAAAAATACTAAAAACAAAGCAGCGAAAAATTTCAAGTTTATTGCAACTAAAGCTTTAGTACGCATCAAACGAAATTTAAAAAATAATTAAGCTGTTACTGTGAATTTTATTTCATTTACATCAAATCTAAAGCTAACATTTTTATGGGTGGTATCCAATGGAAGCCAATAAGTTTTAAATTTCAGCTCAACATCTTTAAAACCGAATGAATAAAGTTAAGTTGTTGTATTTGTCTAATGTATAGCAAAAACCCACCGACAAACTGAATATACTCGGATATAAAACAAAAAATAGATGAATTTATACTTTTTAGCTTTTCGTAATTTTATTGTTCTCAGCGAGAGCTTTTCAATTACACAGTTCTTGACCTCAATCGACTGGTAATGAATGGGGTTTTTTCAGAATGGAATAGACTATATTTTATGGTGCACCCCCATAGCTGAATAATAAAAAATAAATAAATGATGAATTGAGGGTACTATCTTCATTTCAAATATGATAAACAATAGCTTCTTATGTCATCCAATATGTAAAGTATAAATCTGTTTAAGAATGGATAACTTTGTCATATAGCAAACACCAAAAGGTATATGTATATAAATTTTGATCTTCACCAAAATCTAAGTCAAGTTATGCAATTTATGTATTACTCACTTTGTCTACTTGGTAAGCTTTGAAAAATATTAGAAACGTATTTTTTTTTTTTTATAAATGTCAAACAAAGTATTTTAAGGGTAGAAACCATCTTTTCGGGTTTGTGGTTTTAAGAATTACTGTAAATAATACGTCGGTTAGAGAGAGACTTGCATTACTGGATTACTTGTAGGTCCGATCCGACTTTCGTCCCATCTGTCAGTAAATTTGTCTGCATTATTTTCAAGCTACGTACAGTTAAAATTTTCAATTTTGTTCATATCAAAACAATAAAATATTTGCAAAGTATCCGTCCCAAAATTTTGAATATTTAGTTGAAGAAAATTTTTGGCAAAAATTAAACTAGAACGAAAATATAACTTAAGTTCCGTGGCACTACTTAAGAACATTAAACAAATTTAACAGAATTACTAAAACTTCACCAGCAACTATAAAAAAAAAACAAGGAAAAACGTTAACTTAAATACCCGTCACACGTATTTTTCGATAGTTAATGTGTTATCACACATAAGTGGCTTAGATAGAACTTCAAGATGGGATAGGAGGGTGTCAATTTTCAGATAGAATTCACGTTTACATACAATATTGGTATCAAATTTTAAGCTCAAAATACAGATATTATGCCTATGCCTAAAAATGGGAGTGGCACCTTCGAATTGATATTGAATGATATTAAAAGTGTTTTTACCCAATATGGAATCAGTACATTTTTAAATAATATCCATACAATAATTCAAAAATGGGCGCTAAGTTTGTATGGGGGGGGAAATATTGTTTATAAAAATGGGTGTGACACATTTATTGTGACATTGGATGACATTAGAGGCGATTTAATCCAATTTGGAGTGCATATATGCATAAATAATACCTATTTTCATACAAAAATTCGAAAATGGGTCGTCAATTTGTATGGGGGCTATACCTAAAAATGAGCTGTGGCACTTTCATTTTCAAACTTGACCTGGTCGTTCTCGAGAAAAGCTTAAGTTTCAAATTAAACTTAAATATCATCAGTAGTCTCCGAGGAAATCGCGTTGAAATAAACAGACAGACGGACAGACAAGAAATTTATTTTTAAACCTGTTCTCTACAAACTTACAGTTTTTTTTAATAGCAGCCTTGCCCATTGAAATAAATCGAAAACCCGAAAAAATCTGCTTATGTCTTAAACTCTACATAAAAATATACATAATACCACAAACAGTAGACTTTGAAGGGCTGACATAACACGATGGTTGCATAAAAAAATGTAAATTAAATATTTTCGATGCGGAGGGACAATTATTTACTGAAAAAATATTAAAACCAAAAAAAAACAAAAAATATTGAAACCAAAAAAAAAGCCGTTTCCGACCAATTTGCATTGGCTCAAGCAATTGTGAGGCTAGTAATGTTCTATTATATTTTTCGGAAAACAATAACTGCACTGGTATTTCAAAGACAGAAAAACCAACTCATCTACTCGAAGAGCAATAAAAAACTAAAGCAAAAAGGGAAACTACCTTAAACGACTTTTTAAATATTTAAATGTATTTCGCAAAAGTAAGGATTTTTTATGTATATATTTACGTTTATCAGTGCAAGATACAATGTTTTTGTTAAAAATAAATACAAATGTTAAAATTTTTATTGTTTTTATGTGACCACTATCAACCGTGTTACTCGATTATCCGTGATGAGCTGGATCCCGATTTATAACGGTTAATCGAGGTTTAACTGTATTACAAATAAATGAAATTTTATTTTAAGACTAAAAAGGGGGTTTTGTTCCAAAGTTCATCAACATTGCTCGGTGATCGAATTCAAAAACTTTGCTTTGCAAGTATTTCAAGATTTTTATTTTTTAAAAGTTTTATTGGAGTTCTTTAAAGAACTTCTAACGAACGTATTTGTCAATATTTCTGATATATTTTATGATTAAGAAAAAGTTTACAACTCTTACGAATGCATTGAATGCGCTCTCCGCCATTGATGTGTGAAGATATGGAATGGAAATATTTCAAAGTGAAGCAGAAATGCTTGCAAGTTGCATAGAAATCTCATCGCCCACCTTTAGTATACGCAACGATGCACCACGACTAACGAACGACAGCGTCCTACGAGAATTTCACATTGAAACATTTCATCTTTTTTTTTTTTTTTCGATTGAACTAATTTTAGTTTGCAACAGCATCTTTCGCAACATTTCTTAGATCCTTAGACGCAGCAGCGTTGCCATACTCGTACACTGCCTTTGAGTTTAAAGAAGGTTTGTGAAAAGGGATAGCGTCAAAGTAGGTTTCGAAATTGCCAAAAAATGGCTGCAGTTCACTTTGTAAGCTTCTTTCACTTTGCCACTTGTATGCGTATGATTTGCTACCCACAATCAGTGCCGATGTCTTCGCCTTCACAGGACACTCCGGCATTTCGATAGGTTACGACTTTGCTGTTCGATTGCATTGTTAAAAACTTTTCCTTGTTGGCACTCAAGTTGAAGGACCGAATACTATGATTGCTTTTCCATATTATTTTTTCATTTATTTATTTTTTGCACTTAGACACACTTTTACGAACACGATTTCGAAGTAGCATTTTGAATGGAATAGAACATTTGTTGCCACGGAACATTGCAGCAATTGTCGTCGTCTTCGTCGTCGTTGCGGCAACTTGCACAAAAAGCATGTTGAACATGCAGGGGTCATAAAACTACGAGTTAATAGATGAGGGCCACCACCATCTTTCCATCAATTGGCAATCGCAAGGACAGCAAAACGTTCATGTCAATATTGATTTTTCATCGAAGCGGATGTAGTGGCTGTAATATTAGTAATAAACAGTAAAAATCAATAGAGAATTGCAAATATCAAAGCATGAATACTCTTCATAACATATTATATATATACTTATGTTAGAAATGTCTCAAAATTATATCCTATTCAATCAGTCAATATCGGCTGAATAAAATTTACTTTTATCTTTCATCTCCAATTCCAGGCTACTCTCTTACATATTTTTTTTGTATCTTTGAAGCTATTTGAAAAACTTTATCGCTAGGACGATTGTGTTATTTTGTATACGACTGTGGGTAAAAAGTAAGGTTAATTTTTAATTTAAACTTCGCGGGCTTAACATTTTGGGCTAGTTCTTTTTTTCCTGAGTTGGCAGGACCGTTAATAACATCTGGGCCAAATTTCATGTCAACGTCATTATCAGTAATATATTTACGGTTGTGTTTAACAAACGACCAAGAGTGCATTTTTCGATTTTTACAATGTTTGATTTAATTGAACAAAGATTCTGAATGGAATAAAAGCTGAAGAAACGTTGATAATGTTGAAGAAGGCTTACGGGAACCGAGCTCTACCAAAATCAACAATAAATGATTGGTATAAATTGTTGGTATAATTGTTCGACCATCGACCTCAACGGAAGATGCTCACATCAAAAAGTAGAAGAATTAGTGCTTGCACACCGTCGATTAACTATAAGAGACATTGCTGATGAAATTGGCGTATCGAAAGGATCAATTAATACAATTTTAAAGGTTGTTTTGGGCCTCAAACGTGTCAAGTCTCGGTTGGTACCAAAAATGATGATTTTTTTAAAAACTGTACTGATTTTCGTGACTTTTTTGCCAAAAATCCATCAATATCGTTCCGCAACCACCGTATTCGCTTGATTTGGCACCGTGTGACTTCTGGCTATTCCCAAAACTCAAGAGACCACTTCGGGGAACGCGTTTCGAGTCGATTGAGGAGATAAAAGCTAAATCAAAGAAGGCGCTGATGGCTATACCGGAAAGGGACTATTTGGCATGTTTCGAGGATTGGAAAAAACGTTGGCATAGGTGTATTTTATCGGGAGGGATTACTTTAAAGGGGACAAAATAGATATTCATGAATAAATAAATAATTAAAAAAAAAAAAACAAAATATGCGATACTTTTTGAACACACCTCGTATACCCTTCACACTATGTGTGGCGGGTATAAAAATCAAAAACGTAAAAATTAAAGGAAAACGAAAAACAAAACTTTTATAACATAAAAAAAAACAATTCATTTTTAAAAATTAAATAATAAATGATTGGATGCTATTCTATGACCGTTTATTAAGAGAAGAATCGTTATCCGGTTAAAAAAATATTTATTTTCCATTTTTATACCCGCCACACATAGTGGGGAGGGTATTATCATTTTGTCAGAAAGTTTGTAACGCATTAAAGGAGACGTCGTAGACCCTATAAAGTATATATATTCTTGATCAGCACGACGAGACGAGTCGATCTAGCCATGTCCTTCTGTCTGTCCGTCCGTCCGTCTGTCTGTCTGTATTTATGCGATTCATTCGCTCAGTTTTTAAGATATTGACCTGAAACTCGGATCTTAAGCTTTTCTCAGTCCTAAGCAGTTCAAGTGTTAAAATCAAGGTGCCACGCCCATTTTTAGATATAGCCCCTATACAAAATTTGCGCCCATTCTCGAATTTTTGTATTAAAATAGGTATTATTTATGAAACTATTCACTCAAGTTTGGGTGACAACACTTGTAATGACATTCAATATCAAAGCCAAGGTGTCACGCCCATTTTTAGCTAAGGCACCCATACAAACTTATTGATTATAATCGAACATTTGTATGAAAAAGTAATTATTTTCAAATATATATTTATAAATGTATATAAGCCACTTATGATCACACATAAACTATTCAAAGATTCGTGTGACGGGTATTTAAGCTTCGGTTCCACCGAAGTTAACGTTTTTCCTTGTTCTAAATAAAATCTACGGAAAAGTGATTTTTTTTCCATATACATATAATACACGGGAAACTTCAGGAGCTTTGCGGCAGCATTAAATATTATCCGATTCAAAAAAAAAAACAAGGAAAAACGTTAACTTCGGTGGAACCGAAGCTTAAATACCCGTCACACGAATCTTTGAATAGTTTTGGAAATAATTACTTTTTCTTACAAATGTTCGAAAATAATCAATAAGTTTGTATGGGTGCTATAGCTAAAAATAATACCTATTTTAATACAAAAATTCGAAAGTGGGCGGTAATTTTTTATGGGAACTATAGCTAAAAATGGGTGTGGCACCTTGGTTTTGATATTGGATGACATAAGAAGTATTTTTTTTCAACTTCGAGTGACTACATTCATAAATAATAGCTATTTTGATGCAAAAAATTAGAAAAAAACGGTAAGTTTGTATTGGGGCTATACCTTAAAATGGGCGTGGCACTTTGATTTTAACACTTGAACTGCTTATGACTGAGAAAAGCTTAAGTTCCGAGTTTCAGGTCAATATCTTTAAAACTGAGCGAATAAATCGCATAAATACAGACGGACAGACGGACGGACAGACAGACTTTATAGGGTCTACGACGTCTCCTTTAATGCGTTACAAACTTTCTGACAAAATGATAATACCCTCCACACTATGTGTGGCGGGTATAAAAAAAAAAAAAAATACCGGTGTTTTTATTTTCGATATAGA
>JAEIFJ010000883.1:0-51256 GCA_018903435.1 Leucophenga varia
CATAACATAATGAAATACTATGCAACATTGTGAAATTCATATGTATACTAAGAAGCAAAAGCAATATCGAACGGTTAAACACAAAAGTTGCTAACGGTCCAGCTTCACTGGAACCGACACATTTCGTGGCGTCTTTTATTGTATGACGCACTTTTGAATATCACTTAGTTTCTGCGTTTGGTTGTGTACAGTTGGTGTGCTGCGCTAATATATAAAATAATAAATACTAAAAAATATAAACGAGCATAGAGCAAAGTAAACATTCAAAGGTGTTATTATTTCTTTATCCAGCTTGGAATTTATAACAGCTTATGGGCCCAGGCACAATGGATAAAATGAAAAGAAATATTAAACCCTTTGATGGGGAAAAATATTCAACTTGGAAGTTTAGAATTCGGGCATTATTATTCGAAAATAATTTACTGAGTGTTGTGGATAGTGAAGTGCCAGAAAAGAAAGATGAGGCATGGATTAAAAATGATACTCTAGCCAAGGGAATAATTATTGAATATCTGAGTGATTCATTTTTAAGTTTTGTTACACATGAAAGTTCCGCAAAGAAAGTGTTTTCCGATCTCGATGCAATTTATGAGCGCAAAAGCTTAGCATCACAATTTTCCGTCCGAAAACAATTATTTTCTCTTAAATTGAAAAGTGGCACAGAATTAATAAATCATTTTACTTTGTTCGACGATTTGATAAACGAGTTAATATCGTCAGGAGCTAAGGTTGATGAGGTGGACAAAATAAGTCATTTATTCATGACATTGCCACCCTATTATGATGGAGTAATTACTGCCATTGAAACGTTGTCCGATAGTAATATAACCTTGTCCCTTGTAAAAACACCGTCTCGATCTCGAAATTAAAATTAAAAAATGCCAGCAAAGACACCAGTGCGAAAGTATTAAACGTTATAGCTGAAAATCAGCCGGTTAATAATAAGGCTAATAAATATTCAAATAAAATAAATAATAAATTTCGGCATAATAATAAAACAAAATCAAAGTTTATTAAATGTTTTTTCTGTGACAAGAATGGCCACATAAAGAAAGACTGCTTCAAGCTTATGAAGTCTGTGCAAAATAATATACAAAAGCGACACAGAGAAGCAAGCTCAAGCGGCTTCAGTTGTACGCCACCAAGGATTTGCGTTTATGATGCAGCGAGTGATAAGCTCTTCTGAAGCAGGAGAAGGCGTGTCGTTTATACTTGATTCGGGAGCATCTGACCACGTTATAAACGACAAGGATGTTTTTACTGACTACATTGAGCTTGAATCTCCGATTGGAATTGCAGTGGCAAAGAATGATGCATTTGTTTATGCCACAGCGAGAGGCATTGTGAAACTTCGCAGCAATTGCCAGGTGATGGTCAAATTGGAGAATGTTCTGTTTTGCAGAGAAATTCCACATAACCTTCTTTCTGTTAAGAGAATGCAAGATTCTGGAGTAACAATTCAATTTTATCCAGGAGGTGTAAAAGCTACAAAGAATGGTATAGTCATTCTCGATGGAAAATGTGAGTACAGTGTCCCAGTTTTAAAATTTTACTCTTTGCATAATGCGTATGCATTAAACAAAATTAATAAAAATATTGAAGAATATCGTTTGTGGCATAAAAGATTGGGGCACATAAGTAAAGGCAAGTTTTTAGAAATCAAGAGGTATAGCATGTTCAATGATACTCATCTTTTAAAGAATGCAGAAATAGACAGTAAAATCTGTGAGTCTTGTGTAAAGGGTAAACAGTGCAGGTTACCATTTGAAAAATCCAAAAATAAAGAATACATTAAAAGACCATTATTTGTAGTTCATTCTGATGTTTGTGGGCCAATTACACCGTCTACAGTAGATGGTAAAAATTATTATGTAGTCTTTATTGATCAATACACACACTATTGTGTTACGTATCTGCTGACCTATAAATCAGATGTATTCTCTGTCTTTAAGGACTTTATTGCAAAAAAGCGAATGTCACTTTAGCTTGAGAGTTGCCAATTTATATATAGATAACGGAAGGGAGTATTTGTCAAATGAAATGCGACATTTTTGTGTAGACAAAGGAATTAGTTATCACTTAACAGTGCCGCATACTCCTCAGCAAAATGGCGTTGCCGAACGCATGATAAGAACATTAACTGAAAAGGCTCGATCCATGTTACAAGGATCAATCTTAAATAAAAGCTTTTGGGGCGAAGCAGTATTAACTGCAACTTATTTGGTCAATCGAATTCCTAGTAGAGCACTAGAAAGTAATAAAACTCCATATGAGATTTGGCACAGTCGCAAACCCAGCTTAAGACATTTGAAGGTGTTTGGTTTAGTTGTATATGTGCATCAGAAACTGAGAAAAAGGAAATTTGACGAAAAATCATCTAAAGCGGTACTAATTGGGTTTGAACCCAATGGTTATCGACTATGGGACTTGCAAGCAAGAAAGTTTTTAGTTGCAAGAGATATAATAGTTGATGAAACAAATTTGAATCGTGAAAAGTTTGACATCCTGAATAAAAGTCAGGAATGTGAAAATATTCTCCAGTTTGACATCCCTAAGGAATGTGAGAATATTGAGAAGCCTAATGTTCCAAGAGAGGCTGAATATGGAGTCTTAAATGAAAATAAGGCCCAGAGTCAATGTGATATCCTTAATAAGAGTAAGGATAGTAAAGATTTAAATACTTCCAATAAAGATATGGAAGTTGATACTCTGAACGAGAGTATGGATGTTGCTTTAGATGAGGGTATTCGCAATGAAACTGCGGATACATTCGCTGATAATCATGTTGGTAATAACACTGGCGATAGCCAGACCGATATCAGACGAAGTGAAAGGCTAAAGGATAAACCTTTCAGGTCATATAGATTCCTTAACAGTTTAATGAGTGCACAGAACCTCAAAAATAGTATTCCTACAGCGTATGATGACATTAAAGATAGAGTTGATAAAGCAAAGTGGGAAATAGCTATAAAAGAAGAATTAGACTCGCATAATGAAAACAACACATGGGACATAGTAGATTTACCTGAAAATAAGAATTTAGTCGACAGTAGGTGGGTATTCTCAATTAAGCAGGATGAGTTTGGAAATCCAACCAAATATAAGGCGAGACTAGTAGCTCGTGGCTTTACGCAAGAGTATATGCTTGATTATGAGGAAACTTTTGCCCCAGTCGCACGAATTTCAAGCTTACGGCTTATTTTTAGCTCTGTCAAACCAATTTAATTTACAAGTTCACCAAATGGATGTTAAAACGGCCTTTTGAATGGTGAATTGAAGGAGGAGATTTTTATGTATGTTCCTCAAGGTCTATCATATGGAAATGATAAAGTATGTAAATTAAATAAAGCTTTGTATGGGTTGAAACAGGCAGCCAGATGTTGGTTTGAAGTTTTCGAAGGAGCACTGAAAGAAATTGGTTTTATAAGCTCAGAAGTTGATCGTTGCATTTATATTTATGACAATGGAAATATTTCGAAAAATATTTATGTACTACTTTACGTAGATGATGTTGTCATAGCAACGGAAAATATTGAATGTTGTTCGCACAAGAAACTTGTATGAACAACAAGTCGGACGCGTTCTATATTCGCTCCGTGTGAAATTAAAATTTCTAAGTTTTAACAAAGTGTTAATTTAAATAGTTACTGTGTTATTTGTGTCGACTATACCGCTTGCAACATATTTGAAAATTGGACTTAAACAGCGGCTGTGTGTGCCACAAACTCAATTTTTATTTTTGGCGCTTTTTGGAAAAAAGAAAGAAAAACAACAACAAAAAACTTTCTTTTTTTTGTTTGTCTTTGTAATCAGCTGTTTGCTATATTAACAAACAAGTGGCAAACCAAGAACGCTTTAGAAAGGCACTTTTACATTTGCCTAGATTGGTTCATCAGTTCGTCCTTATTGTGATCATATTTGATTGTTGTCGTCATCAGTTCGTAAATTCTGTAATATTAATCATCTGTTCGTGTTATTTTACTGTAATTGGTCATCTGTTTTTTGTAAAATTAAAATGCCTCCAGAAAAACGTCAGCGTGAAAACTCATCCACAAGTCTGAAATCTGGACGATTATCCGACGCACAAACGTCACAGATAATGCAGGCTATCAATAAGCGGTTCGATGAGCAAGCAGAGCTTATAGCTGCCAAAATTCAAGAAGCTGAGGAACGGATATTGACAGTCATCGACAAAAAGCTCTGTGTTATGGAACAGACTATTTGCACCATGACACAAGATATTGGTGCTTTGACTCAACGTGTGCACACACTTGAAGTGGAGTTTGAATCTGTGCGCAGTTTAAAAAATATGGTCAGCGAGCTCGAGTTGAAAGTTGAAGCACAACAAAATGCCAGTATTGCGTGCGATCTCCGCCTACATGGCATTCCATTTGTTGAAGGAGAAAATTTAAAATCTATTTTTCACTCCATTTGCTTTGCTCTCAACTTTACACCGGTGCCAAAAATAAAAGATATATTTAGAGTTCGAGCAAACAAAAATAATCGTACAGTAGTTGATCCAATAATAATCCTAAAACTATTTAATGCCCAAGACAAAATCAATATTTTGCGGGCAACAGGCATGTATCGGCGCGAGACGAAACAAACACTTAAACTTCGATTACTTGGTCTAGACTCCGATGCTCCATTTTATATAAACGATCAGCTATCCAAGAAAAATTATGACATATTTAAGGAAGCAATGAATATGAAGAAGCACAAGAAGCTGGTTGCAGTCTTTACTCGTCGCTCTATGGTTCAAGTAAAAACTACTGAGGGCGGAGAAGTAATCTGCGTAGATAGTATGCACAAGCTGCTATCACTGAAAATTAATATTTTTGAGCACAATCCACCTCCCAATGCAACAACATCTGATGCCTTATCATCCCATGGGTCGAATAATTTATTTCGTTAAAATTTACATAGTTAGATTTTTATATGTTAGATTTAGCTATTATTTAAGTTGTTTCTACCATCTAGTTTCAATGTGTGTGTTAGGTTATCAAAATTATATAAAAGGAAAAATGCGGGCACGTTTGATTGCTATTTTATATGCAAGAGTCAAATGATTTAACTAGTTCCAAGGCGAACAGCCATGCTATGCTAAACAATATTAGTAAGCGAAGATCTGGCTTTGAAATCTGCCACATTAATGCACAAAGCTTGACAAAAAAATGGATGAGTTTAGATTCCTGTTTGAAAACTCGAATATTGATGTTATATGTGTATCTGAAACTTGGTTTACGTCTGATATAAGTGATAGTCTGGTGTCATGTGATGGTTATGTTGTGTATCGTTCTGATCGTGAAAGTCACGCCGGGGGAGTTGCAATATATGTTAAGAAAACTTTAAGACATAAGTTTGTTTGCAAGCAAACGCAAGAAAGTGCAATTGAATATCTGATGATACAAATTTCATCAGATAATTTAACAAAAGCTCTTGTTGGCTGCATATATCGACCACACCGCAATACTAATTATACTAATCTTATTGACGTAGTATCTTCATTTTCTTTAACTTATAATGACGTTATATTGGCCGGAGACTTTAATTGCAATATCCTTAAAGAACACCACCTTTTACATAATTTAAATTCATTAGGACTCAAATCTGTAAACTTAACAATACCGACTCATTTTACTAACTCAAGCAACACCCTTATAGATTTAATTTTCGTTAATAGTTCTGATAAAATAATATTATATGACCAGGTGTCTATGCCGGCGTTTTCAAAACATGACCTAATTTTCTTGACTTATGATATTCATTTTGACCATACTGACTACTTTATAACTTATAAAGATTTTAAAAATATTGACTACGAATTGCTAGATTTAGAGTTTAATAATTGCAACTGGAACTTAATCTACCATCTTCCGTCAGTTGATTCTCAGCTAGAAGTTCTTGAAAAAAACATTTCATATCTTTACAACTCCACTGTTCCAACTAGACGCATAAAAATTAACGCCTACACAGAAACCATGGTTCAGCATGGATATTAAAAACTTAATTCTATTAAGAAACGAGGCTTACAATAAGTGGAAACGTTATAAATTAGACAATCTTTATACACGATATAAAATACTAAGATCAAAAGTTACTAACTCCATTAAGACTGCCAAAAGTGCTTATTTTGTCAACAAACTGAATAGTGCTATATCTAACAAGAAAACTTGGACTGAATTAAAGAATTTGGGCATAGGGAAGCAAAAATCGACAATTAAAGGAAATATTGACGTGAATGAGCTGAATAAAATCTTTGTTCATATACAAGTACCTGATACTCTGTGCAATAGTTACCTAAACGCTGTACCACCCAACATCTGTGATACTAGTTTTAGTTTTATATGTGTTAGTGAATGTGATGTACTTGAATCTATTTTGAAATGTAAATCTAACTCAATGGGACTTGACAATATTGATCCAAAATTCTTAAAAATAATATTACCAAAGATACTCAAACTTATTACATATATATTTAATACTGCACTCACAACTTCAACGTTTCCTGACAACTGGAAAAAGGGCTAAAATTACGCCAATACCTAAAACACTCTTTGCTTTCCAGCAAACAATCAGGGTTCAGGAAAAATAGAAGTTGTACTTCAGCAATCATTCAAATTTCTGAGGACATTCGAAAAAATATGGACACCAATAATGTTACTTTTCTTACACTACTTGACCACAGCAAAGCATTCGACACTGTAAACCATGAAATACTTTTAACCAAATTATATCGGTTATATAGTTTTTCGACCACAGCAACAAATTTGATATGTTCGTATCTCAGTGGAAGGCGACAATCAGTTGTTACACCACCTGATGCTTCGTCATTTTTATCAACTAAATGTGGTGTTCCTCAGGGATCGGTACTTGGGCCTCTTCTATTTAGTCTTTATGTAAATGACCTACCTAGTGTGCTTAGTGAAAGTGAAGTCCACATGTATGCCGATGATGTTCAATTGTATGTGTGTCGTCCTGTAAGTCGTATTAATGAGTGTATTCATGTATGTAATAGCGAGCTTAATGTAGTTAATGAATGGGCTAAGAGAAATGGTTTGTGTCTTAATCCCTCCAAGTCTAAATGTATAGTGATTTATAAAAAGAAATTAAACACAATATCCTTAGAGAAAATTAAAATTGAGAATTGCGAAATTGACTATGTCGAAAACGCTAATAACCTTGGATTTACATTCAACAAAAATCTAACTTGGGATGACCACATTAGCAAATCAACAGGAAAGGTGTATGGTCTGCTAAGATCATTGTGGGTTACACAATATTATATACCTCCGAAACTTAGACTCCTTGTTGCAAAAACATATTTGTTACCTACCCTTTTCTATGGTGTTGAAGTTTTTAGTAACTGTAGTGCTGAGAGCCAGCAGAGATTAAAAAGTAGCATTTAATAATATAGCCAGATACGTTTATGCAATAGGTCGAAGAGAAACAATAACCCAAGCTGCAGGGCAAATTTATGGGCTTTCAATGAGATCTTGGATGGATCTAAGAACTCTAATCTATATGCATAAGGTTATACATACAAAAGAGCCCTCCTATTTGTATCAACATTTTAAGTTTGCTCAGTCCAGTAGAACGCTGAATATTGTCACTCCGAGATATCAACTAGCAAGCTCTGAAAAACAATTTTTCATATATGCTGTCCGTCTTTGGAACTACTTACCACATTATCTCAAAGCAATTAATAGTGCCACGCAATTTAAAACAAAGCTAAATCTTTATCTCCAATCCTAAATCCTAATTTTTGATTTAGCACACACATCTAGCTATAAGTAAAAAACTTTATGTAAAACATTTTGTGTTGTATTTGTAATCTGATGTCTATTTTATGTATTTTTTATTTATTTATTTATTTTTTTTTTTATTTTTTTTTTTATTTTTTTTTTTTATTGTTAATCTTAATCTTAATTTTAATTTTTATCTTAATTTAATTAATTAATTAACTATTATTATTATTATAATTTATTATTATCTTACTTTTTTTCATGTCGTGACTAGTGTATTAATTTAAAAGTTTATAACTTGTAACACTAGGAAAGTCGAACCAATAAATCAAATCAAATCAAACAATGTCCAACTTCAAGTCATACTTAAAAGGAAAATTTAGAATGGTAGATTTAATTGAAATAAAATTCTTTATTGGAATTAAAATTGACAGGAGCAAAAACAGTTTAAGTCTAAGCCAGTCTGCCTATATAAATAATGTATTAAAGAAATTCAATATGCATGAGTGCAAGCCAGTTAGTACACCACTCGCAAATAAACTTGATTATGAAGCATTGAATTCAGAGGAGGAATATGAAAGTCCTTGTAGAAGTTTATTAGGTTGCCTAATGTACATCATGGTATGTACGCGCCCTGATTTGTGTACATCAATGAGCATTTTGAGCAGATATACCAACAAAAATAACAAAGAACTATGGCAATGCCTTAAACGAGTTCTAAGGTATCTCAAGGGTACTATTAATTTAAAGTTAACCTATGTTAAAAGCTCAAATTTTGAAATTGTTATTGTTGGTTATGCTGACTCGGATTGGGCAGGGAGCGAAAGTGATAGAAGAAGTACTACTGGGTATATATTTAATATGTTTGACTCAAATTTAATTTGCTGGAATAGTAAGAAACGAAATTCTGTAGCAGCTTCATCTACCGAAGCTGAGTATATGGCTCTCTTCGAAGCAGTTAGAGAAGCATTATGGCTTAGATCATTGTTACAGGGAATTAAATTTGAAATAAATAAAGCAATTAAGATTTATGAAGACAACCAAGGTTGTATTAGTATAGTCAATAATCCAACATGCCACAAACGCTCAAAACATATTGACATAAAATATCACTTCTCACGTGAGCAAATTGCTAATAAAATTATTTTTTGTCGAGTACATTCCCACAGAAAATCAACTTGCCTACATGATGACAAAACCATTGGTACCAGGTAGATTCCTGAGTCTGCGAAATAAAATCGGTCTTACTGATGAAGATGACCAACTTTAATTTTCTGTTGATGCTGATAATGAATGAAGGCGTTATTAAGTTACTTTTTTTATTCATTTTTGTATACTTATATTCATTTCATTGTTGTACTAATTGAAATTGTACTTTGTATTATTATTTCTCTTTTAATGGTCTGATTGGGTTTTATCTGGGTTTCTCCAATCCAAAGCAATAAATGTTGGACCATATTCTAATTACTCCCCAGAGAGCAAAGCACATCAGCTTAGGTTTAAATATATTGTTAATGAAATATGAAGATAGACTAAAAAAAATATTATGTAAATGAAATGCAATAATTATTTAATTTAAGTTTTTTTTATTATTAATTTTTTTTTTATGTTCGATATTTCTTTTGAGGAGGTGTGTTGAAAATATATATGAGTTTCACCACAGATTAACAATAATGTTGCAGGAACATAACATAATGAAATACTATGCAACATTGTGAAATTCATATGTATACTAAGAAGCAAAAGCAATATCGAACGGTTAAACACAAAAGTTGCTAACGGTCCAGCTTCACTGGAACCGACACATTTCGTGGCGTCTTTTATTGTATGACGCACTTTTGAATATCACTTAGTTTCTGCGTTTGGTTGTGTACAGTTGGTGTGCTGCGCTAATATATAAAATAATAAATACTTAAAATATAAACGAGCATAGAGCAAAGTAAACATTCAAAGGTGTTATTATTTCTTTATCCAGCTTGGAATTTACAACAGCTTATGGGCCCAGGCACAATGGATAAAATGAAAAGAAATATTAAACCCTTTGATGGGGAAAAATATTCAACTTGGAAGTTTAGAATTCGGGCATTATTATTCGAAAATAATTTACTGAGTGTTGTGGATAGTGAAGTGCCAGAAAAGAAAGATGAGGCATGGATTAAAAATGATACTCTAGCCAAGGGAATAATTATTGAATATCTGAGTGATTCATTTTTAAGTTTTGTTACACATGAAAGTTCCGCAAAGAAAGTGTTTTCCGATCTCGATGCAATTTATGAGCGCAAAAGCTTAGCATCACAATTTTCCGTCCGAAAACAATTATTTTCTCTTAAATTGAAAAGTGGCACAGAATTAATAAATCATTTTACTTTGTTCGACGATTTGATAAACGAGTTAATATCGTCAGGAGCTAAGGTTGATGAGGTGGACAAAATAAGTCATTTATTCATGACATTGCCACCCTATTATGATGGAGTAATTACTGCCATTGAAACGTTGTCCGATAGTAATATAACCTTGTCCCTTGTAAAACACCGTCTCGATCTCGAAATTAAAATTAAAAATGCCAGCAAAGACACCAGTGCGAAAGTATTAAACGTTATAGCTGAAAATCAGCCGGTTAATAATAAGGCTAATAAATATTCAAATAAAATAAATAATAAATTTCGGCATAATAATAAAACAAAATCAAAGTTTATTAAATGTTTTTTCTGTGACAAGAATGGCCACATAAAGAAAAGACTGCTTCAAGCTTATGAAGTCTGTGCAAAATAATATACAAAGCGACACAGAGAAGCAAGCTCAAGCGGCTTCAGTTGTACGCCACCAAGGATTTGCGTTTATGATGCAGCGAGTGATAAGCTCTTCTGAAGCAGGAGAAGGCGTGTCGTTTATACTTGATTCGGGAGCATCTGACCACGTTATAAACGACAAGGATGTTTTTACTGACTACATTGAGCTTGAATCTCCGATTGGAATTGCAGTGGCAAAGAATGATGCATTTGTTTATGCCACAGCGAGAGGCATTGTGAAACTTCGCAGCAATTGCCAGGTGATGGTCAAATTGGAGAATGTTCTGTTTTGCAGAGAAATTCCACATAACCTTCTTTCTGTTAAGAGAATGCAAGATTCTGGAGTAACAATTCAATTTTATCCAGGAGGTGTAAAAGCTACAAAGAATGGTATAGTCATTCTCGATGGAAAATGTGAGTACAGTGTCCCAGTTTTAAAATTTTACTCTTTGCATAATGCGTATGCATTAAACAAAATTAATAAAAATATTGAAGAATATCGTTTGTGGCATAAAAGATTGGGGCACATAAGTAAAGGCAAGTTTTTAGAAATCAAGAGGTATAGCATGTTCAATGATACTCATCTTTTAAAGAATGCAGAAATAGACAGTAAAATCTGTGAGTCTTGTGTAAAGGGTAAACAGTGCAGGTTACCATTTGAAAAATCCAAAAATAAAGAATACATTAAAAGACCATTATTTGTAGTTCATTCTGATGTTTGTGGGCCAATTACACCGTCTACAGTAGATGGTAAAAATTATTATGTAGTCTTTATTGATCAATACACACACTATTGTGTTACGTATCTGCTGACCTATAAATCAGATGTATTCTCTGTCTTTAAGGACTTTATTGCAAAAAGCGAATGTCACTTTAGCTTGAGAGTTGCCAATTTATATATAGATAACGGAAGGGAGTATTTGTCAAATGAAATGCGACATTTTTGTGTAGACAAAGGAATTAGTTATCACTTAACAGTGCCGCATACTCCTCAGCAAAATGGCGTTGCCGAACGCATGATAAGAACATTAACTGAAAAGGCTCGATCCATGTTACAAGGATCAATCTTAAATAAAAGCTTTTGGGGCGAAGCAGTATTAACTGCAACTTATTTGGTCAATCGAATTCCTAGTAGAGCACTAGAAAGTAATAAAACTCCATATGAGATTTGGCACAGTCGCAAACCCAGCTTAAGACATTTGAAGGTGTTTGGTTTAGTTGTATATGTGCATCAGAAACTGAGAAAAAGGAAATTTGACGAAAAATCATCTAAAGCGGTACTAATTGGGTTTGAACCCAATGGTTATCGACTATGGGACTTGCAAGCAAGAAAGTTTTTAGTTGCAAGAGATATAATAGTTGATGAAACAAATTTGAATCGTGAAAAGTTTGACATCCTGAATAAAAGTCAGGAATGTGAAAATATTCTCCAGTTTGACATCCCTAAGGAATGTGAGAATATTGAGAAGCCTAATGTTCCAAGAGAGGCTGAATATGGAGTCTTAAATGAAAATAAGGCCCAGAGTCAATGTGATATCCTTAATAAGAGTAAGGATAGTAAAGATTTAAATACTTCCAATAAAGATATGGAAGTGGATACTCTGAACGAGAGTATGGATGTTGCTTTAGATGAGGGTATTCGCAATGAAACTGCGGATACATTCGCTGATAATCATGTTGGTAATAACACTGGCGATAGCCAGACCGATATCAGACGAAGTGAAAGGCTAAAGGATAAACCTTTCAGGTCATATAGATTCCTTAACAGTTTAATGAGTGCACAGAACCTCAAAAATAGTATTCCTACAGCGTATGATGACATTAAAGATAGAGTTGATAAAGCAAAGTGGGAAATAGCTATAAAAGAAGAATTAGACTCGCATAATGAAAACAACACATGGGACATAGTAGATTTACCTGAAAATAAGAATTTAGTCGACAGTAGGGGGAATTCTAATTAAGCAGGATGAGTTTGGAAATCCAACCAAATATAAGGCGAGACTAGTAGCTCGTGGCTTTACGCAAGAGTATATGCTTGATTATGAGGAAACTTTTGCCCCAGTCGCACGAATTTCAAGCTTACGGCTTATTTTAGCTCTGTCAAACCAATTTAATTTACAAGTTCACCAAATGGATGTTAAAACGGCCTTTTTGAATGGTGAATTGAAGGAGGAGATTTTTATGTATGTTCCTCAAGGTCTATCATATGGAAATGATAAAGTATGTAAATTAAATAAAGCTTTGTATGGGTTGAAATAGGCAGCCAGATGTTGGTTTGAAGTTTTCGAAGGAGCACTGAAAGAAATTGGTTTTATAAGCTCAGAAGTTGATCGTTGCATTTATATTTATGACAATGGAAATATTTCGAAAAATATTTATGTACTACTTTACGTAGATGATGTTGTCATAGCAACGGAAAATATTGAATGTTGTTCGCACAAGAAACTTGTATGAACAACAAGTCGGACGCGTTCTATATTCGCTCCGTGTGAAATTAAAATTTCTAAGTTTTAACAAAGTGTTAATTTAAATAGTTACTGTGTTATTTGTGTCGACTATACCGCTTGCAACATATTTGAAAATTGGACTTAAACAGCGGCTGTGTGTGCCACAAACTCAATTTTTATTTTTGGCGCTTTTTGGAAAAAAAGAAAGAAAAACAACAACAAAAAACTTTCTTTTTTGTTTGTCTTTGTAATCAGCTGTTTGCTATATTAACAAACAAGTGGCAAACCAAGAACGCTTTAGAAAGGCACTTTTACATTTGCCTAGATTGGTTCATCAGTTCGTCCTTATTGTGATCATATTTGATTGTTGTCGTCATCAGTTCGTAAATTCTGTAATATTAATCATCTGTTCGTGTTATTTTACTGTAATTGGTCATCTGTTTTTTGTAAAATTAAAATGCCTCCAGAAAAACGTCAGCGTGAAAACTCATCCACAAGTCTGAAATCTGGACGATTATCCGACGCACAAACGTCACAGATAATGCAGGCTATCAATAAGCGGTTCGATGAGCAAGCAGAGCTTATAGCTGCCAAAATTCAAGAAGCTGAGGAACGGATATTGACAGTCATCGACAAAAAGCTCTGTGTTATGGAACAGACTATTTGCACCATGACACAAGATATTGGTGCTTTGACTCAACGTGTGCACACACTTGAAGTGGAGTTTGAATCTGTGCGCAGTTTAAAAAATATGGTCAGCGAGCTCGAGTTGAAAGTTGAAGCACAACAAAATGCCAGTATTGCGTGCGATCTCCGCCTACATGGCATTCCATTTGTTGAAGGAGAAAATTTAAAATCTATTTTTCACTCCATTTGCTTTGCTCTCAACTTTACACCGGTGCCAAAAATAAAAGATATATTTAGAGTTCGAGCAAACAAAAATAATCGTACAGTAGTTGATCCAATAATAATCCTAAAACTATTTAATGCCCAAGACAAAATCAATATTTTGCGGGCAACAGGCATGTATCGGCGCGAGACGAAACAAACACTTAAACTTCGATTACTTGGTCTAGACTCCGATGCTCCATTTTATATAAACGATCAGCTATCCAAGAAAAAATTATGACATATTTAAGGAAGCAATGAATATGAAGAAGCACAAGAAGCTGGTTGCAGTCTTTACTCGTCGCTCTATGGTTCAAGTAAAAACTACTGAGGGCGGAGAAGTAATCTGCGTAGATAGTATGCACAAGCTGCTATCACTGAAAATTAATATTTTTGAGCACAATCCACCTCCCAATGCAACAACATCTGATGCCTTATCATCCCATGGGTCGAATAATTTATTTCGTTAAAATTTACATAGTTAGATTTTTATATGTTAGATTTAGCTATTATTTAAGTTGTTTCTACCATCTAGTTTCAATGTGTGTGTTAGGTTATCAAAATTATATAAAAGGAAAAATGCGGGCACGTTTGATTGCTATTTTATATGCTAGAGTCAAATGATTTAACTAGTTCCACAGGCGAACAGCCATGCTATGCTAAACAATATTAGTAAGCGAAGATCTGGCTTTGAAATCTGCCACATTAATGCACAAAGCTTGACAAAAAAATGGATGAGTTTAGATTCCTGTTTGAAAACTCGAATATTGATGTTATATGTGTATCTGAAACTTGGTTTACGTCTGATATAAGTGATAGTCTGGTGTCATGTGATGGTTATGTTGTGTATCGTTCTGATCGTGAAAGTCACGCCGGGGGAGTTGCAATATATGTTAAGAAAACTTTAAGACATAAGTTTGTTTGCAAGCAAACGCAAGAAAGTGCAATTGAATATCTGATGATACAAATTTCATCAGATAATTTAACAAAAGCTCTTGTTGGCTGCATATATCGACCACACCGCAATACTAATTATACTAATCTTATTGACGTAGTATCTTCATTTTCTTTAACTTATAATGACGTTATATTGGCCGGAGACTTTAATTGCAATATCCTTAAAGAACACCACCTTTTACATAATTTAAATTCATTAGGACTCAAATCTGTAAACTTAACAATACCGACTCATTTTACTAACTCAAGCAACACCCTTATAGATTTAATTTTCGTTAATAGTTCTGATAAAATAATATTATATGACCAGGTGTCTATGCCGGCGTTTTCAAAACATGACCTAATTTTCTTGACTTATGATATTCATTTTGACCATACTGACTACTTTATAACTTATAAAGATTTTAAAAATATTGACTACGAATTGCTAGATTTAGAGTTTAATAATTGCAACTGGAACTTAATCTACCATCTTCCGTCAGTTGATTCTCAGCTAGAAGTTCTTGAAAAAAACATTTCATATCTTTACAACTCCACTGTTCCAACTAGACGCATAAAAATTAACGCCTACACAGAAACCATGGTTCAGCATGGATATTAAAAACTTAATTCTATTAAGAAACGAGGCTTACAATAAGTGGAAACGTTATAAATTAGACAATCTTTATACACGATATAAAATACTAAGATCAAAAGTTACTAACTCCATTAAGACTGCCAAAAGTGCTTATTTTGTCAACAAACTGAATAGTGCTATATCTAACAAGAAAACTTGGACTGAATTAAAGAATTTGGGCATAGGGAAGCAAAAATCGACAATTAAAGGAAATATTGACGTGAATGAGCTGAATAAAATCTTTGTTCATATACAAGTACCTGATACTCTGTGCAATAGTTACCTAAACGCTGTACCACCCAACATCTGTGATACTAGTTTTAGTTTTATATGTGTTAGTGAATGTGATGTACTTGAATCTATTTTGAAATGTAAATCTAACTCAATGGGACTTGACAATATTGATCCAAAATTCTTAAAAATAATATTACCAAAGATACTCAAACTTATTACATATATATTTAATACTGCACTCACAACTTCAACGTTTCCTGACAACTGGAAAAAAGGCTAAAATTACGCCAATACCTAAAACACTCTTTTGCTTTCCAGCAAACAATCAGGGTTCAGGAAAAATAGAAGTTGTACTTCAGCAATCATTCAAATTTCTGAGGACATTCGAAAAAATATGGACACCAATAATGTTACTTTTCTTACACTACTTGACCACAGCAAAGCATTCGACACTGTAAACCATGAAATACTTTTAACCAAATTATATCGGTTATATAGTTTTTCGACCACAGCAACAAATTTGATATGTTCGTATCTCAGTGGAAGGCGACAATCAGTTGTTACACCACCTGATGCTTCGTCATTTTTATCAACTAAATGTGGTGTTCCTCAGGGATCGGTACTTGGGCCTCTTCTATTTAGTCTTTATGTAAATGTACCTAGTTGTGCTTAGTGAAAGTGAAGTCCACATGTATGCCGATGATGTTCAATTGTATGTGTGTCGTCCTGTAAGTCGTATTAATGAGTGTATTCATGTATGTAATAGCGAGCTTAATGTAGTTAATGAATGGGCTAAGAGAAATGGTTTGTGTCTTAATCCCTCCAAGTCTAAATGTATAGTGATTTATAAAAAAGAAATTAAACACAATATCCTTAGAGAAAATTAAAATTGAGAATTGCGAAATTGACTATGTCGAAAACGCTAATAACCTTGATTTTACATTCAACAAAAAATCCTGGATGACCACATTAGCAAATCAACAGGAAAGGTGTATGGTCTGCTAAGATCATTGTGGGTTACACAATATTATATACCTCCGAAACTTAGACTCCTTGTTGCAAAAACATATTTGTTACCAACCCTTTTCTATGGTGTTGAAGTTTTTAGTAACTGTAGTGCTGAGAGCCAGCAGAGATTAAAAGTAGCATTTAATAATATAGCCAGATACGTTTATGCAATAGGTCGAAGAGAAACAATAACCCAAGCTGCAGGGCAAATTTATGGGCTTTCAATGAGATCTTGGATGGATCTAAGAACTCTAATCTATATGCATAAGGTTATACATACAAAAGAGCCCTCCTATTTGTATCAACATTTTAAGTTTGCTCAGTCCAGTAGAACGCTGAATATTGTCACTCCGAGATATCAACTAGCAAGCTCTGAAAAACAATTTTTCATATATGCTGTCCGTCTTTGGAACTACTTCTACCACATTATCTCAAAGCAATTAATAGTGCCACGCAATTTAAAACAAAGCTAAATCTTTATCTCCAATCCTAAATCTAATTTTTGATTTTGCACACACATCTAGCTATAAGTAATAAACTTTATGTAAAACATTTTGTGTTGTATTTGTAATCTGATGTCTATTTTATGTATTTTTATTTATTTATTTATTTATTTTTTTTTATTTTTTTTTTTTTTTTTTTATTGTTAATCTTAATCTCAATTTTTAATTTTTATCTTAATTTAATTAATTAATTAACTATTATTATTATTATAATTTATTATTATCTTACTTTTTTCATGTCGTGACTAGTGTATTAATTTATAAGTTTATAACTTGTAACACTAGGAAAGTCGAACCAATAAATCAAATCAAATCAAACAATGTCCAACTTCAAGTCATACTTAAAAGGAAAATTTAGAATGGTAGATTTAATTGAAATAAAATTCTTTATTGGAATTAAAATTGACAGGAGCAAAAACAGTTTAAGTCTAAGCCAGTCTGCCTATATAAATAATGTATTAAAGAAATTCAATATGCATGAGTGCAAGCCAGTTAGTACACCACTCGCAAATAAACTTGATTATGAAGCATTGAATTCAGAGGAGGAATATGAAAGTCCTTGTAGAAGTTTATTAGGTTGCCTAATGTACATCATGGTATGTACGCGCCCTGATTTGTGTACATCAATGAGCATTTTGAGCAGATATACCAACAAAAATAACAAAGAACTATGGCAATGCCTTAAACGAGTTCTAAGGTATCTCAAGGGTACTATTAATTTAAAGTTAACCTATGTTAAAAGCTCAAATTTTGAAATTGTTATTGTTGGTTATGCTGACTCGGATTGGGCAGGGAGCGAAAGTGATAGAAGAAGTACTACTGGGTATATATTTAATATGTTTGACTCAAATTTAATTTGCTGGAATAGTAAGAAACGAAATTCTGTAGCAGCTTCATCTACCGAAGCTGAGTATATGGCTCTCTTCGAAGCAGTTAGAGAAGCATTATGGCTTAGATCATTGTTACAGGGAATTAAATTTGAAATAAATAAAGCAATTAAGATTTATGAAGACAACCAAGGTTGTATTAGTATAGTCAATAATCCAACATGCCACAAACGCTCAAAACATATTGACATAAAATATCACTTCTCACGTGAGCAAATTGCTAATAAAATTATTTTTTGTCGAGTATATTCCCACAGAAAATCAACTTGCCTACATGATGACAAAACCATTGGTACCAGGTAGATTCCTGAGTCTGCGAAATAAAATCGGTCTTACTGATGAAGATGACCAACTTTAATTTTTCTGTTGATGCTGATAATGAATGAAGGCGTTATTAAGTTACTTTTTTTATTCATTTTTGTATACTTATATTCATTTCATTGTTGTACTAATTGAAATTGTACTTTGTATTATTATTTCTCTTTTAATGGTCTGATTGGGTTTTATCTGGGTTTCTCCAATCCAAAGCAATAAATGTTGGACCATATTCTAATTACTCCCCAGAGAGCAAAGCACATCAGCTTAGGTTTAAATATATTGTTAATGAAATATGAAGATAGACTAAAAAAATATTATGTAAATGAAATGCAATAATTATTTAATTTAAGTTTTTTTATTATTAATTTTTTTTTATGTTCGATATTTCTTTTGAGGAGGTGTGTTGAAAATATATATGAGTTTCACCACAGATTAACAATAATGTTGCAGGAACATAACATAATGAAATACTATGCAACATTGTGAAATTCATATGTATACTAAGAAGCAAAAGCAATATCGAACGGTTAAACACAAAAAGTTGCTAACGGTCCAGCTTCACTGGAACCGACACATTTCGTGGCGTCTTTTATTGTATGACGCACTTTTGAATATCACTTAGTTTCTGCGTTTGGTTGTGTACAGTTGGTGTGCTGCGCTAATATATAAAATAATAAATACTTAAAATATAAACGAGCATAGAGCAAAGTAAACATTCAAAGGTGTTATTATTTCTTTATCCAGCTTGGAATTTACAACACTTTTTATAGAAGTACGAACAGCTCTTTCTTCGAAACAACGCAATAAATAAAATATCAGGAAACGCCATTTTTTATATATATTTCTTTAGTCAATCAAGGAGTCTCTATTAGTTCTAATAAAATTAGATTTGACCAAGTTGCCATTGAATAATCCAAAATTGTTGTAATAAGCTTATTTGTTGCATTGACTTCAGCTTTTGAAAAGCCAGAATTTAATATATTAAGTTGTTTTTATGGTTAAGTAATACTTCTGTGTCTGTTCTCTTGCAGACACAGAAGTAAGAGAACGAGACACAGAAGTATTACTGACACATAAGTATTTCTACATTTTTCCACATTTATTGAATACCCTGAAGTTAAAACTTGCAATAATGTCTCACAACTTTCAATTAAATTTTTCTCAATGCCTGTTATTTCTGCAGGCACGTGAGCATTGTTAAAAATATTCTTGCCGTGTTTCCATCATTGGATGATCCACTACCACATGCTTTGGGTTTTTCGACTATAACCCCCAATTTTCTACGAAATTCCTCTTGAATACTTTTTTTCCTTTTTTGAAATTGTTCTTTATGTTACTAATACCTTATTTGTCACTGTAAAGTATTCACAAAATCTAATATATGCATGTAGAGGAGATAATCCAAATGTATAGTAATCCTGTTTAACTTTTTTTTGGCAAAAAATTTATCAAATTTATTTCAGCGGGTTCAGCGACGCAAATGTAGTATTTTTCCGAGGAAGTTTGCGTTATGTGTAAAAATAAACGCCAAAAGAAATTAAGAAAATGGTTTTAAGAAAAAAACATTAACAAACATGAAAACAAAACAAATATTTTTTGTTTCAATTTCTATATTTCAAGATTATTTAAAATCTGTCTATTCGAGACAGTAGGCAAATTGTTTCAATAATACAGCCCTGCAAATTTTCATTTTCGGATGTGAATAAAATGGGACCTAGTGTTTCCGAAGGGAATTTTCGTGCTGAACACGAATCTCAAAAATTTTCCATCACGCCAGGTTTTCGAGAAAAAGGGGGTTAAAAACCCTAAAAATAGCGTTTTTGGCTATTTTTAAAAAATTGTATTCGCATGCACCCTTAAATTAGGGGTCTACTTATGTTAAGGGGGGTTTGAAAAAATTAACATAGTAACTTATTTACACCCAAAGTTAAGAAATACTGGAAGAAGCAATGTTCCTAGGGGGTATTCAATGTCGCTGATTACAATCAGATTTCAAAAATTCAAAATTGATTTGATGCCGTCTCCACCTTTGGCATTACCGCTGGGATGATTTGCCTGCAGGATGTCGTATCCACTGATTTTGGCGAAAGACCGGGTGGTGAGGTGTGTTTCAGAGCTTCAATTATTCCTTAAGCGGAACAACGTTGATAAAAAAAATAAAATAGACTTACACAATCAACAACATCTTCACAAAACACACAAAAAACAACAAGACAGCACAATATCACCACGAAAAAGTGGTAAAACGTCAACGAGACCGCTTTAGTTAAATGCATATAGCGCAAATGCTAAAATAGCAATATTTAGATAAGCACAACATTAACATTAAACCCGTTACACATAGTGTAAATGGATATTTTCAGATTGTCCCAAAAGTTTTTAATGCATTAAAGGAGGCGTCGGAGACCCGATAAAGAATATATATTAAGATAAGACCTGAAATTGTAAACTCAAGCTTTTTTTTTTTGCTGCTAGGCAGTTTGTATGTCAGAATCAAGGTGGCATGCCCATTTTTAGGGCATGGTTCCCATACAAATATACAGCCCATTTTCGAATATTTGTATGTAAATTAAAATGCGAGCTTACTTTCCAGCAGTCCACAGGACTTCATTGTCTCTTTTTTGAAGCTATCCGTCATGTACACGTTTGGAATAAAGCATATACGATTTAACCGATTAATAGTTAATACATTTAAGAAATAGTGATGACACATTTTGGACCAAAATTCAATAGGACCAGTATCAAAGTTTTTGGAAGCAGCATCCATCTCTTAGTCACAATTTAATTTCAATATATTTAGTCGCAGTTTTGTGCTTTTATAGCGGACGTTTCCGGAAAAAAAGATTCGAAATCGTTATACGTAGTCATATGACCACAATTAATAAAAATCTGATACAAAATAATTTATTAACTTTTAGTTATATAAAAAAATAAATATGTGTACTAAAACGCGCGGAACTATATCGCTTTTAAAACGCGTGGAGAAATGTCGTTCTTAGTTCGGCGGAGATATGTCGCGCGGAATTATGTCGCGCGGAATTATGTCGCTACCCCGTTAATATTATTAATTCAAAAAAATTACCTCTAAATGTATTTTTCTTCGATTATATATATACACGTATATTTTATTATAAAAATTATTATTATATTATAAAAAAACACTTCAAAATCACTTATTGTTAATACGTGTGTTTCGTTTGCCGGCCAATAAAAAGTGAAAGTAATGCAACATAGATGTCAGAATATCGAAAAAAAAAGGAACGAAAGAATGAAAAGACACGAATGTTGCTGGTCCTTGTCTTTCTGTCGCTCGCTTAAAAGCACAGAGAGCAAGTGAAACGGCAAGCGACAACAAGTTTTGCCGTCAGTTTGCTGTCACAGAAAAAAAAAAACAAGAATTGCATAGGCTCCTATTCTTATATCATATTCGAGTTCGAGCGCGATACTTTGCGATAGTTTTGGGATACTCTCGCTCAACGCTCGCTTTATATATCATATTCGAGCTCGAACGCGATACTTTTGCAATAGTTTTGCGATGCTCTCGCTCAACGCTCGCTTTATATATCATATTTGAGCTCGAGTGCGATACTTTTGCGATACTATCGCTTAACGCTCGCTTTATATATCATATTCGAGCTCGAGTGTGATACTTTTGCGATACTATCGCTCAACGCTCGCTTTATATATCATATTCGAGCTCGAGAGCGATACTTTTGCGATAGTTTTGGGATACTCTCGCTCAACGCTCGCTTTAT
Source organism: Leucophenga varia (assembly GCA_018903435.1). NCBI lineage: Eukaryota > Metazoa > Arthropoda > Insecta > Diptera > Drosophilidae > Leucophenga > Leucophenga varia. The sequence goes on from JAEIFJ010000883.1 coordinate 22,148, forward strand.
ATATCATATTCGAGCTCGAGTGTGATACTTTTGCGATACTATCGCTCAACGCTCGCTTTAAATATCATATTCGAGCTCAAGTGTAATACTTTTGCGATAGTTTAGGGATACTCTCGCTCAACGCTCGCTTTATATATCATATTCGAGCTCGAGTGCGATACTTTTGCGATAGTTTTGGGATTCTCTCGCTCAACGCTCGTTTTTATATCATATTCGAGTTCGAGTGTGACACTTTTGCGATTGTTTTGGGATACTCTCGCTCAACGCTCGCTTGATATACCATATTTGAGTTCGAGTGCGATACTTTTGCGATACTATCGCTCAACGCTCGCTTTATATATCATATTCGAGCTCAAGTGTAATACTTTTGCGATAGTTTTGGGATACTCTCGCTCAACGCTCGCTTTATATATCATATTCGAGCTCGAGTGCGATACTTTTGCGATAGTTTTGGGACTCTCTCGCTCAACGCTCGCTTTATATATCATATTCGAGCTCGAGTGCGATACTTTTGCGAAATTATCGCTCAACGCTCGTTTTTTATATCATATTCGAGCTCGACTGTGATACTTTTGCGATAGTTTTGGGATACTCTCGCTCAACGCTCGCTTTATATATCATATTCGAGCTCGAGCGCAAACTTTTTGCGATACTATCGCTCAACGCTCGCTTTATATATCATATTCGAGCTCGAGCGCGAACGTTTTGCGACACCTTCGCTTCTTTTATTGTTTTCGAGCTCGAGTGCGATATCTCGCTTGATGCTCGCTTTTTGGTTCAGTGGGAAATTCTAAAGAAAAATGAGCAGCGCTCAACTACAGGAGCGTAGGCTTTCGTCGGATAGGAGAAACGCATATTTCTCCTTTGTTTCAAACAGTACCGACCGCAACAACACAGTAGAAAACCAAAAAAAAAAAACAATAAATACAGCAAAAACACAAAGAGATTTATTGCGCTCACAGACTGTCGCAACAACAACTACTTATTATAACAACAAAATTAGAACACAAAGTAAATGCACTACAACAGAAGCATCAATAGCAGCAACATCAAAAACTGACTTCGCATCCTCTACAATGACGGCACAGGAACAGTTTGTCTACCATCTCAACCAATCATACCATCGATTACATTACCAAATTTAGTAGAAGCAAAAACAACAAACACGAAAAAGGTGAGAAACTCAGATGACAACAAATTAAAAAGAAATCGCGAAAACTATTCTCTAAAACAATTAACGGAACCATTTAACAAAAACGAAAAACTTAAAAATAAATCTAAAATAACAACACGAACGACATTACAAAATTATTGGTTAAGTAAACCTGACACTACTAACATGTTTGAAGCTCTAGCAGATGATAACAATATAGAAGTGCGCTAACTACGCTTTCAAATATTAAGTACAAAATAAAAGCTCTAATTAAAAATCAAATAAAAATTCAAACAGAGGAATCCATTCACTACACAGAAATAGTGAAAATGCTTAAGGAAAATAATAGAAAATTCCATACATTTAAACCGAAAGATCCAAAGAAAATAAAAAGTTATTTTACGGCTTATGTATTACACAACAGAAACAGAAAGCATTGCTAATGAATTAACGGAATTGAGTGCTACTTAACATCAGCTAACCAAATTATAAAGGATGTATGGTGTATAAATCTCTTCAAATTCAAAGTTTTACACCATTAAGACCGAAGGAACTCCAAATCACTCAGACAACAAAAACACAGACAACAAATAAAATTCCTATTAGAGAAACAGTCCCTAATCCATCTTCAGGATTGAAATACGCAGAAACAGTGGCATTTCAATTCATTAGCTCCAGAAATAAAAGTAGTGGTACCAATAATACCAACAAAAAAACTAATGACGATATCTCAGAACTTAAAAAATTATTAACCAACTCATAACACAAATGACAACAAAGATGACTGTCATCACCCTACTTGTCAACAAATTAGATGAGTCTAGGAAGTAACACTACTAGTGCAATCTGGAATATTAATGGATTATCTCGCTCTAGTTTATAGATAATAATCTTCTTTTACACAATTCCAGTGATATATTACTAATATCAGAAACGCACTTTACCGATAAAAGTAACATAAATATTCCAAAATATAATATTTTTACTACAAATTATCCTGACAATATTGCCAATGGGGATCAGTGATTTTAATTAAAAACTCAATACAATACACTGAAATTACTGGATACAAAGAAGAAAATATTCAAGCAACGTCAATTCAATTACATGATATAAATGGACCAATGCACAAGCACAATAACACCAACACTCAATATCTAAATCTTCTCAAAACTTTAGGAAAAGATTTCTAGCCGGAGGAGACTTTAACGCAAAAAACTTAGTATGGGGTTGAACACTTACAATCGCTAAAGATCGTTAGCTTCTAAATGCTAAAAGGGAAAACAGTTGTGACTATACTATTACAGGAGAACCAACATACTGGCAATCTGATCTAAAAAAGCAACCTGATCTTATTGACTTTTGTATCACAAAAAATATTTCACTAATTAAGCTTAAAATACAATCTTCCCTTGATTTATCGTCTGACCACTCTCCAATTATAATAACTTATAATTCCATGCCAGATTCCAGGAAAAATCAGAGGGTTTCCAACAAACATACTGACTGGAGCAAGTACGAATATAACGGGTGATTTTTTTGAGGTTAGGATTTTCATGCATTAGTATTTGACAGATCACGCGGGATTCAGACAAGGTGTCAAAGAGAAAGATGCTCAGTATACTTTGACATTTCATCATGAATAGACTTACTAACGAGCAACGCTTGCAAACCATTGAATTTTATTACCAAAATCAGTGTTCGGTTCGAAATGTGAAAATCCGCTTTTTATCGACAAATTTTGTTCAGCGATGAGGCTCATTTCTGGTTGGATGGCTTCGTAAATAAGCAAAATTGCCGCATTTGGAGTGAAGAGCAACCAGAAGCCGTTCAAGAACTGCCCATGCATCCCGAAAAATGCACTGTTTGGTGTGGTTTGTACGCTGGTGGAATCATTGGACCGTATTTTTCAAAGATGCTGTTGGACGCAACGTTACGGTGAAGGCGATCGCTATCGTTCGATGCTAACAAACTTTTTGTTGCCAAAAATGGAAGAACTGAACTTGGTTGACATGTGGTTTCAACAAGATGGCGCTACATGCCACACAGCTCGCGATTCTATGGCCATTTTGAGGGAAAACTTCGGAGAACAATTCATCTCAAGAAATGGACCGGTAAGTTGGCCACCAAGATCATGCGATTTGACGCCTTTAGACTATTTTTGTGGGGCTACGTCAAGTCTAAAGTCTACAGAAATAAGCCAGCAACTATTCCAGCTTTGGAAGACAACATTTCCGAAGAAATTCGGGCTATTCCGGCCGAAATGCTCGAAAAAGTTGCCCAAAATTGGACTTTCCGAATGGACCACCTAAGACGCAGCCGCGGTCAACATTTAAATGAAATTATCTTCAAAAAAGTAAATGTCATGGACCAATCTAACGTTTCAAATAAAGAACCGATGAGATTTTGCAAATTTTATGCGTTTTTTTTTAAGTTCTCAGGCTCTTAAAAAATCACCCTTTATAATCGAAACAAATATAACCATACCATATATACCACTAAGGACAGACGACCAAGTTAACTCAGCAATAGCATACTTTAACGACATAATAATAACAGCGGCAACAAACTCAACACCTATCATAGCAAATACACAAAATAAAAAATACTCCCGCACACATCAAACGAAAATTGCAGAAAAATAAAACTTCGTAAAAAGTACCAAACTATGTACAAAACGCCCGCAAGACAAGGCTCGACTAAATTACGCTACAGAAGCACTTAAAAATGAAAAGACAAAATATTTGAATATTATTAATCAAATTTAAGAGCAACCAACTCAGCAAACTTCTCACTCTGAAGAGCAAAAAAAAACTAAATAAAACAATAATTTATAGACCACCTTTGAAATAACTAGATAATACATGGGAAACAACCAATAAGGAAAAAGCACATACAATAGCATAACATTTTTATTATATATTATACTTTATATTTATTTATTATACTTTACAAAGGAGATCGATAATCAAACCATTGATTTACCAAGTGAAGTAAACACTTCACCTTTCGCAACAAAATTGACTACTTTTTCGGAAAAAATGATCAAAATAAAGACGATAAATGATAAAAAAGCAGCAGGATATGATCTTGTGTCGGAAATATTACTCAAGGAGTTACCAGATACATCAATTATATACATAAGAAACGTCGCACTCAAACAATCATATTTTCCCGCAGTTTGGAAAGTAGCACATATTATCCATATACCGAAACCTAATAAGGATGCAACAAAAGTAAGATCATACAGACCAACAAGCTTATTGCCTGTGTTATCAAAAAAAAATATTTGAAAAGATATTGTTTGATAGAATTGAATTAATACTAACACAGCAGCAGATAATACCATATCATCAATTTTGGTCAAAAGTATTGTATAGGAGTATTTCTTGATGTTGAAAAAGCTTTCGACAAGGTATGGCACATTGCTCTATTGTATAAATTAAAAAACCTACTTCCACCAGATTTTTACCACATGCTTAAAAGTTACATATCTGATCGACACTTCTATGTCAAAGTTAAAGACGCTCACTCTACAATAAGGCCAATTAAAGCAGGTATACCTCAAGGTAGCGTTCTTTGACCACTCTTATACGTCCTTTTTACACAAGACTTACCTAACCCAATAGAACCCTCTTCTATGATAGCTACTTTCGCAGATGACACAATTCTTCTTTATTCACATAAAGACTTAGCTACAGCCTCTAATAAGCTTCAAAACATACTTGATAACACCAAAAAATGATTTGACAAATGGGCCACAAGTTATCTTTACAACCAAAAGAGTTTGCGTGCCCATTCCTTTAAAAATAAATAATGTAGACATACCTATTGAGAAATCGGTCAAATACTTGGGAATTCACTTAGACAATAAACTGACTTGGAAGTTACAACATAGAAAAAAAAAGCGAAATCACATGAAAGAGAAATGTCGTCAACTGAGCTGGCTTATGAACAAAAAATCAAAGCTCTCTATGAGCAATAAACTTATATTGTATAAAAGCATCATAAAACCAATTTGGACTTACGACCTTCAAGTTTGGGGTACATCTAAAACATCAAACATCATTATAATACAAAGGCAGCAGTCAAAAATACTTCGACAAATCACAACAGCGGAATGGTATATTTCTAACGCAGATATACACAGAGATCTCAAAATACACGTTATAGAAGAAATAGTAGCAGTTTGTAGAAGTAACCACACCAAAAACGAGATGAGTAACTTAACTATACTTGAGTTAACTACTAGACGACGTCTAAAAGAGTCCGACCAGCTGACTTACCGAACTATCAATAAGCGCAAATTTATTCAATTAAGAAACTGTTATTCATGATAACTATTTCATAGATCAATTTTTTTGTTTTTAATTATAATTTAAAGAAATTGTTCTTTTAAATTAATTTTATTCCTTTATCGATTTTATAATATGTACTAAATGTTTTTGTAGACAGATGTATAAAATTAATCATAGGAAAATAAAAAAATCAATCAGTCTACTATTCAACATATACATAGGGTCTTACATAAAATACTAGATGATTTCGATGAAAATAATATTGCGTAACAGTTTACTTGGACATTGTTAAAGCGTTTGACAGTGTGTGACACAAAGGTTTACATATAAATTACAATGTTCAAAGACCAACTACAAAGAATCTTGGACTAACAATAGACTCTTAAGTTAACATAGAAAGTACACATAAAAAGTAAACAAAGAAACGTAAGAAATAAAGTAAAACAATTGAATTGAATAAATAATCTACACTTAAATATAAGTATTAATGACAATGGTCATTGAACTAAGACTTAACCTAACATATTTATAAAAATAACTTATTGTTACCATAACAGATGGAATGGGAGCCAGCTCCTACATAACCGGGGGACTAACATGTCGTAGGAATTGACGTACATGCCGTAACGTTCTCTGTAAGAGAAGTGCGACTATTACTTCCACCTGACTGGAGGCCCCAAAATAGCCCAGTCGCTAACGATACCTCCTCGACACAGGGTCGCCTCGAGGAGTATAAAGACCTTACCTGCACATAGCGGATCTCTGATCAGATCAGAAGGATTGCAGATCTGATTTCGGTACGGCTTTGTCCACTTGAAGCGCAAGCGACAGGAGGCGGAAGACGAAGCAGCAGCACCGGATGAGTAGTATAAGTTGGAACGACCAACCTCCCCGATGTCCGTGAACTCGGATGTCATTTTTGTCGAGGATAAGGGTACTGAGCTCTCCTCCTACGGGACGAGGATACCACCCGCCATCAAGATAAGCGTAGCCCAGGTGAACGTCTACCATGCTAAAGCAGCATCAGCTGTTATAGCAACGTCTTTCACAAAACAACCCCTTGGGATTGCGCTTATCCAGGAACCCTGGTGCCATGAAGGCCGGATAAAAGGACTATACACCACGAACAAAAAGGTACTATGGGATAAATGGCAGGAAAAGTCTAGAGCTTGCATGTTGATTCGAAATAACATTAATTGTACTGTACTTTCAGAATACCTAACTCGGGGACTGCGTATCAATAACCACCGAGTTGGAAATTGAAGGAAGCAGAAGGCAGGTGGTTGTAGACTCAGCCTATTGTGCGGCCCAGATCCCCTCACCACTAGAAGAACTGGAAGGCCTGGTGGAACCAACGAGGCATTCAGATCGTTGCAGGCTGTGACGCCAACGCCCATAATAGGGCAGCACGGATACAAATTCAAGGGGTACGTGTTTACTTGAATTCCTAATAAGCAATAACCTTTCAACTAACAATCAGGGGTGCACAAAAACATTTGTTAATAGAGTAAGAGGTTAAGTGTTAGACAAAACTTTTAGTAGTCTAGCGCTACAAAATAAAATTTGTGAAATCAAGAAACCTCCATGTCAGATCACAGAATTATTCGCTTTAACATAAGGGAGGGAACGACCCACCGCTTATTGAAAATAAACCCTAAAGAAAACAAACTGGGAATTTTACAAAAAAAACTGGCCTACCTCAACACCTAGAGGGGAGCCCAAGTACCCCACCCATTCCTAAAAAAAAAAAAAAAAGATTTTGAACAACAAAAAAAATACCCCCGGGGTTTTTAAAAACCTCTCCCCACTTCCTAGAGCTAGGGGGGGAAATTTTAAAAAAAAAAATAAAAAAAAAAATTTGGGGGGTGAAAGGCCATAAAAAGATAAGGGATTAAAAAAAGGTAAACAAACCTTAAACCCAATATGGGGGGGGTGTTAGGGGGAAAAGACAAAACAACTAAAAAAAAAAAAAAAAAAAAAATAAAACAACTACAATAAATTGTAAGGATTGGGGGGGTGGGGGGCTCCCCTCCTCCACCAAAGCAAAAACACTTTTACAACCAACCCCACAAAAAAAAAAAATAAAATTAAAAATAAAAATATAACTACATAATAATATATTAAAAAAAAAAAAAAAATAACAAATTAACCCAAAAAACCCTAGAAAAAAGGGCCGGAAGGGTCTCAAGGGGTGTAAAAACCTTATATGAACATGTTTGTAAGCGACAAGGATCATATGCCGCAGCGAATATATTTTGGGAAAACCCTCAATTAAGTTTTATGATCATGGTGATTACCAAACGCAAGGTTAAACCTAAGCATCGGCTTTGTTTGTCTATTGTTATTTACCTTCAATAAAAATAGACTACCTGCTAATTACCATACACACACCATAAAACTATATGACCTATGCAAGCAACAACATTTCAACCCCTGGACGGACCATGAAGTATCAATTCTTCGAATTATCATTAATAGTAGATTAGAACATTTAAATACACAAACACAGTACATTTGTAATAGTATATAAGCAGAAGAAAATTAAAAATAAAATCAGTACCTTACAACTACTCAAACTTGTTTGTTCTCTCCAAGTGAGATTATAAAACATAAATTAAATGTTAAGATATATGCATCTTGCTACAATCTAACATTTTTTGGTCCTTCGAACCTTAAAGAACTAGGCGACAAAATATTTGGCAGTTCTTAAAAAGTGCTCGCAGAACATTTTTTGGTCCTTCGAACCTTAAAGAACTAGGCGACAAAATATTTGTCAGTTCTTAAAAAAGTGCTCGCAGAACATTTTTTGGTCCTTCGAACCTTAAAGAACTAGGCGACAAAATAATTTGTCAGTTCTTAAAAAAGTGCTCGCAGTGCATTAATATTGGTCCATTGAGACGTTCTGTTGTTTTCCCCCACCAGTGGTAAGAGACACAGAGATAAACCAGCACCTTGAAAGTTGGATGTAGTGCAAATGCACCAGCAGCAAAAGGTAGCTTAAAAAAAAAAAAAAAAAACTCTTGTTTTCCCCACCAGTGGTAAGAGGCAGAGTATAATAAAAAAAAAAAAAAAACCCCTGACTATCACCAACAATCAATACAAGTAAATTTTACACAGCTGTGAGACGAGGCACAGCAAAGTCAACTAGGCGACTAAACCAATTTCCTCTTATTTACTTGTGAGGATTGAGTGAAAGTGAATTTAAAATGGGTATTAACAGAGTGAAAATAATTGACTCTCAAAAGAAATTGCAGAAAAAATTTTGCAATTATACAATAAAATTAATGCAAAGAGCATCCGTAGAAGCAGTTGCGCTGAGCTAGTGAAATATCTAGAGAAATATCGCAAAGAAATGGAAGCTAACCATATGAAATTGTTAGCAGATGGAATTGCTGACGAAGATTACTTCGTTAACAACATGTATGAAAATACAGTGGAAAAACACGAAGAAATCATGGCAACCATCAACAAAGCGCTAAAGGAAGACTATTTGGTGCTGGAACAAAACGTATCGGTTCTGGAAGCAAATGCCAGCGAGTCCTCCAAAACTCCGGATCAGAGTGAAGCATTCAAGGGAGTATCGGAGGACAATAACTATCAAGATAAGTCTTACTTCAAACTACAAAAATTTAAACGAGAAGTAATAAGGCTTATGGAGTGGTTGAAAAAAGAAGACTTTAAAACCGAAGCCAATAAAATGATTATAAAGGAAATGGTCGATGATATAAAGTATCATGTATCAAAGAAGAAATATGTGAGCTGCAAAATGATGAGGCTGATAAACCTATTTAATGATCTTCGCTTCCTACATTTAAAAACAGTAAGGAAGAAGAAGCGGATGAATTCAAAAATCAGCAAAGTAGCCACTGGGATTGTTTAGAGTTAGAAAAACTTAAAATCCCAACATTTTCTGGCGACTTGAAAGAATGGGCGACATTCTTCAATTTATTTAAAGATATGGTGCATAATAATGTGTACATATCAAATTCAGAAAAAATGTTGCGTCTTCAACAATGCTTGAAAGGGGAAGCGGCTCGCTTGATTCAACATTTACAAATTTCAAGCGAAAGTTATAACGTAGCATGGTCATTGTTAAAAAAAAGATACGAAAATAAGAGGATATTATTTTCGACTCAATGGGACAGAATTTTGGATCTGCCCCAAATAAATAGTGAAGACACAGAGAGCGTCAGACAATTGTTGGACATCACAAATGAATGTCTTAATGCAATTCGAGCATTGGACATAGAAATAAATGATGATGAACCATTTATCGCAAGGATAATTTGCCGTAAGCTTGACAAAGAAAGCTTAAAACTGTACGAACAAGGAACTAAGACGCCTAAAGAAGTGCAGACTCTCAGAGAAGTTATGGATTTTCTGGAGCGCCGCTATGAAACGTTAAAAGTAGTTGCTGAAAATGATTCATCAACTGAGAAAAAGCGGCCTCTTAGAAGTTATCACATCACAACACGCACAGAAAAACCAATAAGAAAAATGTGCTTTTACTGCAAATATCAGAATCATACAACAAGTGAATGCAGAAAATTTCTATTGATTACGACCGAAGAGCGTCGTAACTTTGTGAATCAACAAAAACTTTGTTTTAAATGTTTAAATCACAAATACGCCAAAAAATGCTCTTTAGTGAATGCTAAATGCAAAGTATGCTCACAAAATCACCACGAAATTCTTCACGTAAATCAAGCAATAAACAATAACAAAAGAAACGCAATGACTACAAAAAGATCTTCTACAGCTGTAATCTTGTCTACGACACACTTTAGAAAGCAGCGAGAGAAGACACTTACAGGTGCGACGACGTCAAGTAGTGGTCTAAAAGAGGACAAGAAATCTAAAGGATTGCGTTTGTTTCGAACTCCATCACTGCCACATCGCTTGCGCTTAAGGCAAAACTCAGATGTTGCTTCAGCAGCAGCAACGGCGGCGATGACAACAAGCTCGACACCACTCAACTCAGCAGCAAAGACACTATCCAAAGTGGCTCTCAAATCAACAAGTCTCCTCAAGGTTAAGGAAGCGCTACAACAAGAAAAACGCAACAAGAACGAACTGATCAACAATTATCTGAATCAGATTAATGATTTAAAGCGACATGTTGAACAATTAAAGGAAACCGAACAGAAATTACGTGAGGAGCATGCATGCGCTGCCATCAAGGCGGAAAGTATGGTCGAAGAGTTGAACGCACAGAATTTGACACAGAGAACATTAAATGAGAGGCTCACTGAAAAATGCGGCGCAATGGAGGCTCAGCTGATAGCGCTGCAAGAAACTCAGGTGCTTAATATAGTCTCTGATGCATTAAGTGCGAGCAACATAAGAATAAAGTGCAGATAGCATTTATGGCCCCCCGGGAGTATGTTCAAATATGAACATGTTTGTAAGCGACAAGGATCATATGCCGCAGCGAATATATTTTGGGAAAACCCTCAATTAAGTTTTATGATCATGGTGATTACCAAACGCAAGGTTAAACCTAAGCATCGGCTTTGTTTGTCTATTGTTATTTACCTTCAATAAAAATAGACTACCTGCTAATTACCATACACACACCATAAAACTATATGATCTTTGCAAGCAACAACATTTCAACCCCTGGACGGACCATGAACTATCAATTCTTCGAATTATCATTAATAGTAGATTAGAACATTTAAATACACAAACACAGTACATTTGTAATAGTATATAAGCAGAAGAAAATTAAAAATAAAATCAGTACCTTACAACTACTCAAACTTGTTTGTTCTCTCCAAGTGAGATTATAAAACATAAATTAAATGTTAAGATATATGCATCTTGCTACAATCTTACATTTTTGGTCCTTCGAACCTTAAAGAACTAGGCGACAAAATATTTGGCAGTTCTTAAAAAGGGCCCCAGAACATTTTTTGGTCCTTCGGAACTAGCAACCTTAAAAAATAAGGCGAAAAATATTTTGAGTTCTTAGGAAAAAGTGTTCGCAGAACAATGCCTATGGACATTGTAACCAAAAGGAACAACATTGACAAAGACTTTACCATCTAATAGTCAAGTAAGTAGACTTGGACATCTGAAAACACATACAAAATAAAACCACACACCATCAAGTGGTATACAGACGGTTCAGTCACCGACGAATGAGCTGATTTGGGAGTTGCTGCCCCAAGAACTGAACTATGGGAGTCCCTGGGCAGATTCACTAGCACCTTTCAGGCAGAGATCTGCGCGATAATTCGTTGCACGCATATCAATATTGGCAGGAACTACAATAACTGCGATATAGAAATACTGTCAGTCAGGCTCCTCTAATAGGCCCAGAGCCATATTGTCTCATAGGAAGCCACATACTTAATGAGACAATACATACTGATAGAAAACGAGCCAGGGATGAACACTGGTTCTTAAGGCAGGGAACGCGACAGGCCAAATTATTAATAGAGGGAGTAAACTCTATGGTTACCAAGGCATTGGTTAAGCTGGACAGAACTCAGCTAAGATCATGATAGGGCTCCTAACAGGTCACTGCAGACTTAGGAAACAACTACATGTACTGGGTACAGCTCTCCTGAGTGTAAATTCTGTGGTAGTATGGAAGAAATACATATCCATATTCTATCAAAATGTAGAGCTACAGCCAGAAACAGAATGTCGTTGCTAGGAGGGTACACACTCTCCTACGAGCAGGTTAGGAAAACCGAACCTATAAAAATGACTATATTCATTCAAAGAATAGGGCCTCAATCAGCAATTTAGCTATTAAGATTGCACAATATACCTCTATAGGTAGCAGTACTGTTGCCGACTTGTTTCGGCCAAAATTATATTTGAAGTGTGTGTATAAGACATAAGTACAAAAAGTTGAACTTAGAGCAAATCGTTACAAATGCAAATATTACAATATATTGTATGACATTAGTAATAAAATGTATAAAATATTATACTTATTTGATAAACTACGCTATTCTCCTATAACAAGTACAATTTTTTTCTAAAGCAATAATAATAATAATACCGTAACCGATTGTAATATAAAAGTGTAATAAATTTAAAAATAAAAAAATTCTTGTGTTTTAGTCTATTCAATATCGTCGTCTGCTGCGATAATTGCGCATATCGGATTTAACCCTTTTTACCAGTTATAATCCGATTGCTGCATCTATTTACTGCATTCGTGGTATAGTTATGAGTTTCAGAGGCGCCACAAACTTCGATGGTGCAACCATTAATAAACTTGGGTTTTCATCTTGTTCAATACGAAAAAGTACCATTCCAGCACTTGTGTCAGTACTAGTACAAATGTATGCATCTATAGTTGATTGCCAGTAGACACCAACCCAGCTGCATACTTCTTGGCACGTACAGCTTGTTTGATTTTCTAAGTATTCTTGTCCCATCGGACAACAAATCGCCAAATATTTTGAAGAAGAGTTTTAGCCCGCACATTAAAGAAGCCGAGCTGGTCAAAGATAGACATAACCACACTGGAGCCAATGACTGATTGATTCACTGCAATTTATAGTCCTCACGTTGCACCCTTATCTGATGAAATATCTCACGTATATCACCAGAAACCGTAATGAGTTGTTTTCGAGAACAAAATAGCACGCCCGTAAGGACGCAAACATATCGTGACCTTTTATTACCATATAATTCGTTAACACTGCATCCACCTTGGCTTCTGCATCTCAACCACCCGTGTTTTGGTTTTGTAAGGATTTGTGACTGTGAAGATGGGGATAAGCTATGGCTCGTGTCTTTATTTTTCAACTCACCCGATTTCCGCTTGCGAACGTATTCCTTTTTCTTATATTTCTGTATCGTGATCGTAATAAGGGAATTCAATTTTGGATCTCGCTTCAAACTGATGAGTGATTTTACTCTAGGTTAGGTTTAAGAGGCCGACGTGAATCTTCGACGCGAATAGTAACTATTGCACTTATCTTGCCTGATGCAATTTCCACCAGTCGAGAAACGGCCTACCAAGTGCGGTAAACCTTATTCTTCCAAGGGCTGGGCAGTGACAGAGACAATGTTCAACTGTCTCCCTCCTCTTCCTCGTTTCTACGGCTCCTACAGAAGTCATTTGATGCTATCCCTAGTCGGACGGCACGTTTGCCAACCAGGCAGTGTCCCGTGAAAGCTCCAACCATCATGGATAGAATCTGTCTTTTTGAGGCGCATGAGTTGGGCTGTTCGTTTGGTGCTGCGTTCTGGTCACGTAAGTGTTGAGATATTGAATTTGGGATTTGTGATCCACATAATCTCTGCCAGTCTGTTTATTTCCTCTTTCACTTGCAGCTTCAGAGAGTCCATAGGAATTCCTCTCGAACTCCTTCCTGGAGGAATAACGGAATTTGTACCTTCTCTGGCTTATATAACTGCTTCGAAAATTACCAAATATATTATATTTTGGTGATCCGGAACCCATGTGAGGCAAATATTCCATTGCTCAGCCATCTCGTTGTGCGGCACTGGGAGGTAGTTTTAGAAGTGTTATTGCATGAGTCAAGTGCTTTAAAGGTAGCCTAACTATCCAAGAAGATGTTACATTTTTGCCTACTACCTGAGTGGTGCCCTAGATAGTTCATGGCTTAGCGTAAAGCGATAATTTCAGCATGAAGAACACTGCAGTGATCGGGAAGTCTAAAAGATTCTCTGATCTCCAGGCCCGGGGAAAAGATACCTCCTCCAAACCTTTCTTAGAGTTTGGACCGAACTGTATAGATGTTTACGGCGGTGGTTTTATAATAGGGAAGGCTTCTCCATTGTTCTCTTGTTGGAATAAAAATTTTATACTTATTACCAAATGCTGGGTATGATGTACAGTAGTCTTTGGTTGGTGGCGAGGGCACTAAAAGGTTGAGAATCCTCGAGTGACCAGAGTTGCAATTGAACCAGCCTGATGTCTCCCTTACTCTCAAAGCCGTATTCGCTACCAGTTCTTTGGCTATGAGATCTAGTCTAGTCTTGGAACTGACAGCGTAGGCAAGGGTGCCAGGGGATGGCACTACTTGCTATATTTTTTTAATTGTTTAAATCGATGCACAGTAGAGTAACTGGCGACGCGGCTTTAAACAAGCGAAAGGAGGAATCATACACAGGGAGTGTTGATTGCGGCCGCAATAGTCTAATGCTTATTGCGTGAGTGTGCATATATATGTAAAGCATTGAGAGCTACTATATAACGCGAAGGAATAGGAGCCAAGTTTCCAATTTAAGAATTGGGTGCTGCCAAACTATAGTAGCGTATGGACAACGGGGTAGAATAAGATCTACAAAGTGCCTGATCAAACATCACGCACTGCTTAATGCTGCTGAGCTAATATCTGATTTTATAAAAATGGCGCAGGATGGCACAATAAAAACACCGATATTTTCGCCTACCAAAGTATAATATTTATTGATAGGTGCGCTCGAGTTGGTGGTTGCAGCAAGAAGAAAGATGGATAGCAGTAGGAAAAGGAGAAACGGTTAACAATAAGAAAAAGAATAATTTAATTGACAGTTGGTTTTGAAACGATACATTTCCAGGGATGGAAACAACTTAGTGAAAATTACTTAACAATAGTTAAGGCAGGTGGCGTTAACAAGGAGAGTATTTAGTGCATCAGTTGTTGTGGTACGTGTACCACTAATGCATATCTCCACACTTCTTTGAACCTTCTGTAATTGTTTACTGTTGGTCACCTTATTAAGTGCTGGCTATCAAACGCATTTTCCATACAGAAGTATTGGTCGTACCACAGCTGTGTACATCGAGTATACAATGCAATGTGAAAACCCCCCACCTTTTGCTGGTAGCTTTTTTTTACACGTGAAGAGCGCCATGCTGGCTTTCTCGATACGTTCGTCTATGTTATCGTTCCAGTTCAGCTTTTTTATCTAGGATGACACCTAGATATTTAGCGCTGTCACTGAAGGTTAGGGTGATGTTATTTAGTGTAGGTAGAACCAGGGTCGGAATCTTATATTTCCTAGTAAAGAGTGCAGGTTCTGTTTTGACGTGGTTGATGCTTAGTCCGCATGTAGTTGCCCAGGACGATAAGCTTTAAAGTGCTGATTGCATGAGATGACAGTTTGTTTGGCGGTATTTTCTTCTTAATCTAATAACTATGTCCGCGTTAGCAATCACTTGGTATCCCTCCTCCCTCATACGCCTCAACAGCTGGTTGACCGTTAAGACCCATAGTAGAGGTCCCCCTTTTGACACTAGACGGTCCCTTTATTGACGCACCTTCGAGTCGTCGCCTCTCCCAGCGTAGAGTTTACTGTTCTGCTCAATAGCGTAGACGTTATAAAATTCGTTAGAAAGGCGTCGACTCCAACATCCGTCAAGGCACCTGTGATGGACCGGGAAGGACATTGTTAAAAGCTCCGTCTATGTCAAGAAAGGCTGCGAGAGTGTATTCTTTTTCCTCGAACGATTTTTCAACTGTGGAGGTGACTATGTGGAGTGCTGTTCCGTGGATTTTCATTTGGTGTAGGGATGTTGAGAATTGGAAATGAGTCTGGGGTTAATACTTACCCTAATGTGGAAGTCAATCAATCTTTCTAGAGTTATTAGTGCAAAAGATGATAGACTAATCGGTATGAAATCATTTGGTGTTACGTGGAACGGTTTCCCTGCTTTAGGAATATAGACTACTTTAGCTTTCCTTCATGCTGAAGGAAGATGATTTAGATTGAGGCTACCTTTGAAGATCATCTCGAGCCATGGTATAGCTAACTCTTTGCTTTTTTTGCTAGCGTGATGCAGTCAACCTCCGGGGATTTCTACAGCTTGAAGGAGTCGATTGCCCATTCGATTTTCTCCTGACAAACAATAGCATTTTTCTGATAGTTCACTGATCACTTCGTGTCGGGTTGAACTATCAGAAAAATGTGTGTCCATCAGTAGATTTAAGGAATTAATACCCGAATTGGTTCAGGTACCATCAGGTTAGATAGCCTACTCATACTGGGGTTTCAGAGATGACCTTCATAAAGCATGAAGCTTCAGAGTGGTCTCTGTTTTGCTACAAAATATTGTCAACAGTCGTGCGCCACGGACGTGTTTTTATTCGCTGCCCATCAATAGTGACACTCAAAGTGTTAAAGTAAAAGATAATTCTTAAAACATACATAACATTCAATAACAGCGAAAGGACGCTTAAAAAAAGTAAACAAATAACCAGATGGTGTTGTTTACTAACAATATATTTGTAAGAACATTTATAAACATAAATAACACATAAGTTCAAAATACAAAATAAATACGCTGGAGAGCCACACTCACCGCTATCTACCAACAAAAAGATTGGTCATTTCATCATACGCTCCGACGAGAACATTAAAAACAATAATGTAAGTGAAAAACAACTAAGACTAGACACACAGAGAGCAAGAGAATGCTCTCCCCACCTGAACGGCAGCGCTCAATCTTGGAGTCAGCAGTGTGCAACTCCAACAACACCACTCAACGGAGACTTATCTTCTTCGACTGCAACATCAATTCAAACGGTCATGCTCTCTAGTACAACCGCTACTACATCAATAAAACTACATCACCAGCTCTTTAAACCTACTATCTGAACACATCTGCATCAACTACAACACCTACAATACCTTTCACCGTGTCACAGGCATCATGTTCGCAACCAATAATGTCAACTCAAACAAGTTCATTAAGTAATGTAAGTGATACTAACACTAGTACAGTAAGAGAAATGCAAAAAAGAAAAGTTTCTTCTCCAAAAGCTCTGCCAGTATGAGTAAACAAAAAAAGCACAAAATGAGCACAAAGAAAGAAGACTTTACAGTCATACTGGCTATGCAAACCGGTCGCATCAAACAGGTTCGAACTGTTAGCAACAGAAAACGGTGATGAATATGCTCAAATCATTAATACTGAAACTGCTAAAGAACCTAATAATAGTGGAAAAAAATAAACGTAATAAGCCACAATCGATTTATATTCAGGGTGTGGAACAAATTAATGTTCTCAGCAAAGCTTTAAAAGACGTTATTCAAGAAAACTTCATTTTGAAAACTTTGCAAAATAACGAAGTACGTTTTCAAGTAGCAGAAAATTATTCGGAGACAATAAAGATAGTACAAAATATTACACGTTTACACCACTCGGCAGACATATGCGATCTTAAAAACGAGCCAAACGAACTTGGGCATGAAGTTACAAACATTCATAATGTTCAGCACAGAACTTCATAAAAAAAAATAAGAATAATAATAAAGATATTTATAAAATTACAGCGCTTCCCAATATAAAAATAGTATTTGAACCACCACACCATAAGCGAACAATAGCACAATGTACTAATTGCCAAAATTAAGGGCATACAAGAAACTTCTGCACTAGAGATCCAATCTGCGTCAAGTGTGCAGGAAAAACATAAAACATTAGACTGTAAAATTTTAAGTGATAGCTTAACGAAGTGTGCTTTATGTGGAGGCGCTAATACTGCAAACAACAAAGGCTGCGAAGTTTATAAGACGCTAAAAATTCAAAGATTTCCAACCCTAAGGAAAAAAAACAGCCAACTAAAGGTTAAGAAGAACAAGGGACGAAACAAATAGAAAGTACGGCTCAACATGGTCTGACTTATGCTCAGGCAGCGGCGAATACCAGCAATGCGGTTCAACAAACACAACAGCAAAGTAACACAATCAACAGTTCTCAAGTGCTGTTCTCAAGGTTAGACACAAACACTGGACACTAAAATACGCATCGTAGCTTGGAATGCAAACGGTTTGAAAAGCCATGCCAACGAGCTTCAAATATTGTTATAAGAAAATGAGGTTGACACAGTTCTTATCTCGGAAACACATTTTACGAAAAAGGGTTACGTTAGAATACATGGATTCAAAGTTTACGCTACTAACCACCAGGACGGCACAGGACATGGAGATACTGATACTATAATCAGGAACAATCTGAGGCACAATCTGATAGAAGACTACCAACTTGATCATATTCAGGCAATTAGCATACAAATAAACGACCAATTTAGCCCTTTCGCTTTATTCGCTGTTTGTAGTCCACCTAAGCATATTATTATTAGCTAAATTTCTGAATCTAGCCCTATTCTTTGAATGAATCTAATCATTTTCATAGGTTCTGTTTTTCTAACCTGCTCTAAGGAGAGTGTATGCCCTCCTAGCAATGACATTCTGCTTCTGGATGTAGCTACACATTCTGATAGAATATGGATGGGTGTTTCCTCCATACTACCACAGAATCTGCACTTAGAGGAGCTTGCTACACCCATTACATGTAGGTGTTTCCTAAGTCTGCAGTGACCAGTTAAGAGCCCTATCATGATCCTTAGCTGAGTTCTATTCAGCTTAACTAACGCTTTGGTAACCTTAGAGTTGAATCCCTCTATTAGCAATTTGGCCTGTCGCATGCCCTGCTTTAAAGTCCAGTGTTCGTCCCTGGCACGTCTCCTGTCATTACGTATTGTCTCATTTAGTGTGTGGCTTCCAATGGGACAATAAGGTTCTGGGCCTATTAAAGGGGTTGCGGCCCCCTTCCTGGCTAGAGCGTCTGCTTGCTCGTTGCCTGGGATGTTAGTATGTCCTGGTACCCACAATAGTTGTACTCTGTTACTCTGTCCTAGTACATTTAGGGTGGCTATAGCCTCTTGTACTAGTTTAGATTTTACTGTGTCTGACTGCAGCGCTTTAAGGGCTGCCTGACTGTCTGACAGTATTGCTATATCGCAGTTGTTATTGATCTGTGCGCAACGAACTATGGCGCAGATCTCTGGCCAGCTACACCCAACCCGGCGCCTTCGTCGGTAAGTGAACCGTCTGTGTACCACTTGGTAGTGTGTGGTTTCATTTTGTAATCGTTTTCGGATGTCCAAGTTTTCTTGCTTGACCATCTGATGATGCCAATGTTGTACCTCTTGGTTATAGGGTCCATAGGCATTGACAGAAGTTGACACCCTCCCGTCCATGTTGACAGGAGTTTCTTGCAGAATGTAGTTGCAGTTTTGTCTCCATCTATCAGTATGCGAATGAGTGTGCTTCTCATCTTTAGATTCACTTCTATGTCTAATGGTGTCAGGTCTAGAAGTGCTTCAAGTGCTGCTGTAGGACAGGTGCATATCGCCCCAGTAATCCCTATGCATGCTAGTCGTTGTAATGACTTAAGTTTTCTTTTGGTCGTAAGTTGGTTCGACTTGTCTCCCCATATAGGAGTATGGGTTTGACTACCATGCTGTATAGCCATAGCATGGTACTGGGTTTGCATCCCCAGGATTTTCCTGCTAATTTCCTGCATACGAATAGGGTCTTAGTGCATCTACGAATTACGTCGTCTGTGTGTTCCTTCCATAAAAGTTTGCTATCCATGGTTAGGCCCAAGTATTTTGCGGCTGTGCTAAAAGGTATTTCCACACCTCTCGGTACAACCGCCATTGCTGCTTAGTATAGTTAATAGTCCATCTACTACTAGACTAAAAAGCAAAGGTGATAGCAACCCATCTCTAGCTCCTGGGAAGTGCGTTTCTAATAGGAGCCTAATTCTTTGCTCCTCGTTTTCCGTGTAGGAATTATCTGGCCTGCGATGTGCTATATTCGATTCGGCCTGGACTCCTGCCATTGCCCGGTAAATACGGGCAGCTGTGGCAGTAGAGGATACGCTTTCGCAGAAAGTTCTGTAGTTCCTGCGTTTCGCCTTCCTTAGTTTTTTGTTATAGAGTGTAAGCTCTTGTGAGTATTCCTCCCACCGGTCAGTGCTTTTCGCTCTATTAAATAGTTTCATAACTTTCTTCCTCTGCTTCTCTAGGCGTTCATTCCACCATGGGGCGTCATTCTCACGCCTAGCTCTAGCAGGTGGGCAGGCATTTTCATAAGCCCGGGTAATATTTTCGTTGAGCTCGAATACCTTCTGTTCTAACTCGAGGGGATGTCTGGAGCACTTAAGCTTCCCCCTGGGTGTTATGCTAGACTGAGTACTTCTGTATAGATCCCAATTTGTTTTCTTGGGATTTCTTTTCACTGAGTGGTGGATCATTCCCTCCTTTATGGTGAAGCGTATTATTCTATGATCTGACATGGAGGGTTCTTGAGATATATGCCAGTTACTAATCTTATTTTCTAGCGCTAGAATGCTGAAAGTATTGTCTAACACTTCCTCCCTTACTCTGTTAACAAAGGTTGGTGTGCATCCCTGATTGTTAGTAGTAAGGCTATATCTAAGTAGGAATTCAAGTAAACACTTACCCCTTGAATTAGTATCAGTGCTGTCCCACAACGATTTGCACGCATCGTTGGTTGCACATTTCGACCTGGCCTTCCAGCTCATCTGGTGGTGAGGGGTTCTCGGCCGCACAATAGGCTGAGGCTACCACAACCTGCCATTTGCTTCGTTCAATCTCCAACTCGGTTGTGATTGGCACTCAGTCCCGAGCTAAGTATTCTGAAAGTACAGAAAATTTAATGTTATTTCGAATCATTATGCAGGCCCTAGGCTTTTCTTGCCTATTGTCGCATATTATCTTCGTGTTCCTGGTGAATAAACCTTTTACTCGGCCTTACGGGCACCAGGGCCCTTGGATAAGCGCTATACCGAGGTGTTGTTTTGTGAACGTCCTTGCTAAGACAGCTTATGCTGCCTTAGCGTGATGGACGTTCACCTGGACAACGCCTATCGTGATGGCGGGGCTATTGTGCCCGCTCATCTTCAACCGATGGTTCAATCTCCTCCGCTACGAGGGTGGTATCCTCGTCGCGTAGGAGCTCCTCCGCTTCTTGTAGCTCCTTCGGTGAGAGCTCGGCACCCTCATCATCGACCAATATGACGTCCGAGTTCACGGACATCGGTGAAATTGGTTTTTCTGTCTTACACTCCGGGTCTGCGGGAGTAGATTCTGGCTTCTCCGTGGAGTTGCCTTCTTCCACCTCATCTTCGGCCGCTGCCTCCGATGGCTCGTCGTCCGCATCCTGTCGCTTGCGCTTCAGGTGTACGAGGACAAAACCATACCGGAAACGGATCTTTAGTCCGTTATCGACGAGGAATTGCTTCGACTCGTCATCCACTCCTATTACCAGGAGCTGTCCATTTTCCTCCTTCCGTGCGGAAATTACTTTCCACGACTGAGTGCTGAAGTCGTTCATTGCTTCGATAAGATTCAGAAGCATTTCGACTTTCCAGCTCGCGCACCTCGGAAGGAATACGTGGATAATCTCCGTCGAGGGAATGTTCTCTTCGGTAAGTGTTGTTAGGATTGGGCCCTTCCAATCCTTTAAAGTCGGGACGTGGTTTTGCAGCCACTCCGTCGTTATCTCGTCGGCGCAGTCAATGATCAGCATCCCTGGCCTGAAGTGCACGGCATCGAACCTGATCTTGTGGTTCCAGCCCTGGGCGACTTCAATTAGGATGAGATCCTCCAATTCCGACAAATCTTCCGGTGAGAGTGACACCTGTGGGTAGTCACACGGAAGGACTGCCACCTTAGTGGATTTTACTGCCGCGGCATAGTTCACATCCTTAGATACTGCGGATGTGGTGGGAGCTCGATTTTCCCGAGCCCTCCTTCTCTCCAGGGCCGCTGCGGACGTGGATGGTCCCTCATCCAGCCTGTCCTGTACCCTCGGAGCTGTATTACTTCTTTTCCCCTTGTTCTCTGGGGGGTGAGCGTCCTGTTAGCCCTTTTTGCGGCCGATCTAGGCTCCTGCACAGTTTTGTGGTTTAAGGCTTTCGCCTTGGCCTCCTGCTGCGGTATGCCTTGTTCGATGTACCTGAGGTACCACTTCACTCCCGCCCCACTTAGTCCTCGGCGATGTGGATCATCCAGACCTCCTGGTGCTCCAAGTGGTGGGAGGAAGGGCCTCTTCGATGAGGCCGTGTTTTCCTCTCGATTAGCGGGAGGGGTTACCTGGCTGCCGCCTGGTCTTCTTGTTGCAGTGGATATTCGATCCGTCTGCCGTTGAACGCCTCGATGTACGCACGTGTCCTCAGTACTCGGCTTGCGCACTTGCTTTCTGCGGACGGACATCGTTCAGTCTCGCTTGCTCAGCCTGTGACGCGGTGCAGTACCGCAGTAGTTGTATGTTTTTATTTGTCTTCTTTTCCATGGAAATTCTGTGTTGCGGAGAACAAACGGTCCACCTGCACAAAGATCCTCTATGTGCAGGTAAGGTCTTTATACTCCTCGAGGCGACCCGGTGTCGATCCGGCCCCATGGGAGGAAAGGACATGTGTTGTCATGAGGATGATCATGAGTCACGATGAAGTGGTCATGATCACCCTAACATCAGCACATGCCCCCGCACGACTATTTTAGCCAGGCTGTCAGTAGATTTTCGATCTTTCTGAAAGCCTGTTTCCAGCAGCCACCACGATGGAGGTAGTAGTCGCACTTCTCCTACAGAGAACCGTTACGGCATGCGTAGCAATTCCTACGACATGTTATTCCCCCGGTTATGTAGGAGCTGGCTCCCCCACCTAAGCATAACATACTACAAATTCAATATGTTGACTTTATAAAAACTTTAGGTCATTCGATTAATGCTAAACACACCATTTGGGGTTCCAGACTCTCAAATAATAAAGGCAAAAATCTTCTTAAGGCTTTAAACAGACTTAATATTAAACACTTAAGCACTGGAGAGCCAACATATTGGTCTACAGATACGAATAAAACTCCGGACCTGGTGGACTTAAGCATTTTAAAAAATTTTGACATAAACAAATTTATTATCACGTCAAGGCTGGGGCTTTCGTCAGATCACACGCCAGTACAAAAAGATTATAAATTTAACCTAAGAGTACTAATGTTAACGACAATCTTGATAATAAACAAATTCACTGGGACACTTACAGAGAATACATAAGCCACTCTCTCTGTATAAACATTCCACTGCAAACAAACGACAATATTGAATCAGCAATAATGTATCTTAATGACATATTAGAAAAAGCTGTTCATCTGTCGACCCCACTTTGTCAGACGTTATCCAGCAAAAACGTAGTATCACCAACAATTCAACGTCTTATAAAAGAAAAAGGAAATCTAAGAAAAAACTGGCAACTAACTAGATCACCGGAAGGAAAAAAAAATTTAACAGAGCAACGAAAACCTTCAAAGAACATCTTATGTATATATAAGTGGCACTACAGCCGATTGTCGGCCTTGGCATCACATAAGATTCGGCACCAGCGGTTGTAATCCACTGCCTCATCATACCATCTTGGGATTCCGATCCTGCGGATGTCATCTAGGACCTGGTCCTCCCAACGGAGCGGCGGACGTCCTCTCTGCCGCGCCCCTCCGATTTGATTCACGTTTTGCTTCCAAACTTTTCTTGCTGGAGCTTCTGTGTTCATCCGACACAGGTGACCAGCCCAGGACAGCCTTTTGTATTGGATGTTCCTGACTATGTCGATGTCATCTAATAGCTCGTACCGCTCATCGTTCATTTCCACTCTAACTGGACCAAAGATTCTCCGAAGTATCTTCCTCTCAAATACGCCCAACGCCGACTTATCCGATTCTGTCATGACCCATGCTTCTGAGCCATACATCAGGACCGGCATTATCAGCGTCTTGTAGAGTTTAATCTTTGTTTCTCTGGACAGCACTCTACTTCGCATCTACTTACTGAGACCAAAATAGCTACTGTTCGCAAGAGTGATTCCTCGTTTAATCTGCTGACTGATGATGTTGTTGTTGTTTACATCTGAGCCCAAATAGATGAAGTTTTCTACAGCCTCAAAGCTGAAGTTCTCTGTACTCAAAGACCGTCTGCGACGTGCAGATTGTCTGCGAGTGGATACCAAGTACTTCGTCTTGTTCTCGTTGACCGTCAGTCCCATAGGACGACATTGTTTTTCGATGTCTGAGAACGCGCCGGTGATCGTTCGAGCATTTTTGCCGATAATATCTATGTCGTCGGCATATGCGAGCAGCATAGTTTCTTTGTAGAAAATATTGCCCGTCCAGGCGACGTTTGGGCACTGCATCAGGATGTACTGCAATAGGAGGTTGAAAAAGTCGCACGACAACGCATCACCCTCTCTGAAGCCTCTCTTGGTGTCAAAGGGGTCGGTGAGATCTTTTCCGACCCTAACAACGCTTTAGGTGTTTTCCAGCGTCATCATACAGAGGCGGACGATTTTTGACGGGACTTTATGATCAGTCAAAGCTTTGAAAAACTTTGATATGATTGGCGTGTCGAAAGCGGCTTTGAGATCGACGAATAAAATCGGTGGTGTGTGTCGATTTGCTTCTCTTTGGTTTTTTCCAGGATCTGTCGCAGCGTAAATATGGAGTCGCTGGTTGACTTCTTTGGTCTAAAACCGCACTGGTACTCTCCAACTATATGTCCTAAGTACGGTTTCAGTCTATTGCATATTACGCCAGATAATATTTTGTATGCGATAGAGAGGAGACTTGTTCCGCGATAGTTTGTGCAGACTGCAGGGTCTCCTTTCTTAAAAACTGGACACAGGACACTTAGGTTCCAGTCATCAGGCATACGCTCACCAGATCATATTTTGCACAAGAGTTGATGCATACATCCAATCAACTCGTCGCCGCCGGTCTTAAATAACTCTGCGGGTAATCCGTCTGCGCCTGCCGCTTTGTTATTTTTAAGCCTTTCTATGACTTCTGAGATCTCGTTATAGTTTGGAGGCTCCACAGGAATCCCATCATCGGCCGGAGGTTCCAGATTTTCATCATCTCCACCAGCGGTATTGTTCCCGTCATCGCCACCAAGTAGTGTAGAGAAGTGGGACCTCCAAAGCCTTAGTGATTCCTGGACATCTGTTACCATGTTTCCTTGATTATCCTTGCAAAAAGAAGCTCCTTGCTTATGACCATCGGTCAAACGTTTGATTTTTTGATAAAAACCACGGTCCTCGTTTCTGCTACCCATCATCTCAATCTCCTCCACTTCACGCCTTCCCATTTCTCGATTCTTTCGAACGAAAGAACATCTTAATAATATTAAAAATGACCAAATTAATTATTTACTACAAAACTTGACTTCAACATGCAGTACGGACTATAATCTATGGAAAGAGACTAAGAAATTGCTAAATAAGTCAGTAATTGCTCGTGGGCCAGAACAAACCTTGAAAAAGCCAATAGTTTAGCTGACTATTATGAAAGTGTTCTTACTGAGTCTACCTCCAACTCAGGAGGTTTTCAAGCCAGTCCACTTAGAGGCTTAGAATATTTATCTATAAAATGTTGTTTCTTTTACGAAATACGAGACTGCATAAAAAATCAAGTTAAGGGAAAAAATGCTCCGGGGTATGACAAAGTTAATGGACGACTGCTGAAAAAGGCTCCAGACTTAGTAATAAAATAAATTCGAAATTTATTTAATGCAATATTCAGATTTAATTACTTTCCAAAGGCTTGGAAAATTGCGAAAGTAATTGCTATCCCAAAACCAGGTAAAGATGCAGCACTTGCATCTTCATATAGGCCAATAAACTTGCTTCCGATACTGCCCAAAGTATTTGAAAAATTTTTCGATCCAGACTAATTCCCATATTGGAAGATAGGAGTACAATACCGGACCATCAATTTGGCTTCTGCTGGAATCACTCGACTTTACAACAAGTCCATAGAGTTAAGCTCTGTATAGTAGGGCGGGTCGTTAAAAATTTTTTTCGAATTTGGGACGCTAATAGGGCTTAAAAGCACAAAATCGAAAATTGTAGGTAAATTTTCAATTTTCATCGTCAATGCGCAGACGGAAGGCATCGTCGTACAGCAATAGGTTTGTGTACCCACATTCTGGATATGTGAACCCAGCTTTTGAGCCCTATTAGCTTCCCAAATTCGAAAAAAAAAATTTTCACGACCCGCCCTACTGTATAGGAGTGTTCTTAGACGTAGAAAAGGCATTCGATAAGGTCTGGCATGAAGACCCTCTTCAAGTTGTTTCCAAAAACATAGCTGAAATACTTACAAGCTATATCAAAGACAGAGTATTCTTTGAGAGGTACATAGATAAATATTTTACTCTTAGGCAAATAAATACAGGCGTACCTCAAGGAAGCATTCTAGGTCCGCTCTTATACACCATTTTCACAGCAGGCCGACCCCATCAGAAAGCTCTTCAATGCTAGCAATTTTTGCTGATGACACAGTCTTGCTAAGTGCAATATTAACACTGCAGTAGCCACATTGCAAAGAAACTAAAACTATACATTAGATTGGTTTCATAAATGGAAAATTAAAATAAACAACATTAAAACGGAACAAGTAATATATACTACCAAAACCAAATTTTGCTCCAATCCACTTAAAAATCCATGGTAATGACGTAAATATTGCAATTATAGCAAAATATTATATCTAGGCCTATATATTGACAGCAAGCTGATTTGGAAGTACCACAAAAACAAGGAAAAACGTTAACTTCGGTGGAACCGAAGCATAAATACCCGCCACACAAATCTTTGAATAGTTTATGTTTGATCTTCAGTGGCTTATATACATTTTTAAATATATAGACGAAAATAATTAATTTTTCATACAAAAGTTCAAAAATAATCGGTGAGTTTGTATGGGGTTATACATAAATATGGGCGTGGCATCTTGGTTTTGAAATTGGATGATATAAGAAGTGTTTTAACCCAATTTGGACTAAATAAATTCATAAATAACACCAATTTTTATTCAAAAATTGGAAAAGGGGCAATAAATTTGTATGGGGGCTACACCTAAGAATGGGCGTGGCACCTTGGTTTCGTGAAAGAAATAAACGACCTACCCGTGCAAGAACTATTGCGTAAAAGAATATTACAAAGGACGAGGCCTGTTGATTTTGTTTAGTTTAATACGCAAGTATAACATAGTACAATACTTAATGATTATGTTTTAAAATTAACTTTTATGAATAGTCATCTAAGTAATTTTAGCCCACTTAAATCATATACTTAAAGTCAAAATGTTAATTATGTAAGACGTACAATAAAAACGGGAATTTGAAAAAAAAAAATTTGTTTTGCTACAGAACTTAGCTCAGTATTCCATTTAAGATTTCCTGAGAGCGTATTTAAACTTTTTTAGTTAGACTCTGTACTGCTCCCAGTCGCAGTCCAGGTTAGCCCCTTTCGGCAAACCTTTGTGAGTGCATCTGCGTAATTCTCGGAGAACAGGTTAACTTATTCCTCTACATTGCATCAGTTTTGTAAAATTTTAAAGTAACCGTGTCGAAACCGTAGTTTACTCTGCACGCATTCCCCTTATGAGGTTCCAGAGTCTCCTTTTTTGAATGAGCACTTGGGTTGTGGCCCTCGTTGTCTCTTCTTCTAGTTTTACTACCTTCCAGTCATATGTGTGCAGCTTTAACATCTCCAGCATATCTTTGGGGTCTGTGGATTTCGAAGATACCCATGCACGACCTCTGGGTCTGGACGGGATGTCCTTTACGTCTACCGCCTCCAGCCTGGCCCCCGGGTACACCTCCCCAACTCGACTTATAGCGATCTTATACAGATTCGCTGCAGAAACATCCTCACACGCCACAACCTTGATGTTACCTTGGTACCATCCTGCATCCGAGAAGGCCAGTTTTCAGCCAGGAAACTCTCGGCCAAGCTTGTGTTTGTTTGTTAATATGCTTCGTTTACGTTCCAAATTAAGCAGCAATGGCAAAGTGCAACCGCTCATAACATTCTACATTTTAGACACCATGTTGCGATTTTAATATCCGAACGACTTGTCATTTTCGGCATCGTTATATAATAAGGTAAAGAAAAAGAAGCCTGTATCTCTGAAATTGTAGAGATTATTCGATATTTATCGATTTCCTCGGTTATGGGTAGGACTATCGAAACGTCCACCGAACTTGATCTGCCTGCAACACATTCTAACCTAAATGCCAATTTTGGTTTTTCTTAATTTTGGTTAATTTTTTTTACACATACACATAGTGTAAACGGATATATTCAGTTTGGCCGAAAGTTTGCAAGGCATTAAAGGAGTCATCGGAGACCCCATAAAGTATATATAATATTGATCAGCTCGATAAGACGAATCGATCCAAATAGGGTAAAAAAACTTATTATGTCCTCCAATATCAAATCCAAAGTGCCACGCCTATTTTCAGATGTAGCGCACATACAAATATACCGCCCATTTTTGAATTTTTTTATAAAAACATTTATTTTTTCTGAATGAATTTAAATTTTGTTAAAATAAATTCCAATGTCCACCTAAGTGAAAACTATCGTTATGGTAAGGATCGGGCTAATATAACATATAAGCCTCCATACAAATTTGACCAAATTCATCGTGAAATTTAATGTAAGCTGGTGAATATATAAAGTATTAAAAGTGTTGTGTAACGGGTATTTCAGCATCGGTTCCACCGAAGTTAACGTTTTTCCTTTTTTAACTCCGGGCCTTAAGGGGGCCTTGAAACAGAAATAGTCATATCTTTGAAATGAATATTTTTGAAGTGTTCAAGAGATTTCCGAAATTTGGACCTGGAATAGATTTTCTTACCATTTTTTTAGATACTTGTGAACACTAAGACGAGATTCATAAAATGTTTGACCCGGGGCCTAGTGGTGCCTTTAAAGTTAGTTAGCAAACGTATATCACATTAACTACACGCTTCGGCTTTTCCTTCATGTTCTTCGGTTTTGAGATTTCGGTGGTTGCTGATTTAATTTAG